>OZ030396.1:3205085-3805085 GCA_964023965.1 Melinopterus prodromus
ATTACTTGGCAGCGCAAAAAACAGCGTAATTTTCATTAGTACATACTGTGGAGGCTCGTAACCTTACAAGCATGTAGGCTCAAGCAACCAACAAAGTCGTAATCGAGATCCAATCTGTAAAAGCAGCCATTACTGGTTCCCCGTTATTGGCAATGGTCATTATCCGATTCGCTTTTGTCGTACACCGCCGTTTTAATGATAAAAAACACATACATATAATCAATGAGCACATTTCGATTGAGGCATTTCACAGTAGAGCAAAATCACCACGTGTCAACGCCTTCTGGAAGGGAATTTTTGTTGCGGGAATTTGAGGAAGATTGAGTTTGCGCGGCTTCGGAGCGTTGCAGCATCCCTGGTAGCTAACCCAGTGAGTTCCGCCGGAGATCACGCACTTGACGCACTTCGCAGGATCGTCTACTATTTCTACTATTTATACTCAAGGTAAAGCCGAACTGCGATGAGAGTGTTCACAGCGCCATCTAACAATACAGTTTGATAAGCTATTCACACTAAAACTATAATTATTTGAATCTCATGAGTTTCAATCTGAGTTGTCATGTAGAGACCTAAAAAGTAGCTCAAGTTTGAGACTGCTTGTCAAACAAATTGTAAACTACATCATTTTTTTTCTTTTGCCATATAATAAAGGAAAAAAAAGAATAATTCGATCCGTTAAACGATTCAAAGTAATCGAGCAAGTCAGTGTGAAAGATCGTGTTTCTAGAAAAACGCGTCGGTTGTATCGGTGTAAAAAAAAACTCTACAAGAGAAGGTAGAAACATGATACATACTTTTAAAACTCCCCTTCTATATGAATTCATTGAAATATAATAATTTAATCAACATTAGCACCTAGATCTTTACGTTCTCTGTACTGTATCCAAATTTCACATTCCTAATTTAAAGCGTTATCGAAAATTATCATTTGAATAGACACAGGAGCATTTTGAAAGGTATAAAGAGACTTTTGTTTTGATATAAAAGAATAAATTGAAAAAATATATTTCTTAACAACAAGAAATCTTTTCTATCTGTGTATAGGAATTAAAAAAATACTTTTATGAGATTATATGTTTGCAAAACTCAGAACGTTCAGAACGTTGTTTCGTTTACTCTGAAACAGAACTGACGTAACAAGGTTGATATATTGTAATAGAACACAATGCTTTTAGCTACCTGTTGTTTTTTCTCACTTCCGGTCTATGTTCGAATGCTCAATTACTCAGGCACATGCGTCACATTATTGGTAGCAGATTTAAGCCAAATTATATACGTATATATTCTTATTTTTTCCCTGAACATTTTTGACCAAGGTACAAAAAATGTCTGTGTGTGTGTGTATGTATGTGTGAGAACGATTTTTGTGGCGACGATTCCGGAGAAACTACTAAAGGTATCTGGACGAAAGTTCATATTTAGAAGTTTCATGACTAAACTTAGAGCTGAAAAGCTTTTGGTTCAAAAGGGTCCAAAGGAACTGGCTATTTACTCTTAGCATTTTTCAACGATTTTGCAAATGAGCCGTCATTTCTGTAATTTCGTCAAAATAGATAAACAATAAATTAAAGTAGAGGAAATTTTGTATAATTTATGTATACAACATTTTTTGGTAAAATTAATAGTTTAGCTGCTGGAGCAAATTCTATTTGATCGAAATCGTGTCTACATTAATAGTAGGTTGCCAGGAAATTTTGAAACTTTTGACAGTATTCAGAACGTCAGCGGTTGCGAAACGTCAATTCAACACGCAAATGCACGGAGAATGTGATGAGGAGGAGAAACACGCGCGCACGTACGCTATGTGAAACAATATTGAAACAGCTTGGTGTTTCCATGGTGTTTACAAAGTCAATGTGTATTTCAAGTGCGGATTGCGGATAGCAATATTGTTATGAATTTTTCAAGGTTTTTGCAAATGAGGCGCCATTTCTGTAATTTCGTCAAAATAGTTAAATAATAAATTAAACTAGAGGAGATTTTGTATAATTTATGTCTATGACCTTTTTTGGTAGAATGAATAGTTTAGCTGTAGGAGCAAATTCTATTTGATCGAGATCGTGTCTGCATCAATATAGGATTTCCCAGATATTTTTATTCTAATGACAGTAGGTAGTGTTAAAGGCTGACTTTTTGACAATACCTACTGTCAATATCTGTCAAATCCTGGCTAATTCGTTTTATATTAATGCAAACACGATCGATCTCGATAGAATCTCATGCAGCTAAACTATTAATTTTATATATTGTATGATAAAGTCATGTGCCTGGGCACATCAGATTTTTTCTGTTGTCTTAGTTAATATTTCTATAAGCGCTCTATAAGGTACAAGTGAGCCAAGGTACTTCAAAATACATAATGTATACGTCACAATATACATAAACATAAGCACCTAGTGACATTAGGCGTTATTGCTTGCTATAGTGGGCATGTTGCAATTGTTCATTGTCGCTAATACCAATATCGAGGTTTATTATTTCGTTAAACAATATAGTCTAAACGTATATTTAAAACAAAACAACAAAAGAAGATCGATTTTTTCTTGGTCGTTACGGTGTAGTGATTTTTTTCGTTTGTGCAATGCAACATCCTCGATTTTACTTCGTTGGTTTGATGTTTTAATTCAGTTTCTAATGATTTCTAAAACGCAAGTTGTCGGTATTGTAGAGCCAATTAACAATTTCCTATTGAGCAGAAAACTAGGTTATGAAGAGACACATCTGTTGTACTATCGTCGATAAATAACGTGTATACTTAAACAAAACACTTACTAAACTTTCGAAACGTTCGAATAAATGCGCTTAATTACATTTATAGCACAGTACAACTCGCGTTCGGCAGATGTTTCGCGGTTTATTTCAATTGTTTTCTCCGCTGGACAAAAGCGCGTTAAATTGAATGTGAAATCTACGGGAGTTAATTGAGAAATCAGCTTTTCAGCGGGGATAAAAATCGGGTATCGGAATAAAATCACGAAAAACCGATAAATTTTAAATTGTCGGCAATAAATGTTTATTTAGATGGTTTAATTATATCGCGGCCGACCCGAAACCGATGGCAAAACAGGGGCCGTAAATACCGGGAGCGACGTCGACGAAACAATTACGCTGGAAGCAATAAATAAAACATCTGAATAGCGCTGAAAATCGCAAATACCGGTTGCCGACGTTTTTCGCTTTAAGGCCTATTCATACTAAAAATAACCTATAATAATAATTAATGTTACCAACTTAAGCATAAAATATTCGTTTATATATATATGGAGACAAACATGAACCTTTTCAACTTGCTTAAGTCTTTTTAGTTACTTTACCCTCAACAACAGGAGAAGACATAAACGCAAAAATAAAGAAATTTGTGGCGAATTTCTTTACCTGGATTCAGTGATGTACTACAGAATATAAAAGTAGTAAATAGGTAATAAAATACAGCGAAACAATTTCTTCCAGTTTAAGGATTTTACCATAAACTAAAAAGCAATATTTTGGTACGAAGCATCTCGAGTTTGTGATGAGCTGTGACAGAGGAAATATGGTCACTTTTGACATTTCTTCATCGCACAATTATCGCTGTTTTTAGTGGAAAGTTTTGTCAGAAAGAGCACTTAGATAAAAAAATCTATTGAATAGTTCATATTCTAAGAAGTTGCACTCATTATTTCATTAATTTTGAACAATAAATAACGTCTTCACATGAATAAACATCCATGACATATGATTTCTAAAGTTATCCAATTTTATCTTAAAGAAAAAACAAAAATACCTACGTCAAAATGTTTTATTGGCATCAATATGGAAAATTGAAAATGTGGCTCGATCAAACAATTTCTTTTGCCGTGACTATTCTTGAAACAACTTACAAAAATGCGTAATTTTTGAACAAATTTAAGATGTAAGAGCAAGTTATTATCTAATAGAGTATACATTTTGATTATTATTGATGCCAATACGCACACTTTGACACCTTTTACCTCTTAAACCGTCAGTTTTGGTTTTCTACTTGTTAAATTTTAAAACGTTGATCAAGTTTCGGGGTAAAAGATATTAACACCATCTTGTAGTATAAACAGGCCTTTAGGGTTAATTGTGCCCGCTGCTAAGACGACGGTGAGCGCCATCTAGCGATGTTAATAAATACTAATAAACGAGGTCTCGAATGCCAAAGCTTGGGTTTACGTGGAAGACGTTTATCTCGGAGTTCAGGTGCTGCCCTCTGGGGGCCTGTTGGATATATAACTCATCCTGTTTTCATCGTAGCCGCGGGGGTGCTTGGCAATACACCCCCACGAGCAAAAAGTTTATTTTCGGGGTAGTTTATCGCTTAAACGAACAAAAAAAACGATCCAACTAGATATCTCCCATTACTATAGTAGTAACCCCTGTGTTTGAAGGCTCATAACTCGAAAATTATTCAACATAAAAAAAGTTCGCAATTATCGTTATATTGTTGTGTCCTTTGACCTTTTCATTGTCCATCGGTTTGGAAACCAGTGGGGATATTCTGTTCCGTTGACTAACCCTTTTGGCCCGGTAGTTTTGAATAAAGGGTTAAACTTATCAATATAACGCGTGCGGGTATTTTTAACTCTCCCGTGGTTAAATTACTGGAAAATAGTATCGATTTGCGAGCTATGATGCTGAAGAGTGACGTCACACCGGAAGCAGGGTTAACCGATGTTATATATCTATTTCCGTAGAAATCTGAATGAAATGTCAACTTTTTGAATAAATTTCTTGAATAAGATTAGCATAACCTCAAAAAAACTGATTTAGCCAGGCACATGACTAAATAAAATTAATATTTTAGCAGCATGAGCAAATTCTATTTGATCGAGATCGGTCGTGTCTGCATTAAATTAAAACTAGTTAGCCAGGATTTTGAGAGATATTTTAATACTATTGACCGTAGGTATTGTCAAAACATCCGCGCTTTTTACCATATTATTAACCTATAATCGGTCCAGATCAGAGTAGCACATGGAAAAACCGGTAAAATTCAAAACAGTGCGTTAGCTTTGGGATTCACCATACCATATTGCACCTAATTAAGTAAACATTATTCAGTACCATGGGCGCGTGTTCGCTTTTGCGGCAGATTACCATAAACGCATCCCCGAGCATGTGCATTACTGTTTTGTAAATTTAAAATGGACCATACGTCGGCGTGCGTCAGAATTTGCATATATTTATTTTTCAACAACTGTTCGTATGTCCGTGTTGTACATCACAAAATTGAGCAAATGGCTCGAAAATTATCGTACGGAACGGTATTTTTAAGGTGTGGACGCATGTGGCTTAATATGTAATGCATCATGTAGACCAGGGGTTCTCAACCGGTGGTACGCGAAGGATTTATTTTTATGATAATGTTTGACCCAAAATTATAACGACAAAATTAAATGATATTCCATTATTAATTGGTGCCGTATACAGACGTACTTCTAAAATGGCAGATTGTGTAAAAGAAAGTGTAGTTAAAAAGGCAAAACAAAGTAAATATTTTACGCTACAGTTAGATGAAAGTACCGACATGAATTATTTTGATCAGTTATTAGTCTTTAACTGATTTGACGTTGAAGAGGAAATTGCAGAAGAATATTTATTTTAGGAACCTCTGCCCGAAAGAAGATCTGGTGATAAATTTTAATCGTTGTATGTTTAACAATTCCATTCCGCGGAAGAAATTTATTGGTGTCTGCACTGATGGAGCTCGGGCTTTAACAGAAAAGAATCGCGGCCCTCATAAAAAAATTAAAACAGTAGCTCTAGAACCTCAATTAACTCACTGCAAAATCCATCGGGATTTTCTCGTAGCAAAATCCATACCAGACAGACTAAAAACAGTTTTGGATCAAGCAGTACAAAGATAACATTGTCTCTTCGTACTTAAATTAGAAGTTCAAGTTTTCCATGCAGAAGCTAATTACGACTTCAAATATTGTTTTTGTTGAATTGTGGATAGCCCGTTTTCCATATTTAGCTGATATTTTTGAAACTTGAATAATGTAAATTTATTTTTGCAGCGAGAAATGGTCGTTTGTTTAGTGTTATTGTTTATATTATTATAATATATTATAATATATGTAAATTATTTTATATTACTTCAATGTAGTTATGTTTTTATTTTGCCTTTGTATACCAAATGAAGTTTTGTTATATAATTGTTTATTGTTAGAGTGTTGTCTTTTTAGAACTTTTTTGAATAAGATGTAGGTATGTATATATAAAATCTGCCATAAATTTTTTTTCATTTATATACGTAGTAATATGCATGTTTGTTTAAAGGTTTGGTGGTACGGAGAAATTTGATTTTGTTTATGTGGTACACGGTACCTGAAAGGTTGAGAACCCCTGATGTTGACGCATCTTCTAGATTCATGCGATATATCAGTTTGCCAGTTGTCATTAAAGCGTTTTTTTTTTTTTTTTAATTAGAGTTTTTAATATTACCGATGGGTCATATACAGAGGGGTAGTTTAAGAATGAAGAATTTAGGGGTTACAAATCCAGCAGACTAGTCAGGAGTTCGAATAACTGAATGAATTTGAATATATTATTTAAATATATCCTCGGAGGTAAAACATTGTGCTGAATTATAATTTTGCTCGGCCTTTTTGATGTTTTAATATAGTCGAATTAAACGTATAATATATTATTTAAGATTTGTCTATATCTGAAATAGGAAACGTGCTAATTGATTAGGATTATTTTCTAACAGGGAACACAAATTCAACACATTTCCTAGCTGTTTTCAATTACAATTTTGTATTATTGATAGTCAGCATACTTATGCAGGTTACTATCCACTGAGCAGGTGACCATTAAGACACTAATGGACCTGAAACCAAACAATAAAACCTCAAATTCCTGGGGTGGAATTGCCCAATGTGACCGGGTAGGCATTATATACAGGATTTAGACCAATTCGAAAGATATGAAAATGAACACGCTTGTTAAATTTATACTTAATTAGTTGATTAGGAGAAAAGATAAAAAAGACTATGAGATTTCTTGATTTGGCAGGTGTGTGTCTATATTATAATATACACATATATACCTAAATAATATCTACTATAGTAATCTACCACAGATAGACTAGCTTTCTTGTTTTTAAGAAATATATTCTTTTGAATTTATTCTTTTGCATCAAAACACATTTCTTAAATATTTGAACTAAATAAATATCGTTCGTTATACCTAATATACAAATTGTAAATTTTAACTGAAAACATAAGTTGTTCAACACCAGATTTCTTTGAGTCAATGCATATTTATTTGAATTAAACGAAATTCTCTATCTGTGTAGATTTCCTATGCTAACATGAAACTGTCTATACAATGCGGTTTTAGAATGGGATTATCTATGGTCAGTACACCCATTACTAGGGGAATGAAGATAGCTGCACAAACGGCTCTATTTACTGTTACTGGATTTTGGGCTTACTAGACTTTACAGATCAACGATTCCATTGATATATTTGCGTGTTTGTCGAATCAACCGCTATTGTTGGTTTTCTAATCTGTAGAAAGTACTACCGCAAATACTGCAAATACAATTATTTATAACCGAAATTTCTGGTTTATGCTTCTCTATGAACTTGATTTTTTTTTGTATGGAATTAAAAATAACTTGAACACGAAAACAAATTAAGAACTTTTCAGGAAAATGTATTCTTCACTCTTATGTCATTTTCATCGTTTTAGCAACAAGCGGTATATGCAACGAAGATAGTGATTATAATTTCGTATTTAAAGATTTCTAAATACATATGTAGTTCTAAATACTTTTTCAAGTAACATATTTGCATAGCCTTAAAAATAAATAAAGGTACTTTACTGTAAAAAAAATCTGGTGTCTGCATTAAAATAAAACGAATTAGCCAGGATTTGACAGATATTGACAGTAGGTATTGTCAAAAAATCAGTCTTTAACACTACCTACTGTCATTAGAATAAAAATATCTGGCAAATCCTATATTAATGCAGACACGATCTCGAACAAATAGAATTTGCTCCTACAGCTAAACTATTAATTTTACCAAAAAATGTCATACACTTAAATTATACAAAATTTCCTCTACTTTAATTTATTATTTAACTGTTTCGACGAAATTACAGAAATGGCAGCTCATTTGCAAAATCCTTGAAAAATGCATAACAACTTTGCTATCCGCACTCGAAATACACATTGACTTTGTAAACACCACGGAAACACCAAGCTGTTTCAACATTGGTTCACATAGCGTACGTGCGCGCGTGTTTCTCCTCCTCATCGCATTCTCCATGCATTTGCGTGTTGAATTGACGTTTCGCAATCGCTGGCGTTCTGATTACTGTTTCAAAGTTTCAAAATATCCTGGCTACCTACTATTAATGCAGACACGATTTCGATCAAATAGAATTTGCTCCTGCAGCTAAAGTATTAATTTTACCAAAAAATGTTATAGACATAAATTATACAAAATTTCCTCTACTTTAATTTATTATTTATCAGTTCCTTTTGACCCTTTTGAACCAAAAGCTTTTCAGCTCTAAGTTTAGTCATGAAACTTCTAAATATGAACTTTCGTCCCGATACCTTTAGTACTTTCTCCGGAATCGTCTCCACAAAAAAAAACGGGTACACACACACATACAGAAATTTTTTTGTACCTTGGTCAAAAATGTTCAGGGGATCCAAAAAGACCTATTTCCGCTAAAATCTCAATTTCTTTTTCGGCACGATTACAATACTTTATTATACTGCGTATGATAAAACATAATAACATGTTCATATTTAAAAGAAGTACCAAATTATTACCAAATTAACTTGTCAACAATTTGTTATTAATCATAATTTGTTGACTTCAAGGAGATACGAAAGATAAATATCAAAGTTAAATTAAATTTAAAACAAAGTTTTGAGAAAATAATGTATAAAGAACGTTTTGTTATCAAGAAACACTAAACTGACTTGCTCCAGAATTAATGAGACGTGACAAAACATTAAAACAGCATTTCTTAGGCACTTAGATAATAATAATTAACCAATTATATCAATCAGTGAAAGTCATCAAGCTTAGTTTTAATTTCTAGCTAATGACAAAATTTCTCTTAAACAAACATTTGTATTTTGATTAGTTTCAATTTTGATTAGAAACGTACACAGAAGTGATAACAACCATATCAAATTTTCTATCGACAGATCGACAAGAACCTTTCAAAACAAACCAAGAAACGAACCAGTTCTTTTTCTTTCTCCAAAACCTCGATAAAACTAGTTGTGACAGGCAAACCAAAACAAAAAACTACTCACATTTTCTTCATATAGCGTTTCCTAGCTATTAAACTGTAAGATTCCCGATGCCCCGTACTAAAATACTTCATTTTGGGTATTTTCATCCTCGTAAATCAACTCTGTTTCTAATTATATTGCACACGATTGTTTACGAGCACCAGATACATAAATAACACCTATTTTTCTCTAGTCATATTGCACTTAAACGTTTCCCAAACGACAATTTTCACTTCACAAACAACCCTCGCGAAAAATAGGGTGCTTTTTCGCACTGTTTGTAACCTAGCTACACTTGTCTCTCACCCCTTTCATAAGATATCAAACAAGTTTTCTTCATGATCGCCGCAAGTCCGTTATATAAGCCTTTGCTGCGAGAGAAACAGGCTCCGAAAACACGTGCATAATCGAAAATAATATCGAGCGATCAACAAAACACTCGCACGTGAGATCTAGCGAGCTGAAAAGCCGTACACACAGCGCGCACTACGGTCAATTCTGTACTAACCGGGCTCGCTAAACTATTGGGTAACATCGTTGTAGGCTGAGGCTGTCAGAGCATAGCGTTCCCCCTCTATAAAATAATATAGATTTGGCGTCGCAGTTGTATGCATTTTCTTCTTTAAAAAATCTGGCAAATCCTATATTACTGCAGACACGATCTCGATCAAATAGAATTTGCTCCTACAGCTAAACTATTAATTTTACCGAAAAAATGTCATAGACATAAATAATACAAAATTTCCTCTACTTTAATTTATTATTGAACTATTTTGACGAAATTACAGAAATGGCGGCTCATTTGCAAAATCCTTGAAAAATGCATAACAATATTGCTATCCGCAATCCGCACTTGAAATACACATTGACTTTGTAAACACCATGGAAACACCAAGCTGTTTCAATATTGTTTCACATAGCGTACGCGCGCGCGTGTTTCTCCTCCTCGTCACATTCTCCATGCATTTGCATGTTGAATTGACGTTTCGCAACCGCTGACGTTCTGAATACTGTCAAAAGTTTCAAAATTCCCTGGCTACCTACTATTAATGTAGACACGATTTCGATCAAATAGAATTTGCTCCTGCAGCTAAACTATTAATTTTACCAAAAAATGTTATAGACATAAATTATACAAAATTTCCACTACTTTAATTTGTTATTTAGCTATTTTGACGAAATTACAGAAATGACGGCTCATTTGCAAAATCGTTGAAAAATACTAAGAGTAAATAGCCAGTTCCTTTTGAACCAAAAGCTTTTCAGCTCTAAGTTTGGTCATAAAACTCAGCAATGGTTTATTTTAGCACAACTGTGTACTAGTACTTTTTCTTTATGTTCTGTATGTATGAGTGAAATCAGTTTTAAAATATCTTCATTAAAAGAGACACAATCTTCCGAGACCGCACTGTTGAGACACCCTGTATACTAATAATACTGATATAACATTTCGGGACTTAAGCAATTTCCTACAACTTTTATTGGGATCTTACTCTTGTCAACTTTTTAGAAAGCAATATATTGAAATAATAAGGACTTTGAAAGATTTACAACATGTTGCAGATCGGAATTATTATGAAAGATTTACAACAGGTTGCAGATCGGAATTATTATGATATGTTATTAAATTATGTTGTTTTCAAATCATCAAAAACCGAGATTATTTGAATCAAAACATGGAAAAACTGAATATTATTTCTATTTGTTAGTTACTATTGGGTAAGTTGTACCAACAACCCCTTAGTGGGGGTTGCTTGGCACAACGGCAGCTTATCAGAAATAAAGAAAAACAATCTACTTGCAAATATTTTAGCTAATAACACTTCTTTTGTCACCAAGCAACCACAAAAAAAAACCTGCATAAGAATAAGCATCACTGCTCTTTATAGGCCCACTTTTACCACTTTCAAGGGGTTGCTTGGTGTACACTTGTTGTCCAAGCGAGCTTTTCTACGACCCTCATACAAAATAGAAACGTTAAATACACCAAAGCACCTTGTATTGTATTCAACTGGTGCCGAGAGCAGAAGATCGTTGGAACCAGCTTGAAGAGTGGTCATTTTTGCTCCAATTGAAGAGCTCTGGTGCACACAAGTCACCTCGAAGAATGGTGGTGCCTACCCCCATTCAAAGTTGAAAGACCCCTAACAATTCGCAAGATTGCATAATAGATGCATAAAGTGGAATGATTGAGTAGCTGAAAGGAAATTTTCAGAGAGGGAAATGTTTTGAATTTTTAAGGGTGGTTGACCACTATATTTATTGAGTATATTAAAAGAGTTCTTGAAGAAATAATAGCTACACTACACAGTTCCTCTACAGTTAGTCATTGTGGAATAAATTTATTTGTTGATCGAGAATTGCCTCAATAGTACGTCTCCATATTATTATGGCATAGAAGGTCACTTCATGGGTGTACACAATTTGATTTACTACGATAAAATGTCTATTAAAAGTTAAACTTATGGGCGTTGTAGGAACTAATATATAAAACCTACGTGAAGACGAGAATGGTTAAGTACTTAGGCTAGCCAAACTAGAAAAAATGTTATACATGTTAAACATGTTATAAACAACAAAAATTTCTTGTGTTTCGTCCAGATTTGCTTGGGCTTTATCGAATAAAATTAAAACTAATAAGTTTCGAAAATAATGTTTTATTTAACACTAATTATAAATTATGTATATTCCTCAAGCTTTTTATCTTTATATTTAATGTCAAAGATATTTTGTTGTTTTTGTTATTATTGAGTAAATATTTACTATAACTAATAGCTATAATATTATCATATTTACAACAACAAACAACAACACACTGCTAATTGATTTTTAATATCATTTTTAGTATGTTATCTGAGATAATATAGTATTATATAATCATAAACTTTCAGAATGTTTGTTGGAGATCATAATGCTCAGTGTTAATATCTAGCTATCTATATATAAAATACATGTTGATAGTTGATTTAGAAAAATAATAACAAGAATATCTGTGTCACTACATACACAGAGAGAAAAGATTTCTTGTTTCAAAGAAAAGTATTTGTTTGAATTTATTCTTTTGGGTCAAAACATATTTCTTTGACGCCAACAATATTTACTTCATTGAATACTCTAGTTTATTTGCTTGAAGAAATTAATTTATTTGAAATATTTATTTAAGTGGAATAAATATATATGGATACAAACAAAAATTACTTTCCTTTAAAGTAATATTTTAGTTTTGATTTTAAAAAAACGTTTCTTTACACCAATGAAATATAATTTTGATTCTAACATATAAATTTGTATATAAGGAGAGATTTATTTCGCTTAAAGTAATATTTTGTCTTTGGCTTAAAAATACGTTTACTTCCGCCAAAGAAATCACATTTTGATTAAAATAAATATATTTGTACACAAGAAGATATTTATTTCCTTCAAAGTAATATTTTTGTTTTGGCTTTAAAATAGGTTTACTTCCACCAAAGAAATCATATTTTGATTCAAATAAATATATTTTTATGTCATCCAACTGTATTGTTAGATGGCGCTGTAAACTCTCTCCTCGCACTTCGTACATATCGAGAGTATAAAGCCGCGTGATCGACAGTATAGAACTTATAGAGTACAGTGCCTGTAGGTTCAAGTTGCGATTACAAATCAGAGTACACTTTACTAATTTAACCTTGACTATATGTTGGGTTGGGAAGACCAAGCACTGGTCGAGGATGTGCGACATCCCAAAAAGGAGGTGACACATGGCAAGTCTTCCGAAAAATTCTTGTCTATTAATTCCTTCAACAAATTAATAATTTTAAGCATTTTAACACGACCAACAATTTTGTTAATTTAAAAAAATGTAATTCTTTCACTCGACACAATCATAATTATTTGAAGTAAATAAATCTCATTTCTTATAATACACAAATTGCAAACTTTTTAACTGGAAACATAAGTTGTTTGACGCAAATCAATGTTCTTTCTACCAAACAAATATTTCTAATAAATGCGTTTTTATCCGCAAATAAATATTTCTTTGCCTCTATTGAAACAACAAATTTCTTTGAGTCAATGCATATTTATTTGAATCAAACAAATATTTCTCTCTGTGTATATTGTATATAAAACGGTCATTATAAGTTACTTAGTTACGACCTTCTTTACTACATTATCTCCGATCTACTGCAATATCCAAGAAACATACTTTATTTATCAACCCACCTCCAAAACCACGCGACTATCAAATGATTTAAAAAATATGTTTAGGGACTTCCCAGGCGTAATACTAATACACCTGAATTGAACACGTGTGGGATCAGCTTGACCGATGTGTTCGCAAGCGCCCTAATCCACTACTAACCATACAGGAACTGACACGAGCCCTCCCCAATGCACAGAAAACCTATCTTATACAAGAGTATATTTTGAGAATTGTAGTTTTTCTCGCAATAATATTTTAATAACGGTGAAACTAGAGTGTTGAAGACGTACAGGAAAAAACGCAACTGCAATAAAACCAGTGAACTGAAAAAAATAGTACGGCATTATAGTCGTAGAAATGCAACTGCAGTGAAATTGGAACAACGTACTGTGTTGCGGTTCAGAATTTCATATTAAACGCCATTTCGCATAGTTTCCGTGATAATAAATGATCAATACGATGAGTAATGTTCAGTAACTCATCAGTTCCGAGAGTTTCAACATCTGCTGGATGTGACCACTAAGCGGTGACAAGAAGATAAGGATCCAATTGACTGACAATGAGTGAGTTATTGCAGCGGATTTTGTCCCATATTTGCAACCGAGAAACATATAAAAAAAGAGTAAACACGGTGGCATATGTTGGAAAGTTTTCGCAGTTTTCTGTTCTAGATTACGAAGATGCTTATTTTATATAAATTGGATTATATACAGGGTGTTCTTTTTGTACAAAATAAAGTGTATAGGCACACAGAGAGAAATTTTTGTTTGATTCAAATAAATATGCATTAACTCAAAGAAATTTGTTGTTTCAATAGAGGCAAAGAAATATTTATTTGCGGGTAAAAACGCATTTATTTGAAATATTTGTTTGGTAGAAAGAACATTGATTTGCGTCAAACAACTTATGTTTCCAGTTAAAAAGTTTGCAATTTGTGTATTAGAAGAAATGAGATTTATTTACTTCAAATACGTATGATTGTGTTGAGTGAAAGAATTACATTTTTTTAAATTAACAAAGTTGTTGGTCGTGTTAAAATGCTTAAAATTATTAATTTGTTGAAGGAATTAATAGACAAGAATTTTTCGGAAGACTCGCCATGTGTCACCTCCTTTTTGGGATGTCGCACATCCTCGACCAGTGCTTGGTCTTCCCAACCCAACATATAGTCAAGGTTAAATTAGTAAAGTGTACTCTGATTTGTAATCGCAACTTGAACCTGCAGGCACTGTACTCTATAAGTTCTATACTGTCGATCACGCGGCTTTATACTCTCGATATGTACGAAGTGCGAGGAGAGAGTTTACAGCGCCATCTAACAATACAGTTGGATGACATTAAAAATATATTTATTTGAATCAAAATATGATTTCTTTGGTGGAAGTAAACCTATTATAAAGCCAAAACAAAAATATTACTTTGAAGGAAATAAATATCTTCTTGTGTACAAATATATTTATTTTAATCAAAATATGATTTCTTTGGCGGAAGTAAACCTATTTTTAAGCCAAAGACAAAATATTACTTTAAGCGAAATAAATCTCTCCTTACATACAAATTTATATGTTAAAATCAAAATTATATTTCATTGGTGTAAAGAAACGCTTTTTTAAAATCAAAACTAAAATATTACTTTAAAGGAAAGTAATTTTTGTTTGTATCCATATATATTTATTCCACTTAAATAAATATTTCAAATAAATTAATCTCTGCAAGCAAATAAACTAGAGTATTCAATGAAGTAAATATTGTTGGCGTCAAAGAAATATGTTTTGACCCAAAAGAATAAATTCAAACAAATACATTTCTTTGAAACAAGAAATCTTTTCTATCTGTGTAGGCACAGTGTAACATTAAAAACCAACGAAGAAACAACAGTAATATCAATCAGACTTATTATGCAACTTTTGTTAAGACATTTTTACGTTAATGGCTTTCTTTTAAGATTTGACCTTGAAAATAAAATCACAAGACCGTAAAAACACCCTATATATTAATATGTAGTAAAAAAAATTAATTTATTTTCAAAACTAGTCAAGTCCAACGACAGACAAAAGAACTGGTTGTATCTAAAGAATCTAACCAAACAAAAACTATATACGTAATCATTCAAACGTTTGCCGAAAATAAACGGCGATCTTGAATTTTTGACCGACAGGCGTGACTGGAAACAACGTACGTCCCTTAAACGATAAATAAACCGAAGCAACCCTTTTCATGCACCGATGGGGCAACTCCATATATGCCAACCCCGTGCGACAAAAACTCGGTTACCGGAACGGATTGCAATGACTGACGTGTATGCAGATTTCTCTCTGTTGACGGGCATTTTATAATTGAGTCCGTAGCACACGTCCGGCTGTCCCATATCACGAAAAAAAAAAGGACACACAAACCCCCATTTCGAATCGTAACGGTTTGTTGACAGGCCATGCGGTGCCGCACGTGTCAAATATCACCTATATATCTTCCCTGCGAGTCTTTCATTTACTCCGTTACGGTTCAGGGATGCACACCTTCAATGCGAACGCGCCTTGAGCATAAAAATTAACTTGGGTGATGCAGTGTTGGGCATTAGTCGACTAAATAGCAAAGCTAGTAGCGAGTCGAGTAGCGAGGCGAGCACCGATGCGAGTAACAAGACGAGTAGCAAGGCGAGTTGCGAAGCGAGTATGGAGGCGAGTAGCGAGGCCAGTGGCGAGGCGAGTAGCGAAGCGAGTTGGGAGTCAGTAAATTGCTTATTCGGCGTTTATAATATCCAGCCTTATCGTAATAAATACTGTCTCGAAGAAACTCTCCATAATATAGCGTGTGATTTATCGAATATATGAAGTAGTGCGTACTAATCTGCAGACTGTACCAGAGTCCGGAAACCATGTGCGGGCCTTATGGTGACATTTCCCAATTTATATAGTGCAGACAGACCATGGGATGCAGCACGCTGTGCCAGATGGCTGTACATATTGCAAAATACCCCGAGTGTAAAGGGCAACTCTCTTCCTGCATCAAAATACACTCTACAGACCTGAGTGGTTCGAAATAATGGTCTAATGCCTTCATATTGACGTAAGGCACGTTCCCATTTTTCGGGCAGTTCCGAAACACATAAATAAATCATACTGTTTACGAAAGCTTGTCAGTTATACAAAGAAAAAAAATAACGGTATTTCGTTTGAGAAGTTGTTCTTATTTTTTTTATACTTTAAAATAGTAAAAATGTAACTCGAGGTTCACTAATGATTAGGTTAATTATCTATTCAAATTCAGCTGAAGGTACTAGACAGCGCGGCAGACAGAAGTCTGCCATAACGTCATACTAATGGGCAATTTCTATAGAAAATATAGACATCATTAAGTATAATCAGATAAGAAATCTTTACGTTTATGCTCGGACTGTGTTGAGAGAACGGATTTAATTTGTATTTACCTTTCTAAAACTGTCTTTGGAGAAGTGCCAGTTAGTGGGATAATTTGCGTAATGTATACCGAAAATAATAGGTTTGCAAAATGGTTTCCCATCTGAGCTAGAAACTCAAAGGTCCCTGGTTCAAATCCAGGTTATGGCTGTAATTTTTGATTTATTTAAAATTTACATCCCGCCTGTATGTCACCATATTATGAACCTATAATATTAATTTGACAAAATATAAGGTTAAACATTTTCATTTATAAAAATATAATATTACATAATAAATGAGGTTTGAGACATTTAATGGACATTTAATCTTGTCACCCAATTATCCAAAAACAAACATCAAACGATACAAATCGATTAATCGACTACAGCCTAAAAAAACACTATAATAAATCGCGTATCCCTTAATTTCTTTTATTTCTGGGTCGGAACTAACACCAAACCGATCTCGTCGGGTTAATGGCAAACTCGTGTAGCCCGGAATTAACGAGGATCCGGGAAAAATAGCATCGGGACAACGCGAGGATCTCTCCTGCGTTTCAGTGTTCACTGAATCGAAAACTCGAGTCCGAATAGGCCTGCTAAGTGAGAGACACAGTGGAACAGATGTTTGATTATAGTAGGTTTCAATTCGTGCATCTGACTCCAGTAGAAACAAGGAAACTGTGTCATCCTAACAACCGTATACCGTGCGGAGATTGAGCAGAAAAAATTGTATAATTGTAGAAACTGTAAGGCACGCCGAGCCGGGCCTTAGAAAGGTAAACTGTGTTTATTTCTGCTCTCATAAGCTATGTAAACAATTGCATTATAGTATATTATTATACAAGTTTTATAAGACGTCAAATTTTAAATAGTAATAAATATGAATAAACTAAATAAAGAATCTAGAACATAATGCAATAAAAATAAAAATGGGTATAGCTCTGCTACACATGCCACAAAAAAAGTTCTGAAAATATGTAAACATTTTGAAATATATTTCCTAAAATAAAGATAATAAATATGATGTTTTGATAATATATATTTTTGCCCTCATCTACATATAATCCACATGTTATGTGCGGATTTATTAAGCATTAGATGAGTATAAAGTTGTATTAAAAATGAGCTTATCAAAACTACTTGATTAGGTGGTACGTAACTGCTAATATAAAGAATCCAGTCAAATTACCTAAATATTTGACACACTAAAAAGGTTTTGAAAGTTTTATTATATTTAAATTTATATTACCGCGAACATCTCAGAAGCTTGGAGGAACTATCACAATATACCAAATAGGTGGCGGCATTTATAACCACCAGGTGATAGTTCACGAACAAAATTTTGTGGGGCAAGAAAATCGAAACATACACACACACAAAATGTGGAATTATGTGAATACGGGCAAAAAAAAAACTTCGGAAGCAATTCGGTACATCGAGAGTGCCTTTTCCCTCAAACATTCTAGAGTTGGTTTGTAGAAATAAATTCCAAAATTCCCCCGTTATGTTCTAAATTTATACAGAAATATATCTTTTTCTATTCTGTATCAGGCTAATGATTTTCGCCGCAAATAAACTTCATTCGAGTATTCGTTTTTCAATTCGGTAAAACGTTAGAGCTGTTAAAAATATCAATAAAACCGTATTTTAAAAGGCTACAACTTCTTAAGGAATTGAGAAAACCAATAAGTCAATATGAACCTTTTTACTGATCCACTGATCTAGATCTGAACATTTAGTGTACTTATTAATTTCCTTTAACTAAATAAACATCATTGTTATTATTAATATTATTAGATATTTTCTATGTACATTATAACAGCATCGGAACCCATACCTTATGTTCCGCGTTGACAACTCCTCATAAGTACCATACACTTTCTAACAGCACGACCGAACACAATGAATTAAAATGCAAATGCAATATATCAGATACGCGTATGATTTAGCTGGCGTAAGTATTAATTGTAAGTAGCAGTTGTTATTTATGCATTTCAACGACCATATCGTTGCAAATCGGACGTATTGTTGCTATGGTTGCTAGGAGGAACAATACAATACCGAATGACCTTACCCATTGACAAATGACTAAAGCTATAACGTTAGAATTTAATTTTAAGGCACTATAACAAGGAAAACACAACAAAAAAATAATTCCAGCTCAAAAAAGTAACATAATACTGCAGAATAGCATGATGTGAAAGACGCTATCTCTCCTAGATAATCTAAATACGTTGTAAAATACTGAATTACTTGCCTTTGTTGACGCTAGAAGTGTGTCCCTTGACACCTTGGTAATTACAGGGATACCTTGTTCTGCAGGATGCACAAAGGGCCTTATTGTAGAGCAGTAGCGACGCCAGGAAGTACACGGTGACAAAAGTTAATATTGTCTCAAATATCTTTTATACACAAGGCCGTACTGAACATGCGGGTATAATGTTACAGTTCATACCGTATCATTATTAACCTTTTTTTTTTAATTTTCCTGTTACCTAGATTCAAGACTTTGCAGTAATTATTATATATGTAGCAAGAAACTATACAGGGTGCTAATAAAATTACCAAATTTATTATTTTTAACGACTAAAGAAGATTTTTTTCGAATTTTTGAAAGTTGTATCGCCCGTATCTCCGAAACAAAACAATTTTCCATAGAGATAAACCGAGCTCAATCGTCTTAGATTCACTTAAATACCCTAAAACTATCAAAAACTTGCCAAAATTACACTTTTATTCGGGAGATTTCAACGACGCGGTAGACGACGAACCACACTCAAACGCGTCGAATTCCCGCAAAAATGAGCCGGGATATGCTCGCCGTTTCTAAATCGGTCGTGCCGATCAATTTGTAATGTTCCACGTACTCGAAACGGTTTCTACAGGCTTTTTTGTCTTCCCAGCCTTCTCGATTCTGAACGCGGTTCAGCTCCGCGCGCGGTTCGTGTCGTAACAACACACGGTCGCGCTATGCTTTACGATGTCATAAAATGCATACGGGATGTCTCTATCGAAATGGAAAGTGGAAAGGCTGGATTTTTAACACCGTACTTGGCCGGGGATCGTGTACATCACTAGCATAAGTAGGATGCCTCGCAGGTGACAAAAATGATGTAGGAATCGAATGAATTTCATACGGCGTATTTATTACCCAGAAGAATTTGTTACTCGTTAACTTTGACGTGCCATAAGTTTTAAAATAAGCATATTTGTATATAGATAAATTAGGCTAAATCTTCTTAAAATCTTTAGATTGATAAGAATTATTCAAAAAACATTAAAAAAGTTGAAATTTATTCGGAGACTTTAATGATGCATAGAACAAGAAACCCACCATAACTTTTACACTACGCAGTTTTGCATATAAATAAATTAGGCTAAATCGTCTTAAAATCTTTAGATTGATACGAATTATTCAAAAAACATTAAAAAAGTAAAAGACTTTAACGATGCATAGAACAAAAACCCACCATAACTTTTAAACTAAGCAACTTTGGATATAGATAAATTACGCTAAATCGTCTTAAAATCCTTAGATTGATTCAAATTATTCAAAAAAACATTAAAAAAATGAAAATTTTTCGGAGACTTTAATGATGCATAGAACAACAAACCTGAAAATTTCACGTATCCACTTAAATAGTCGTTAATAATCGAACTCTGCTGGACTTGCAGGATCATTAAGAAAATTAGCCTCTTCAACTGTTCACGGTAACGATACCCAAGACTAAATAAACGACATCTGCTCCCTAAGACGCAATTATCGTCCGTAAGGAGGGCATTGGGTTATTTCTGTGTACCTACTTCTTGACACGACTAAGTCGATTAAGCGATGAAAGGTGGCCGGTCACGGTCGTGGAGTTACAATATTAATAAGTTACGCTCCTTTAGGTCACGTGGTTGGTTATTGGAGCCCGCTTAAGTCCAGGTGCTGGACAAGAAGTTTTTTTAGAGGAGCACAAAGGTGAAGAAAATGAGAGAAAAGGGTTATTTGATTATTGTAAAGAATTGAATATGAATATCTAATAGTCGTTTGACTTCTTGCGCAAGAAGTTACACAAGAAGATAGTAAGCAAATGACATTTTTACACAGAAATTGGTTCAATTCCTATAGACAAACTACTCAGCATAAGAAAACAGATCACTATTTCTGTCTAAGATGTTGTTGTACCTACTTACTGCACAAATTGTGTACTAAATTGTGCACGAAATTGCGTAGTGTAAAAACGGCTATAACCTCGAAATACAGATCTTGACTGCCTAACGAAATGTAATGACATAGATCACATGGTCATAATATTTGTATACAGGGTACTGCAACTAAGCTCCCGTCTTCTGTAGCTCACTTACGCATTAAGCTAAGAGTTTGATATTTTGCAGGCTTACCCTGTACTTCAAGGTACAATTCAAGAAATTATTTTTTATTATACAAGGTGTTCCAAAAATGTGCAACGCCATGGTAATTTATTTTTTTAAATTGCATGCTATACATTTTTCTACATATTTGGAAGCCTTTTATGGTTGCCTACATATCACCAAAATTTTATTGAAACCGGTTCAGTGACGGCAGCGGAAAAAAATAAAAACCAAAAAGAATTGATTTTGCATCGTAGGTTTTAAAAATCAATAAAAACCACAAAATGCACCTCGTTAATAAAATTTTGCGACGTGCTTATTAAGTTAGATGTAATAGTCTCGTTAACCAAGTGACATTGATCCAAATTATATAGGTGACCAAAATCGAGTGTCAAACTTGTCAAACTTCAAAGCGCGCTATTGTTCTTATTTTAAATTGGAACCCATAATTTTTTTTTTTAAATAATATTAAATAATAAATATTGTTTCTGAATACAACCCCATCACAATTCCCAGTATTTTAAAAGTTATTCGCCAAAAACTCATTTTTCAACGTTTCCAACGGCAATTTTAGGTAATAAATATCGTACGTGGCGTTGAAAAACAATTTATTACATAAAATATAACGCAGAGAGGTATTTTAGATTTTACTGTACTTAATTAAGTAGTTATTCAATTGCTAAATTTACTGCAAAATTTACCTATAGCCACATTTCCGTCCTTACCGCTATAGGTAAATTGTGCAGTAAATTTAGCATTTGAATAACTACTTAATTAAGTACACTCAAATCTAAAATACGTCTATTATTTTTTTATGAAATAAATTGTTTTTCAACGCCACGTACGATATTTATTATCTAAAATTGCCGTTGGAAACGTTGAAAAATGAGTTTTTGGCGAATAACTTTTAAAATATTGGGAATTGTGATGGGGTTGTATTTAGAAACAATGATTATTTTTCAATTCTGCATCATTTCACATAAAAAAATTATGGGTTTCAATTTAAAATAAGAACAATAACACGCTTTGAAGTTTGACAAGTTTGACACTCGATTTTGGTCACCCTGTATAATTTAGATCAATGTCACTTGGTTAACGAGACTATTACATCTTACTTAATAAGCACGTCGCAAAATTTTATTAACGAGGTGTATTTTGTGGCTTTTATTGATTTTTAAAGCCTACGATGCCAAATAATTTTTTTTGGTTTTAATTTTTTCCGCTGCTTTCACTCAACCGATTTCAATAAAATTTTGGTGATATGTATGCAACCATAAAAGGCTTCCAAATGTGTAGAAAAATGTATAGCATGCAATTTAAAAAAATATATTACCATGGCGTTGCACATTTTTGGAACACCCTGTATAATAAAAAATAATTTCTTGAATTGTACCTTGAAGTACAGGGTAAGCTTGCAAAATGTCAAACTCTTAGCTTAATGAGTAAGTGAGCTACAGAAGACGGGAGCTGAGTTGCAGGACCCTGTATATTAGTATTTTGGTAAGAATAAACAATAATTTAAATAATAAGTATGTTAAAATTCCACTTTTAGAATTAAAACTTTCTTTATAGGATAGCAACAGTAATCTAAAGAATTGCTGATGTGTTAATTTTACAAGAAAGGGGAGGCACCGGTCTGCACCGAACCGAATAAAACTACCCTAAACTATCCGTAATCCCATCAAAGTTAATTGCAGACAATTTCGTTATCTAAACTCGTTATCAAAGGAAACAGTGTCGACTCGTGCGATGCAGGTAGACGCGTGCCTCATACCACTTTAACTTAATTATTCCTGCCGCACTGAGCAATTTATCAAACCATAATTCTTCTTCTTATGTATTCCAGTTGAACCGTAAAGAAAAGAAAGAAGCACTTCCTTCCTGTTCCTTATGAGCCCATTAAGGACTTTGTCCACTGTTAATATGTCTTGTAATGTTGTTACCACGCGATTTTTTTTCAATAGGGCGTACCATTGAAGAAATGGTCACCCTTCTTACTGAGGTGTGACAAGCTCTTCCGTTGGGGTTGCTTCCTTGGGGTTGTCTAATGAGGATAACCAGAGAAAATAACTATCATTTTAAGGATATGTACACTAGGGTGGCCCTTAGTTACTCTCAACGATTTTTTTAAAGAGTTGTTATTTATTTATAGTGTTGTTTTAATGCATTATGTATTTTTTGTTTATTTGTTCATATCACGTGAGTTATTTTAAATATAATAAAATCATAATATTTATTATTATTATTATTAAAATTTATTTCAATCATATATTATTTATTAATATTTTCAGAATTTATCTTATAAAGACTAGAACAAATCTAGAGGGTAACACAAAAAAAAACGATGGTTGAAAAATAAGGCCCACCCTACTGTACACAGTAGGAAAAAAGGCAAAACAATAGCGTGTTGTATGCTCGAATAAAAAAATAATTAACTAATTTCTCCTGCGCATCAAGACCATTCAATTTATTTACAATAACTGCTAATTGCAATTTAATTTCTTAGAGAATGTTGTCTGTAGTCTGTCTTTGTTCTAACCTCTTTGTCTTAGCGATAAACCAGAGAATTACAACTGTGTACCAACAGTAATATAAACAATCTGATGTGGCCAGGCACATGACTTTATCATACAATATATAAAATTAATAGTTTAGCTGCATGAGATTCTGTCGAGATCGATCGTGTTTGCATTAAAATAAAACGAATTAGCCAGGATTTGACAGATATTGACAGTAGGTATTGTCAAAAAAGGTATTGTCAAAAAATCAGCCTTTAACACTACCTACTGTCATTAGAATAAAAATATCTGGCAAAATACAGCAGACACGATCTCGATCAAATAGAATTTGCTCCTGCAGCTAAACTATTAATTTTACCAAAAAATGTCGTAGACATAAATTATACAAAATTTCCTCAACTTTTATTTATTATTTAACTATGAAATTACAGAAATGGCGGCTCATTTGCAAAATCCTTGAAAAATGCATAACAATATTGCTATCCGCAATCCGCACTTGAAATACTCATTGACTTTGTAAACACCATGGAAACACCAAGCTGTTTCAATATTGTTTCACATAGCGTACGTGCGCGCGTGTTTCTCCGCCTCATCACATTCTCCATGCATTTGCGTGTTGAATTGACGTTTCGCAACCGCTGACGTTCTGAATACTGTCAAAAGTTTCAAAATTTCCCGGCTACCTACTATTAATGCAGACACGATTTCGATCAAATAGAATTTGCTCCTGCAGCTGAACTATTAATTTTGTTAATTTTGTTTGAACCAAAAGCTTTTCAGCTCTAAGCTTGGTCATACTGCGTATGATAAAGTAAAAAAATAATAACCGTCAGTTCATTTCAAGTCAACCCCAATCCCAATCAAAATAGTTCGTCATGTGTTGCACCTTCAAAACAAAAACTAACATTTACAGACGCATCACTACATCCAAATTACAACTAGATTAATTATTTCGCTTCCCTAATCCAACACAAAGCTCCCAACGACGACAAAATTTAGATTCGATTAAGCAGACTCTAGTGGCCACACATAATGAAAATGGCCGAAGCCAAATAACAACAGTTCACATTTTAATTATATAGAAATTGAGCTCGGAGCGTTTTGCCACCTCTGTCCGCGCGTACCCCCATTGTTATTCAAATGTTTCGGAACAGGGGGGCCTGCGGATAATGTATTTAAATAGATGTAAGCGCCCTTAATCCCGAACGCAAAAAAAACTACCCCTAAGGGCTAGGCCCGCTACCGGAATCGTTGTGCTTTCATCCGGATTGACATTGATGGAATATAGGAATATTTTACGAAATTGTCTCTTTTTTTGGGGGAGGGTTGATTGTCGTTGAGGCATTGTCGATTATGGAGGTGTTAGTTGCGTGGTTTTCTGGTCTGTGTTTGCTCAGCCCCTGTCCGACATGACGATATGATGAGCCGTAACGAGATTTTTGTTTGCTGGATGGCCCTTTCAACAGTTTCAAACGTGAAAGGGTTTTTTTTAGGAAGAACAGATTTTGCAAGTACGATATAATTCGATATGGAGACAAACATGAACCTTTTCAACTTGCTTTAAGTCTTTTTAGTTACTTTACCCTGAACAACAGGAAAAAACATAAACGTAAAAATAAAGAAATTTGTGGCGGATTTCTTTACCTGGATTCAGTGATGTACTACAGAATATAAAATTAGTAAATAGCTAATAAAATATAGCGAAACAGTTTCTTCCAGTTTAAGGATTTTACCATAAACTAAAAAATGTTATATTTTGGTACGAAGCATCTCGAGTTTGTGATGAGCTGTGACAGAGGTAATATGGTCACTTTTGACATTTCTTCATCGCACAATTATCGCTGTTTTTAGAAAAACGTACAAGTACCTAATATTAATTTTTTTCATGACAAGAAATTGAATATTTAATAGTCCAAGAAGTTGCACTGAATATTTCATCAATTTTGAACAATAAATAACGTCTTCACATGAATAAACATCCATGCCACAGAGAGAAATTTTTGTTTGATTCAAATAAATATGCATTGACTCAAAGAAATTTGTTGTTTCAATAGAGGCAAAGAAATATTTATTTGGTAGAAAGAACGTTGATTTGTGTCAAACAAATACATTTTTTTTTAATTAACAAAATTGTTGGTCGAGTTAAAATGCTTAAAATTATTAATTTGTTGAAGGAATTAATAGACAAGAATTTTTCGGAAGACTCGCCATGTGTCACCTCCTTTTTGGGATGTCGCACATCCTCGACCAGTGCTTGGTCTTCCCAACCAACGTCAACGTTAAGTTAGTAAAGTGTACTCTGATTTGGAATCGCAACTTGAACCTGCAGGCACTGTACTCTATAAGCTCTATACTGTCGATCACGCGGCTTTATACTCTCGATATGTACGAAGTACGAGGAGAGAGTTTACAGCGCCATCTAACAATACAGTTGGATGACATTAAAAATATATTTATTTGAATCAAAATATGATTTCTTTGGTGGAAGTAAACCTATTCTAAAGCCAAAACAAAAATATTACTTTAAAGGAAATAAATCTCTTCTTGTGTACAAATATATTTATTTTAATCCAAATATGATTTCTTTGGCGGAAGTAAACCTATTTTTAAGCCAAAGACAAAATATTACTTTAAGCGAAATAAATCTCTCCTTATATACAAATTTAGTTTTTTTTTTTAATCAAAACTAATATATTACTTTAAAGGAAAGTAATTTTTGTTTGTATCCATATATATTTATTCCACTTAAATAAATATTTCAAATAAATTAACCTCTGCAAACAAATAAACTAGAGTATTCAATGCACTAAATGTTGTTGGGGTCAAAGAAATATGTTTTGACCCAAAAGAATAAATTCAAACAAATACATTTCTTTAAAACAAGAAATCTTTTCTATCTGTGTGCGACATATGAATTCTAAACTTCCAATTTTATCTTAAAGAAGAAAACAAAAATACGTCAAAATGTTTTATTGGCATCAATATGGAAAATTGAAAATTTGGCTCGATCATAATAGAGTATATATTTTGTTTATTATTGATGTTAATACGCACACTTTGACACCTTTTACTTTTTAAACCGTCAATTTTGGTTTTCGACTTGTAAAATTTGAAAACGTTGATCAAGTTTCGGGGTAAAAGATATTATACAATAAAATATATTTTAGGCATTTCTTACTGACTGGATCTGTCATCCCAGGCGTTTGGTTGCGGCAATTTTTGCTTTTCTCATGGATCCCGGGATTAAAAAATCTTTATACCCGAAATCCCGGGATATTTAGGTTATTTATTGTGTTTTTAAAGTGTCTTAAAAACCTATTTACGCTAATAAAATATACGTTTAGGACAAATATACTGTTTTCTCTTTATGTATTATTAATTATAATAGAATCATGTTCTAACCAGATTATTTTAATCTGCAAACAGCAAAGCCACAAATTTTACAATTTTACAATAATCCGCAGCTTCACCCTATTCCACAGAAACCAATAAATCGCACCCCCCTTTCCACATAAAATCAAACTAGGCCGATAAATTAAACGCCCAATAAAAAGACGCGATACAATCACCTCCCTAATATAGTACCTATTTTTTTGCGAGACATTCCATAAACTACAGCGACACAATAAAATCGAGTGACACACGCTTTGTAGCAGGGGAAAAAATGGTAACAATCGAGTGCCGACGAAACAAATGCCACTCGACGTCAAGCGGCGCGATAACGCTAGGGTAGAAGAATACAAATACATACAGGCCGGCCCACAAAATAACTACGATTTAAAAAAGTAATTTCTCGATTTATTACAAATACTATCACAAGATAATTCTAAATTAATCATTTAAACCAATAAAAAATAATTCATAAGAAAAATTAATAAGAAATTAGCTTGTGGGCCAGCCTGTATAAGGGAGTTACTCGAAATAGTTGTGTTTTATCTAACGCCCTTAAACAAGCCACCCTGACAATGGCACGCTACTTTTCCCGACACCCTGAAAAGTGGATTGTGCCGAACAACCCCTAAAATAAGCGTGCGGTAGTCGACGGGGATGAGGCGGGGTAGTTTAACCCCTACGGTAGTAAAGTGTAACTAACACTAGAGAAAATCCAGAACGATTCAAAGGGTGTACTCTAGAAATATTGTTTAAGTTCGGAGATGAAATTGGAAATTATCACAAAGGGGGGTGATTTATTTATATTGCTTCGGATTCAAGTATTTTTTAGACCATTTATTATTTGTGGATACCTTCAATTTGTTATTCTGTTCCCTATTGAACAGTGAACAACCCCAATGTAGGAATCTGTATGAATCAGAATGAATCAATCAATCAATTGCTGATCTACGAGGGGTTGGTAGTAAATAAGACATCAAAACTAGCACAATAGTTAATCCTAACGGTTTTTCAATGCTGTCTCTATCTATTAACTATTATAGCTTAGGAAATACTGAATTAAAATGTGACTTACTGGCGTATGATTATTGTGTACTGTAATAAATTATAAAAGTACAATAAATGCTACGTATAACGATGGGAGTTATCTTTTAGTGAACGTAATTAGAATACCTTTCTGGGTATTGAGTTTTAGTCTGTTGGGATTGCAACATTGTTCAACGCGGTTCAACGGTCTGTGGATAGATGGCGCTGTTTCAAATTGAAAATGTAAATACAACATGAATAATTTATTTCGATATTACCTAAAGTACACTAAAAATCGGTAATACTAAAAACAAGATGTAACATAAAGAATTCCACTTTAGATTTTTGTGTTCGTATTAAAAAATATAACCTTAAACAGCACCTTAAACAATATTTAACTAGAAAATATGAAAACCAGTGAAGTTGTGTATCACAGAGAGTAATTTTTGTTTAATTCAAATAAATATGCATTGACTCAAAGAAATTTGTAGTTTCAATAGAGGCAAAGAAATATTTATTTGCGGGTAAAAACGCATTTATTTGAAATATTTGTTTGGTAGAAAGAACATTGATTTGCGTCAAACAACTTATGTTTCCAGTTAAAAAGTTTGCAATTTGTGTATCATAAGAAATGAGATTTATTTACTTCAAATAATTATGATTGTGTTGAGTGAAAGAATTACATTTTTTTAAATTAACAAAATTGTTGGTCGAGTTAAAATGCTTAAAATTATTAATTTGTTGCAGGAATTAATAGACAAGAATTTTTCGGAAGACTCGTCATGTGTCACCTCCTTTTTGGGATGTCGCACATCCTCGACCAGTGCTTGGTCTTTCCAACCCAACATGTAGTCAAGGTTAGGTTAGTAAAGTGTACTCTGATTTGGAATCGCAACTTGAATCTGCAGGCATTGTACTCTATAAGTTCTATACTGTCGATCACGCGGCTTTATACTCTCGATATGTACGAAGTGCGAGGAGAGAGTTTACAGCGCCATCTAACAATACAGTTGGATGACATTAAAAATATATTTATTTGAATCAAAATATGATTTCTTTGGTGGAAGGAAACCTATTTTAAAGCCAAAACAAAAATATTACTTTGAAGGAAATAAATATCTTCTTGTGTAAAAATATATTTATTTTAATCAAAATATGATTTCTTTGGCGGAAGTAAACCTATTTTTAAGCCAAAGACAAAATATTACTTTAAGCGAAATAAATCTCTCCTGATATACAAATTTATATGTTAGAATCAAAATTATATTTCATTGGTGTAAAGAAACGTTTTTTTAAAATCAAAGCTAAAATATTACTTTAAAGGAAAGTAATTTTTGTTTGTATCCATATATATTTATTCCACTTAAATAAATATTTCAAATAAATTAATCTCTGCAAGCAAATAAACTAGAGTATTCAATGAAGTAAATATTGTTGGCGTCAAAGAAATATGTTTTGACCCAAAAGAATAAATTCAAACAAATACATTTCTTTGAAACAAGAAATCTTTTCTCTCTATGTACTGGCGTATGATTATTGTGTACTCTAATAAATTATAAAGGTACAATAAATGGTACGTATAACGATGGGAGTTATCTTTTAGTGAACGTAATTAGAATACCTTTCTGGGTATTGAGTTTTAGTCTGTTGGGATTGCAACATTGTTCAACGCGGTTCAACGGTCTGTGGATAGATGGCGCTGTTTCAAATTGAAAATGTAAATACAACATGAATAATTTAGTTAGATATGACCTAACGTACACTAAAAATCGGTAATACTGAAAACAAGATGTAACATAAAGAATTCCACTTTGGATTTTTGTGTTCGTGTTAAAAAATATAACCTTAAACAGCACCTTAAACAATATTTAACTAGAAAATATGAAAACCAGTGAAGTTGTGTACGTACCAATAAATCCAATAAATCAATAAATCCCTTGTTATTAAACATGACTAAATTAATAATAATAATAATAATAATTGTGACACTAGACGCAAAGTTCGAGCACTGTAACTGAATTTCAGTACTGAAGTGCATCGACGCACTTAAAATTTCAATCTGCTTTTTCAGGACATTGGGTCTGTGATTAAGTGCCCAAAGAGCTCTAGTTATATTACATATACAACTATTTATAGCCCACTTATACTAACTTTTGGTTTGAAGTGTTACAGTTGGCTGCTTAAATAACGAAACAACTCGTAAACGGAACAAAAAAAGATACTTTTTTATCCTTTCTACACCTAAAAAATATCTAAAAATACTAATAGAATATTACACCCAAAAAAATAAAGCATCGTTCGATACGATAGGTCTACTTCCGGTTTTCCAGGAACTGCTCCTATTGTCTACGTATCGAATCCTTCGGGATGCAGGATGTTTATGGACCGAGTACGTACGCTCCGCATCTGTGTCCTGTCATATTTATATGCCCTAATCCACGAAAGGTAAGCGCAACATAACAAAAGAACCGTACGACGACCGCAATGTGGCAACAAAAGAGTTCGATATAATCCAATTTCGTTCGCTATATCGGAAATTCCCTTTTATATGTAATATGTATGCGACAGAGTTGTAGATTAAAAAATAGGAATTTCTATTGAATGAAATTTGGCAACGGAGGAATACATGTATTATAGTTTGGTTTGTGTGGTTGTAAAATCTAAGTTTCAAAAATCCTCCTGAACAAACTAAAATAGATAGAGGGCTGTACTTTTTAGAATTAATTACCCAATGTATCTGATCCATAAACGTGTATAATAATAATTTGTATTCCAACTACTTTGCTCGTAATCGCACATGAAGCGAAATAATAACATTCAACCACCGATAAACAACGTAAAATCTAAGTTTCAAAAATCCTCCTGAACAAACTAAAATAGATAGAGGGCTGTACTTTTTAGAATTAATTACCCAATGTATCTGATCCATAAACGTGTATAATAATAATTTGTATCCCAACTACTTTGCTCGTAATCGCACATGAAGCGAAATAACAACATTCAACCACCGATAAACAACGTAAAATCTAAGTTTAAAAAATCCTCCTGAACAAACTAAAATAGATAGAGGGCTGTACTTTTTAGAATTAATTACCCAATGTATCTGATCCATAAACGTGTATAATAATAATTTGTATCCCAACTACTTTGCTCGTAATCGTACATGAAGCGAAATAATAACATTCAACCACCGATAAACAACGTAAAATCTAAGTATCAAAAATCCTCCTGAACAAACTAAAATAGATAGAGGGCTGTACTTTTTAGAATTAATTACCCAATGTATCTGATCCATAAACGTGTATAATAATAATTTGTATCCCAACTACTTTGCTTGTAATCGCACATGAAGCGAAATAATAGCATTAAACCACCGATAAACAACGTAAAATCTAAGTTTCAAAAATCCTCCTGAACAAACTAAAATAGATAGAGGGCTGTACTTTTTAGAATTAAGTACCCAATGTATCTGATCCATAAACGTGTATAATAATAATTTGTATCCCAACTACTTTGCTCGTAATCGCACATGAAGCGATATAATAACATTCAACCACCGATAAACAACGTAAAATCTAAGTTTCAAAAATCCTCCTGAACAAACTAAAATAGATAGAGGGCTGTACTTTTTAGAATTAATTACCCAATGTATCTGATCCATAAACGTGTATAATAATAATTTGTATCCCAACTACTTTGCTCGTAATCGCACATGAAGCGAAATAATAACATTCAACCACCGATAAACAACGTAAAATCTAAGTTTCAAAAATCCTCCTGAACAAACTAAAAAAGATAGAGGGCTGTACTTTTTAGAATTAATTACCCAATGTATCTGATCCATAAACGTGTATAATAATAATTTGTATCCCAACTACTTTGCTCGTAATCGCACATGAAGCGAAATAATACCATTAAACCACCGATAAACAACGTAAAATCTAAGTTTCAAAAATCCTCCTGAACAAACTAAAATAGATAGAGGGCTGTACTTTTTAGAATTAATTACGCAATGTATCTGATCCATAAACGTGTATAATAATAATTTGTATCCCAACTACTTTGCTCGTAATCGCACATGAAGCGAAATAATAGCATTAAACCACCGATAAACAACGTAAAATCTAAGTTTCAAAAATCCTCCTGAACAAACTAAAATAGATAGAGGGCTGTACTTTTTAGAATTAATTACCCAATGTATCTGATCCATAAACGTGTATGATAATAATCTGTATCCCAACTACTTTGCTCGTAATCGCACATGAAGCGAAATAATAACATTCAACCACCGATAAACAACGTAAAATCTAAGTTTCAAAAATCCTCCTGAACAAACTAAAATAGATAGAGGGCTGCACTTTTTAGAATTAATTACCCAATGTATCTGATCCGTAAACGTGTATAATAATAATTTGTATCCCAACTACTTTGCTCGTAATCGCACATGAAGCGAAATAATAACATTCAACCACCGATAAACAACGTAAAATCTAAGTTTCAAAAATCCTCCTGAACAAACTAAAATAGATAGAGGGCTGTACTTTTTAGAATTAATTACCCAATGTATCTGATCCATAAACGTGTATAATAATAATAATTTGTATCCCAACTACTTTGCTCGTAATCGCACATGAAGCGAAATAATAACATTCAACCACCGATAAACAACGTAAAATCTAAGTTTCAAAAATCCTCCTGAACAAACTAAAATAGATAGAGGGCTGTACTTTTTAGAATTAATTACCCAATGTATCTGATCCATAAACGTGTATAATAATAATTTGTATCCCATCTACTTTGCTCGTAATCGCACATGAAGCGAAATAATAACATTCAACCACCGATAAACAACGTAAAATCTAAGTTTCAAAAATCCTCCTGAACAAACTAAAATAGATAGATGGCTGTACTTTTTAGAATTAATTACCCAATGTATCTGATCCATAAACGTGTATTATAATAATTTGTATCCCAACTACTTTGCTCGTAATCGCACATGAAGCGAAATAATAACATTCAACCACCGATAAACAACGCAAAATCTAAGTTTCAAAAATCCTCCTGAACAAACTAAAATAGATAGAGGGCTGCACTTTTTAGAATTAATTACCCAATGTATCTGATCCATAAACCTGTATAATAATAATTTGTATCCCATCTACTTTGCTCGTAATCGCACATGAAGCGAAATAATAACATTCAACCACCGATAAACAACGTAAAATCTAAGTTTCAAAAATCCTCCTGAACAAACTAAAATAGATAGAGGGCTGCACTTTTTAGAATTAATTACCCAATGTATCTGATCCATAAACGTGTATAATAATAATTTGTATCCCAACTACTTCGCTCGTAATCACACATGAAGCGAAATAATAACATTCAACCACCGATAAACAACGTAAAATCTAAGTTTCAAAAATCCTCCTGAACAAACTAAAATAGATAGAGGGCTGTACTTTTTAGAATTAATTACCCAATGTATCTGATCCATAAACGTGTATAATAATAATTTGTATCCCAACTACTTTGCTCGTAATCGCACATGAAGCGAAATAATAGCATTAAACCACCGATAAACAACGTAAAATCTAAGTTTCAAAAATCCTCCTGAACAAACTAAAATAGATAGAGGGCTGCACTTTTTAGAATTAATTACCCAATGTATCTGATCCATAAACGTGTATAATAATAATTTGTATCCCAACTACTTTGCTCGTAATCGCACATGAAGCGAAATAATAACATTCAACCACCGATAAACAACGTAAAATCTAAGTTTCAAAAATCCTCCTGAACAAACTAAAATAGATAGAGGGCTGCACTCTTTAGAATTAATTACCCAATGTATCTGATCCATAAACGTGTATAATAATAATTTGTATCCCAACTACTTTGCTCGTAATCGCACATGAAGCGAAATAATAGCATTAAACCACCGATAAACAACGTAAAATCTAAGTTTCAAAAATCCTCCTGAACAAACTAAAATAGATAGAGGGCTGCACTTTTTAGAATTAATTACCCAATGTATCTGATCCATAAACGTGTATAATAATAATTTGTATCCCAACTACTTTGCTCGTAATCGCACATGAAGCGAAATAATAACATTCAACCACCGATAAACAACGTAAAATCTAAGTTTCAAAAATCCTCCTGAACAAACTAAAATAGATAGAGGGCTGCACTTTTTAGAATTAATTACCCAATGTATCTGATCCATAAACGTGTATAATAATAATTTGTATCCCAACTACTTTGCTCGTAATCGCACATGAAGCGAAATAATAACATTCAACCACCGATAAACAACGTAAAATCTAAGTTTCAAAAATCCTCCTGAACAAACTAAAATAGATAGAGGGCTGTACTTTTTAGAATTAATTACCCAATGTATCTGATCCATAAACGTGTATAATAATAATTTGTATCCCAACTACTTTGCTCGTAATCGCACATGAAGCGAAATAATAGCATTAAACCACCGATAAACAACGTAAAATCTAAGTTTCAAAAATCCTCCTGAACAAACTAAAATAGATAGAGGGCTGTACTTTTTAGAATTAATTACCCAATGTATCTGATCCATAAACGTGTATAATAATAATTTGTATCCCAACTACTTTGCTCGTAATCGCACATGAAGCGAAATAATAACATTCAACCACCGATAAACAACGTAAAATCTAAGTTTCAAAAATCCTCCTGAACAAACTAAAATAGATAGAGGGCTGCACTTTTTAGAATTAATTACCCAATGTATCTGATCCATAAACGTGTATAATAATAATTTGTATCCCAACTACTTTGCTCGTAATCGCACATGTTATTTTTTATTTAACATTGGTGTAACTTAAATTTAATTTGGATGCTGACGCTTTAAACTTCACACACTGCACGTTGCTCTGCTTTGTTCACCTATAGGAAGCGTTGAATGATGGTGATATTGCTTGGCTTAGTGAAGTCCCACAGTTGGCTACCATAGGTCCACACAGGTTTAAGTATCTGCATAGGTATTATGACATGTATTTTGACTTGCTTGTTGATAACTGTGTATATTGATGGTGTACCTAAATTATTTCATTAGATACTAGTTTCGCTGACAGTTGTTATCTTTACTAAACTTGGTTTCAAACTAGTGCCCAAAATAGGAAACCTTCTGAATATTGAATGCCAGTCACATGTTCATATCAGTTTCTGTAGTTCAGTTTCATAATATAATATCGAGTAGTTCAGTCATTCTAGATTTTTGCTTGAAGTAATTATCTAGACGTTCCCTAACTAATTTTAAGTTTTCATTTTATTCAGACAAATTGGCGTTTTGTATAACCCCATAATAAATGTGTCTCTACTCAAAAATGATAACTATATCTCTCAGTCTTTGTAAATACATAGTAATAATAAAATTTTCAAATAAAGGTATCGCTGTCGTCATCTCCATGATTTAAAAAAATACCATTTTATGGCAGACCAGTATGATACTATTCAGCAAACTGCCTTGGACAAACTCAAACATACTGTTGAGACATTTCTTATCATCTGAACGACATACATATTAAAATAATCAACGAAAGTTCAAAACATATTTTGCTAATTAATGTATCATTATTGAATGTTGATTTCTGACAAGCAAAATTCCTACCTTTAAATAATACCCGTCTTTTTGAAAGCCATTTTTGATATTATATTTGTCTCAGTCTATGATCATCGAGGCAGGATACAATTTTTTTAATCAACAGTCAGTCACTAAACTGAGATTAAACTGAATGTTGTAAATTACTTAAATTACTATTAGCAAAAGGTATGGCATATTTTATTACCTAGTTTGATAGCGTTGAATAGATTCAGAGCCTCCAAATGAAAGATATAGTAACATAACAGCTAGTTTTGTACTTACGGTACTTCAAAAACAGAAACTGGTTTTGCCGATGGTAGTCGTCTGCGTTAAGAATCTACCGAATGCTATCTTCATCATGACTCAATCACAATTAGGTGTATTGTTGATGGTATTGTTCGACTTACCTATAATCAAATAAAAAAAACGAATTACACAATTATAACAGACAAAAGAAGCAATTCAATAATTAAATATACAGTTATGCATTATTTTTTTCATCGAGGTATACTTCCTTTGTATTGCTACTAGGAAATGATGAAGTTAATCCTGGAAACAACTGAAATACGATAGCTTTCTAGCTTTCAATATGCATTTTTGTAAAATCAGTGGATTAGTGGTTGACCCACAAAAAGCTATAATATGTATTGCCAGCAATTCCGTTATTAGAAGAGCTAGAATAATGAAATATAGACTATAGACTACCCAATAATTCATAGGTTTAAAGTTTATTACATAATCATTGTTTATCTTGCATTTTTCATACAAAAGATCGTGCTGAAACTCCGCGTGAATTCTGACGCTCTACGGTCTTTGGGGTGCTGCGGGGAAGGGAAGCGTTAGCGGTGCTGTCATGTCGGAGAGAACCGACACAGCTGAGAGAAGCGGGGCAGCTTATTATCAATACACAAAAAGAACGATAACTTGTCAAGGTAGTAACTTTAACTAACAATTAAATTCTTAATTATTGCATAATTTTGATTATAATATGTGACCCGGTACGAGAGAAATCTCTTCTATCGATTGGCGTTTATGTTTGCTTCAGTTTTTATACAATAGGGTTGTAAACAAGATTTTGATGGAAGCGGATAGATCTAATAATATGGTGTTAGCAGATTTTCCGATTAGTGGTGAATACTAAATTTAGTTTGCTTGATAAACACAAAAAATATTTAAAAAGTTTGCCGGATTTTGTTATATTAATGTTCAAACTATTATAACAGTTGCAACAGTTTATTTATTAATAATATTTAAATACATGCAGAAACAATATAAAATAAATACAACTCTTGATATATTACGTATATTACAAACGTCAGCTCTGAGCGTATAAAACTTAAAAATATCAAACAACTTTTACAAATTTAGCATCATATATTTGTAGACACAGAATATTTTGCAGATCACTCATGAATTTTAGATGCTAATCCCAAACCCGATTTAAATTGCCAAGAATTCCCATAGGACTTCCAAATGCCTGTTCGTGGTTCTGTTATCTTATTGACTCATTTTGCCATTATTTTTTAATTCGGTAATCTGTCGCCGGTTATCCAAATTTCTTTGGCGAGGCATAATCGCCGTGTCGTTATATGGTATTGTGTCCGTAAACACTGTTCTCCTAGTAACTAATGCACGTGCGATCCGCCACTACTTGCAGCGTCGCTGTCGATCCCTTCCCCCGCTCGCCCTAAAGACCGAAGAGCGCAGCGTCAACTGCAGCAATCATGAGATGCTTCAACTCGATCTTTTGTAGGGAAAATGCAGTTGTAGCATATTAATCAAGGAAATGGCAAATGGACGTCAAAAGAGGGGACATAATATATGGCCACGATATTGTTCGGAACGTTAATTGTACCCTCGCAACTATTGTTAATGATAGAAAAATTCGAAGTTTACGATTGAAACGTTTTGCTTGTGGGTACAGCAGTAACGACTATATAGATCGTTGCGATTTTTTGCAATTGTAATGATCTAGCGGTACACGATCGTTACATCACCGGTACTGTCCTTCAATTGTTATTCTATTACGTAGGCTCTCGACTTGTGTTGTATATCTCCCAGTTGGGACGCGTGTTTTATGTCTTAAGACGCTAACGAATGTAGTGGTATTGTTAAAATAGAACAGGTTAATTGAATAATTTTAAGAACGTTTGTTATTGTTTATTAATATGCTATTAGGAATTTTATATTTTGATTACAGTTTAAATGCTAACTGATCATTAACAGTTAACTGTAAAATTAATGACTTATAAACCCCGTTTGTTTTGTTCATATAAGTATACAACACAAATTAATAATAATTTATGGAATATGCCATATTAGTAAGACTAGCTGAGATTTTCTTTTCTCCTATGGCGTTTATTCTTGCCTGATAAACATCAAATGTTCCACGCTCTTTAACCTCATTTGAATATCACAGAGAATAGAATAATGACGTTACTTCATATCTCCGCGAGGCAATTAATATTTGGCATTTTATTACGGAAGAAGAGATCTTAGATACCACAGTGACATCTGTCGGGCCCATTGTTTTAATAATGGCGTATTTGAATAATATTCTTGGGAAAATGGGAACTGCTTCTTTAGAATCGCTTGGAATCGCAGAAAAATGTGCAATATTATCTAATAATGCCATTATTTTTTTGTTATTTTTGTTTGTGTCTCATTTATAAATCAGTAATACTGTATTAAAATACAAGTTAAAAAAAAAGGGGAACTAATACAAGATGCATGTGATCTGTTTGTTTTTGGTTTGAGGAAGTATAATCATGTATCGAATGGGCTGGGCGATTTGGGGTGGTTGAACATGGATAACACTAGGGTGTTGCTTGCAGCAATATTATATCATAAGTTGCTATCGAAGAGGATCCCACAATACCTCGCGCGGAAGATACGCTGTAGAACGGATGCCCATAACCTTAATTTAAGATTCAGAGGTTTATTTGCTCCACCTGCCCTTTGCACTGAGCTGTATAAACGGTCATTCTCTTACCACGTCAGTCACATATACAATGGTCTCAGGGAAGATTTAAACATTATCCTTAAACAGTTTTGGGGGAAAGGTGAAGTGTTGTCTGTTTGCTCAACAGGGGGCATTTTCTTGGTGACGGATGCATTTGTTTACTACTGTTATAATCCATTCGACATGCCTTCAAACCATTGCGATGCAGAAACTGATCAATAGTTTATTTAGTATCATCCAACAACCAATAAACACAATCCACGGAAAAGCTACCCAGCATCTGTTGTAATCTGTCCCCAAATAACAAACGAATTCGACAAACGAACACAAACACGTCAAAATCTGTTGACCCGACACACCCTTCGACACAAAACACTCGGTAGGATACCTCGTTTCGAGAATTACGTAAGATTGTTTGTCGCTTTACGGTTGCCACTATAATTCGTTTGTTTGCGTTGACTGTCAATTGTTTGCCATGCTAGCTAGTCTAGTGTTATTAAATCTTTCGTCTCTTTCTTTATCTCTCTCTCTTTGGTCTATCCACTTTGTATACGTTCCGTATTTACATGAAAAACAATGCACATTGTTTTGCAATGTTACTTTATTATTGTCTATACGCGATTCTAATCAAAACCTTCTTATTAGGTCTGCTAAAAGACACACTAAAAGACTTTTTGTGACAAATTTTGGTAAGCTAACAACACAAGGCCAGTTTTTAAAAACCTGCAGTTTGAGTATTTCTTTTTTTTCTGTGATGCAGTGCTCCCCAGATGTTGTCTTAAGTAACAAACGACGTCGCGTCTGAAATGCACAACAAAAGAGAAAAATACTGACCAAAGAGAAAGTTCTGTCGTTGCAAAGAAACAACCTGCTATAACGACATTAGACTCACTTGTTCCAAAACAGAAGAACGTCGACTATCGTACCGTACTCAAGAAAACATCTTGAAATATTTAGACCAGTGGTTCTTAACCGGTGCTCCACTGAACACATATGTAAACATTTTGAAATATATTTCCTAAAATAAAGATAATAAATATTATGTTTTGATACTATATATATTCTTGCCCTCATCTACATATCATCCACATGTTATGTGCGGATTTACTAAGCCTTAGATTAGTATAAAGTTGTATTAAAAATGAGCTTATCAAAACTACTTGAGTAGGCGGTACGTAACTGCTAAGATAAAGAATCTAGCCAAATTACCTAAATATTTGACAAACTAAGAAGGCTCTGAAAGATTTATTATATTTAAATTTATATTACCGCGAACATGTCAGATGCTTGGAGGAACTATCACAATATACCAAATAGGTGGCGGCATTTATAACCACCAGGTGATAGTTCACGAACAAAATTTTGTGAGGCCAGAAAATCAAAACATACACACACACAAAATGTGGAATTACGTGAATCCGGGCAAAAAGAAACTTCAGAAGCAATTCGGTACATCGAGAGTGCTTTTTCCCTCAAACATTCAAGAGTTGGTTTGTAGAAATAAATTCCAATAGTCCCGTTATGTTCTAAATTTATACAGAATGATATCTTTTTCTTTTCTGTATCAGACTAATGATTTTCGCCGCAAATAAACTTCATTCGAGTATTCATTTTTTCAATTCGGTAAAAAGTTAGAGCTGATAGAAATATCAATAAAACCGTATTTTAAACGGCTACAACTTCTTAAGGAATTGAGAAAACCAATAAGTCAATATGAACCTCTTTACTCGGAATGACATTTAGTTTTTAGAAGAAAATCTGTAAAAAGTTTGACACACACACAAAACTGTATAGCGTAAGAAGTAAAACTAATTCTTTTATCGAATGACCCATATTTATTATTCGACCGCTTAGAAGATAAATTTAACAAGTTTGACCTCTCATCTCGCGGTCTGCATGGTTGACACTGGCACAGGAAGTTAGTAATTAGAACTCGCAATAAAGATAGTTAAAGTTTGGAGTTTATTACACAGTTTTAGCAGCACCGTGTGGGTCTATAAATTTGTACTAGAGAAAAACGACTTGACGATGTTTATTTTACAAGTTCGTAGTTACGTCTTGCATAAATTATTTGTGTACGCTCGAGCGTATAGGGTATGGAAATTTAGTTCCGAGAGCAAAGCCATTAGTTTGAAACGCAGGGATGATGTTTGGCTAATGGAGGCTTCTCATAATAACCTCTAGAGGGCTCTGATGTATTCTCTAAGGGCGTTACTTAATTTTATCTGTATGTTTCACGTCCTCATGGAAAATACGTTAAGATTTATATGAGGTGAAATAATAAAATAGAATTACAGTGGAAGCTACAAACATACGTGTGGATTTACTAGAAAATTATTGCGGTGTTTCAATAATTTAACAGTACAATTACAGCTAATATTTAATTTTATAAAACAAAGGCACAAAAAACAACAAATTTAAATCTATTGTATGAGCAATGCCATTCATTTTATTTATTTGTTATTTATTCGTTATTTATGTTTTTATTTATTTGCTATTTATTTGTTATTTATTTGTTTATTTGCGATATTTGTTATTTATGTGTTATTTATTCGCTATTTATTTTACTTGTTATTTATTTGTTATTTATTTGCTATTTATTTGTTATTTATTTGCTATTTATTTGTTATTTATTTGTTAATTATCAGTTATTTATTGGATATTTATTTGTCATTTTTTTGCCATTTCTTCGTTATTTATTTGCTTTTTATTTGTTATTGATTTGTTATTTATTTGTTAATTATCAGTTATTTATTTGCTATTAATTTGTTATTATTTGTTAATTATCAGTTATTTATTTGTTATTTATTTGCTATTTATTAGCTATTTATTTCTTATTTATTTGCTATTATGTTGATATATTGACGTGATGTGTAAACTTTGAATTCTAACTAAATATTTCTATTTCTATTTATTTGTTAGTTATTTGCTATTTATATATTATTTATTTGTTAATTATCAGTTGTTTATTTGTTATTTATTTGCTATTATGTTTATATATTGACGTGATTTGTTAACTTTGAATTCTAAATAAATATTTCTATTTATTTGTTATTTATTTGCTATTATGTTTATATATTGACGTGATTTGTAAACTTTGAATTCTAAATAAATATTTCTATTTCGATTTATTTGTTATTTATTTGCTATTTATATATTATTTATTTGTTAATTATCAGTTATTCATTCGTTATTTATTTGCTATTATATTTATATATTGACGTGATTTGTAAACTTTGAATTCTAAATGCGATTTGTTTGTTGTTTATGTGTTATTTATTCGCTATTTATTTGTTATTTATTTGTCATGTATGTGTTATATATTCGTTATTTATTCGCTATTTATTTGTTATTTATTTGCTATTGTTATCTATTTGGTATTTACTTGCTATTTATTTGCTATTTATTTGTTATTTATTTGTTAATTATCAGTTATTTATTGGATATTTATTTGTTATTTATTTACTATTTCTTTGCTATTTATTTGTTATTTATTTGTAAATTATCAGGTATTTAGTTGTTATTTATTTGCTATTTATTTATTATTAATTTGTTATAATTTGTTAATTATTAGTTATTTATTTGCTACTTATTCGCTATTTATTTGTTATTTATTCGCTATTTAAATGTTAGTTATTTGTCATTTATTTGTTATTTATTTGTTATTTATTAGCTATTTAATTGTTATTTATTTATTATTTATTTGCTAATTATCAGTTGTTTACTTGTTATTTAATTGCTATATACTTATTTATTTTTTATTTATTTCTTTAATTATCAGTTATTTATTTGTTTCACTATTCACTATTTATTTGTTATTTATTTGCTATTTACTTGTTATTTATTTGCTATTTAGTTATTTGTTATTCATTTGCTATTTATTTGTTATTTATTTGTTGTTATCAGTTATTAATTTGTTATTTATTTATTTCTTATCAGTTATTTATTTGTTATTTATTTGCTATTTATTTGTTATTCTTTATTATTTATTTGTTAATTATCAGTTATTTATTGGATATTTATTTGTTCTTTATTTACTATTTCTTTGCTATTTATTTATTATTAATTTGTTATAATTTGTTAATTATTAGTTATTTATTTGCTACTTATTCGCTATTTATTTATTATTTATTCGCTATTTAAATGTTAGTTATTTGTCATTTATTTGCTATTTTTTTGTTATTTATTTGCTATTTAATTGTTATTTATTTGCTATTTATTTATTATTTATTTGCTAATTATCAGTTGTTTACTTGTTATTTAATTGCTATATACTTATTTATTTTTTATTTATTTCTTTAATTATCAGTTATTTATTTGTTTCACTATTTACTTTTTCACTATTCACTATTTATTTGTTATTTATTTGCTATTTAGTTATTTGTTATTCATTTGCTATTTATTTGTTATTTATTTGTTGATTATCAGTTATTAATTTGTTATTTATTTATTTATTATCAGTTATTTATTTGTTATTTATTTGCTATTTATTTGTTATTCTTTATTATTTATTTGTTAATTATCAGTTATTTATTTGTTATTTATTTGCTATTTATTTGTTATTTATTTGTTATTTATCTGTTATTTATTTGTTACTTATTTGCTACTTATCCGTTATTTATTTGTTAATTATCAGTTATTTATTTGCTATTTATTTGCTACTTATTTGTTATTTATTTATTATTTATTTGTTATCAGTTTTTATTTGTTATTTATTTGCCACTTATTTGCTATTAATTTGTTACTTATTTGTTATTTATTCGCTATTCAAATGTTATTTATTGTTTTTTTTTGCCACAATGAGTCACATGATTACATATAGTGCGTATATCAATAATGTTTACTTCCAACATGTAATTTTATAAAACAATGACACAAACACTATCACAACGAGAACCAGATGTGTTCGACATATTGCCGGGACCACTAAATTTCCGTACCATTAGTAACCTTAACCGACCATTTAGTAAATGACAAATCTATACGATTATTTCTTTCCAGTACACCGAAAACTGAGCAATACTCTAGTGTTATTTATTGGTTAATTTGTAATCTCATAGGCATTCGACCAGACGTAAGGTCATCCACTCATTCTGGTAGTCATTTGTTTCCCGGTACGAGCCCACCTCTCATCCGAATGCACAACTTGCCCGCAAGGCATTACGTCCGACCATTAGTGCAACGGCTGTAATGGCCATTTAACATTCACACGAGAACCGCCGTTCAGTTCGAATTGGATGTTTGTCTTTGTCTATTTCTAAATGTATACGGGAAATTACAGCTGGAGAGACAGCTAGAGAAAGTTGAGAATACTTTTGGAACTAGGCATAGCTGGAATACATTGATTCGGCCTCAGATAATGATATATCTGTCCTTACTAGAAGATTTTGCTTTGATGATTTAACCCCGTTTGAATAGAATAAGGTGGCTTATTCAAAATATCTTTCTGTAAACCTGTAATAATAATATATGTATTTGTATATTATTAACGTACAAAACATTCTAACTTCAACAAAACTAACAATTATAGTATATTATAATACAAGAAGACACCCAAAATAAGAGATGGAGCAGGGCAGAAAGACCTAAGTCGATAGTCCGTTCCAACACCAGATGAAATTTATTAAATGTGTAATAAACCTGTACAAAGCTGGATGTTGGAATATAGATTATTACTACTACTATAAGGTTGGTTAATCCGGTAAAAAGCCCAAATGGACAGAAAAAAAGTTGTTGGAGTTTTCTTTCTTATGGCATTTATTCTATTTGTTGAGTACTTTCGCCTAATATTATAGGCATCTTCAGAACCTAAAAGTCATAAAGGTACAAAGAGCGACGCTAGACAATCAATCTACTAAAAATAATGGGCCTACCAAAAACACGAATCAGCCATTTAGGTCCAAAGAAGGGTTTGATAGAACATGTAATGGAGGCAGCAGCATTAAGAACACAGACAAAAACGAACGGATGTTATAATGTGATAAACAGTCCAATTTGTAACATCTTGTCAGTGTAGTAAGTAGACAATAAAATTGGATTACATAGATAAAAACGGTGAAAAAAAACGACACTTAGCGAACCGCGTGTAACATGATTTGCGATGGTAACGTAAAAAAAAAATCAATACAATGAAAGTGTACCAACTTAGAAGAAAGAAAGTGAAACACAAAAAAAAAATAAAATTTTAAAGACAAATAGGTTACAGGTAAAAAACAAAAAGAAAGAAAAAAATTGTTTAACAATAATCGCACAAAAACGCTAAACGCCGGAAACAGGATGAATAACAGGTCCAAACTAAAGTTAAAAGTCAAAGAAAAGAGAAAGGGGGACAGGGGTAGGAGAATTGTCAAAAGGTAGGCAACTTTTGTACCAAGGTGTGCGGTTGGTCCTCTATCGAAAGCATACCGTAAGGTGCGTAAAAAACAAATTTACTAACAATGAAAAAACGACAATTTACTTAGAAACGCAAAAAAGGACAAAACGGACAGGTACAAAACCAATGAAAAAAAAAAAATATATATATATATATATATATATAAAACTTGTGTAAAAAACAAAACTAAAAAAATTTGAAAATTGAGAATGTACGGTATGCTTTTATTTTTATTTGTTTGTTAACATTTCGAATGGCTGTAACTTCTTAAGGAATAGAAAAAAACATATAAGACCATATAAAACATTATACTCAGAACGACATTTGATTTCTAAAAATTAATTCTGCCGAAAAAGAGGTAGACTATTTATATATTTATATTTTTTCTAATTAATGTTATTTTTTAACTGTTATTTAATAATCGTTTTAATTTTGAGTAATTATTAGTTATGTCAATATTTTTGGTGCTGCGCGAATTTTTCGTATGATCAAAAGTGCTCCCCGACTTCAAAAAGGTTACGAACCGCTGGGTTATACCATACGTCAAATGTCATAAACACAAAAAAAAACAGACGTATTTGTAGTAGCGCCATCTACATAATACAGTGATTTAAAAAAAAATCAAGAAACTCATTTAAAATGGTTAAAAAATAATACGCGTTAGGAGCACTACTGGGACTTTTGTGACACCCTGTATAACTTATTGTGCAACTTACGTAACAAACTCAGAAGAAGACCGAATTAATTCAAATTCTTTACGTTAGTCACGAGTAATTATCCTGTTGCAATTTCCTTATAAATTAACAGCTTACAGCGGGTGATTTCATAGCCAATCTATCGGGCATGCCATAAAATGTTTTCCGCAAATTAACGCAAGCAATATCTCCAAACAGACCCTAATCAATAAAACGCTATTTACGAAGAACGTGTGAGTTTATATAACAACGTTTCATCAAAATACTCCCATTAATTTTTGATTAATTGTAAATCGATAGATGACCTGATATTTAAGCAGCCCTTGTCTGATTACAGCATTGGTAAACAACTTTGGTATGCAAACGATGAATAGAAAAGATTTCTAAAGTCGCCAAACAGCAAAAACGTGCTTCTTTCTTTTTCGCAATTGGCTAGTGAAATTAGCGTTCGATAATCGTGATTGAATAAGTACCGATCATTTTATTTAAACATCTGCGTGAGAAAACTCTTTCAACCCAGCATTAGAACCGCAATTCACCCTTGTTAAAAGAAATATTTACTACATATTTGGTGTCTATCAATCTATCATTGTTGACAGAAACAATACAATATACGAAGCAGCACAGAGAAATCGTATATATCCTGTGTGATTCATCCGGAAATTGATGATTTTAGGTTAGGGATGACTAAGATTTCCCCTCTGTATGTAGGCGTCATATGTCGGCTCCCACTTTAAATGGATTCACACAAACTCAAATAAGTCTGGTGTAGATTTGAGAATATATCATCGACGTGTGCTAAGATGTGCAGACACGCTATATAAACAGTTAGCGACCTACATTAACCACGCCAGGCATACAATAAGATATTAAACGAAATCCTTGACATTCCAAACGCTACTGCATGATATATACTATGCCAGCAATGCCAGACAATCCGGAATTTATAAGAGCACAATTATGTTTTGATGATTTTTTTAGTAGATTTATTTAGCTCAAATAATTATTGTGTTGTGCGTAAACCTAAAAGTAAATCCTACATATTGTACCATCGTGGCCATAACTAGGTAAATTTTATTCGTTTAACTTTAGCAATTAATTACTCCAGAAATAATCTATAGATTTCAACGAATTAAAAAGAAAAATCACATGCGGAATGCTAGTTTTCAATGTGCATTTCTGTAAAATCATTGATTAGTGTTTGACTCACAAAAGGCTACATTATGCAATGCCAGCAATTCCTTTATTAGAAGAGCTAGAATAATGAAATATAATAGACTATAGGCTACCCACTAATTCATAGGTTTAAAGCTTATTACATAATCATTGTTTATCTTGCATTTTCCCTACAAAAGATCGAGTTGCGACGCTGCAAGTAGTGGCGGATCGCACGTGCATTAGTTACTAGGAGAACAGTGTTTACGGACACAATACATATAACGACACGGCGATTATGCCTCGCCAAAGAAATTTGGATATCCGGCGACAGATTACCGAATTAAAAAATAATGGCAAAATGAGTCAATAAGATAACAGAACCACGAACAGGCATTAGGAAGTCCCATGGAAATTTTTGGCAATTTAAATCGGGTTTCGGGATTAGCATATAAAATTAATGAACAATCTGCAAAATAATCTGTGTCTACAAATTTACGATGCTAAATTTGTAAAAGTTTTTTGATATTTCTAAATTTTATACGCTCAGACCTGACGTTTGTAATATATGTAATATATCAACAGTTGTATTTATTTTATATTGTTTGTGCATGTATTTAAATATTATTAATAAATGAGCTGTTGAAACTGTTATAATAGTTTGAATATTTATATAACAATATCGGGCATACTTTTTAAATATTTTTTGGGTTTATCAAGCAAACTTAATTTAGTATTTACCACTAATCGGAAAATCTGCTAACTCCATATTATTAGATCTATCCGCTTCCATCAAAATCTTGTTTACTACAACCTTATTGTATAAAATCTGAAGAAAACATAAACGCCAATCGATAGAAGAGATTTCTCTCGTACAGGTTCACATATTATAATCAAAATGATGAAAATATTAAGAATTTAATTGTTAGTTAAAATTACTACCTTGACAAGTTATCGTTCTTTTTGTGTATTGATAATAAGCTGCCCCGGTTCCCTCAGCTGTGTCGGTTCTCTCCGACATGACAGCACCGCTAACGCCTCCCTTCCCCGCAGCACCCCAAAGACCGTAGAGCGTCGGAATTCACGCGGAGTTTCAGCACGATCTTTTGTATGAAAAATGCAAGATAAACAATGATTATGTAATAAACTTTAAACCTATGAATTATTGGGTAGCCTATAGTCTATATTTCATTATTCTAGCTCTTCTAATAACGGAATTGCTGGCATTGCATAATATAGCTTTTTGTGGGTCAACCACTAATCCAATGATTTTACAAAAATGCACATTGAAAACTAGCATTCCGCAGGTGATTTTACTATTTAATTCGTTGAAATCTATAGATTATTTCTGGAGTATTTTATGAGTTTATGAGTTGTAGCATATTAATCAAGGACGGCATCAGAATTTTTTCGAAGTTTTTCGCCCCTAGTTCTGCGAGAAAATCGACGTCAAAAGAAGGGACATAATATATGGCCACGATAGTACACACAAGTAGTAGCTGTAGATCAGTTGCATCACCTTCGGGGCACAACTCCGGTTATTCGGTCCACGCGCGCGTAAGAAGGCCCTGCCCACGACCGCGCGGCATACTTCGATCGACAAAGTGAACCGAAAACCCCATCTCCCAACTTAAGACCGGTACACTATCTCTACAAATCCGAGTCGGCCGGGCTTATCTCAACTTTCGACCGGAGATTACATCTGTCATCGAACGGACTACCGTTTTTGCGAATTATCGGCACTTTAACGACGATAATACGCCCGGTCTGCTACGCCCGGTCGACGCAATTAAAATTCTTCGACGCGGAATCCCAAAACAAAGAAAGGCCCATTCGCATTCGACCGCGTACCGGTGACGTCACGAGGGTTCGATACGTAGTGAGAATCAGCCTTTATTATTTTTAGATTTTTTTTTTTCAAACTGAAAATTGTCTTGTTTTTTTTTTTAGATTCGGGCGTACCCACTATTGACATTGTTATTGTATACGTGACGCACGTTACTGATATGTTTATTAAAACAGGAAGTCAGTGTTCCGTTACGAACAAATATAATTATATTACCTAGGTATATGTACATAAAATAAAACTAATAATAGTATCAGTGACAGTTTGTGGGAAAATTATTCAATTATTCAATTCACTCTCTGCAAAATCCATCGGGATTTTCTAGTAGCAAAATCTATACCAGACAGACGAACAACACTTTTGGATCAAGCAGTAAAAAGATTACATTGTCTCTTCGTACTTAAATCAGAAGTTCAAGTTTTCCATGCAGAACCTAATTTCGACTTCAAATATTGTTTCTTTGACGAATTGTGGATAGTCCGGTTAGCATATTTAGCTGATATTTTTGGAAAGGTGAATAATATAAATTTAATTTTGCAGGGAGAAACGGTCGTTTATTGTTAATGTTTATATTATTATTTTATTATTGTAAAAATTAACGCAATAATAAAAAGAAGTTAATAAAAATAAATGTAGTATATTGTCGGCATTAGAAGGCTTTCATGAAAAAATCATTATCAGAATAACCAAGTTTAACGGTTATTTTCCAGAAAACTATGTAAATGAAAATTGTATGAGAAGTCTAAAAACTATGAGTATACCAGATAACTTCACTGCCAAAGAGAAACAACAATTGATAGAAACTTCCTCAGGCTGATAGAAAATTTTAAGATTAATGCAGACCAATGTTTAAGTTTGTTTAAGTTTGTTTAAGTCCTGATCTGAATCCTATTGAACACGTGTGGGATCAGTTTGACCGATGTGTTCGCAAGCGCCCTAATCAACCAGTAACCGTACAGGAACTGACACAAGCCCTGATTGAGGAATGGGAAAGCAAGAATCTCTTCGCATAGACTAGTCTTTGTAACTTTGATCCGGGGACGTACTGTATAATTCAATCGAATTGAGTTTACAATACAAATTAATTTCAGACACGTACATATCATTTTCTCCGGCCTACATATCAAAATTTCCGCCAATTAACAGTCGATTCTCACACGGTATTGTTCACTGAAGCTAGGTTACTAGGTTCACAAATGCATATTATATTATATAGAAGACTGACCGCTCTACAAACAAGTCTGAAACGCAACGTATATTTCCTTATGTTCTAAATAGTTTTCCGTCCGCGTATTGCGTAAGAAAAACACGCAATTGTAGAAATAATTACGTAGAAAACGTTTTACCGGTTTTATATTGTTATTTCGCATGCTTTTCTATAAAGAATAAGGATAAAATAACGTTTATCAAACAAATTTATAATTTCATAAATTAAATAACCATTTGTTATCAAATAAACATTATTCACCCAGTATAACACATTTATAAAATGAAATTAATTGTATTTGTAATTAATTGTAATTGTAAATTAATATATATTTTTGCTCTCATGTAGTACATACCATCCACATATTATATGCGGATTTATTAAGTCTTAGATTAGTATAAAGTTGTATTAAAAATGAGCTTATCAAAACTACTTGAGTAGGTGGTACGTAACTGCCAATATAAAGAATCTAGCCAAATTACCTAAATATTTGACAAACTAAGAAGGTTTTGAAAGTTTTATTATATTTAAATTTATATTACCGCGAACATGTCAGATGCTTGGAGGAACTATCACAATATACCAAATAGGTGGCGGCATTTATACCCACCAGGTGATAGTTCACGAACAAAATTTTGTGGGGCCAGAAAATCAGAACATACACACCAACAAAATGTGGAATTCTGTGAATACGGGCAAAAAGAAAACTTCGGAAGCAATTCGGTACATCGAGAGTGCTTTTTCCCTCAAACATTCAAGAGTTGGTTTGTAGAAATAAATTCCAAAATTTCCGTTATGTTCTAAATTTATACAGAAATATATCCTTTTCTTTTCTGTATCAGAGTAATGATTTTCGCCGCAAATAAACTTCATTCGAGTATTCATTTTTTCAATTCGGTAAAAAGTTAGAGCTGATAAAACGGCTACAACTTCTTAAGGAATTGAGAAAACCAATAAGTCAATATGAACCTTTTTACTCGGAATGACATTCAGTTTTTAGAAGACAATCTGTAAAAAGTTTGATGTGGATTTTATTTTGTTGCTCCGCGAATTTTTCGTATGATCAAAAGTGCTCCCTAACTTCAAAACGGTTAAGAACCACTGCTCTACAGTGTCTGACGTGTACACACTGTCATGGCAGGATATTTCTAATTTATTTTTGCATGACGATTTAATGCAAACATTGGACCGTTTCCTATTTAGCACTCTAAAGTATATTTAAAAAAAAACAGCATGCGAATGAATCCCACAACATATGATAGTCTTAATGTTGTGAACCTAAAGTTTCCCATACACGAAAAAAAAAGTAACGGACTATTACAAAATATGTAAATTTGTTATTTCCTTCATTGATATATTATATATATTGTAAGTAAAAAAAAATCATTAGGAACGAATTCATATAGGCAGTATTTAATTTATAAAGCGTCATTCCTATGTGTAATAATGTCATTTCTATTTATGGATATTATTTATTTGATACCTACTCAATGTACAATAATAACTGTTATGAGACATTATATACTTTTTCTACTCTGCGTTCGTTATAAACTCATAACGAAACCGGTTTCGGTGTCGTTATGAAAACACTAGGTCACAAACATTTGGTAACTTTTAGTTTTCCAAGATTGATGATATTGACGTCAAGTGTCAAATAACGCTGACATCCATCTGACATCTCAATCGCTATTGGCTCCCGTCAGTCGTATTTGTGAGTTTTACTACAACTACCAACTGTTGAATATGAAACTACTCTAGATTGTAGGATGACAACCGCAATTTTCGAAATTTATCTAAATTTAAAGTCGCAAAGTAGAAAAAATAGTATATAACACTCGTTTTATAAGACGTATTGGCGCACTCGTTTCATTTGGGCACTCCTCGCTACGCTCGTCGTGCCCAAAACTACTCGTGCGCCAATTCTTGTCTTATAAAACTTGTATTATAATATACTATTTTTTGTAAAACAAACAAAAATGTATCAAGTAGAGATTACATTGTGATTTAAATATCAATTCTTTGAAATGCGTTATCTCGCAAACACATTATCATAATTCGATATCTTTACGCACATTAAGTAAATATTAAATAAAAATCGGTCTAAGATGATCAATAAATATCCCAAGTTTGACATAAGTCTGTATTTCGTACCTGTATGTAAACAAAAATAAGAAAAAGTGACACATTTTTATGTGTTTAGGATTTTAAATATTAGATATGTGATAGCAAATTAGCAGATTAGTCATGTTTGTAACTTTCTACCAGAATACAACAAGTCTGAATTATGTAGTTTAAAGTATATCCTTGCTTGCCAATTAGCGATATAAGTTTTCACTCAAGTGGAATTTAGAAAAATTAATTAATTGTAAAGCACTTCCGAAAAAGTGCAATTAGTGTAGATACTTCACACATTTGCAACCACTTTCTACATTATCTACCTACATTACGTTTCTACGTTACATTTGTGGTTAGATTTAACGTTTTTTAGGTTAGGTTTACCCGCAACCCCTTCGTGGGGGTCATAAAAAGTTACATTAGGTTTATCGACGATTAATTTAACCCTTAAATTCATATTGGTATAGAACTGCAACATATTATTTTTTTTCCTTAAAAACATATATGAACTATCATATGTGTTTTTAAGGAAAAAATAATATGTTGCAGTTCTGTAACAATATGCATTTAAGGGTTAATCGTTTCCATAAAAAATATTCGTTTTGATTGTTTATTTATGTACCAATATGTCAAATGTCACTTGAAATAATTTCTTTCTCCCCTATATTTGACGATTGACACCCGTTTTAGGGTGAAGATTGGTTTAATTCTTACTGTCAGGGTTTCTGATCATGGTTAATGCCTTTTGGGGGACCTTATGCGGGGGGTTGCTACCCCTTTTTGGCAATTTTGCCACCCTTCGGAGACGAAATTTAAGGTTAACTAGTTTGAATTTGTAGCTGACAGTATTCGTAATTCAACTAATTTCAGGGAATATACACAAAATACTAGACTATTTGTAGGTTATCAAAGCTAATTTCACTAAAATTATCAACAAAAGCAGCGAAACATCCAAAATTACCAAAAAAACCTGACGTAATTCGATAATATTGCCATCAAATAGGCCAAATACAACAAACCGGACGAAAAGAATTAGGTTATGTCAACAAAAATACACAATTTCGACACATACCCGGTATTTTCGTTGCTGACAAGCTGCTCCAGCATCTGAATCTTAAGCATATTGACAGCTCCGAGCAAATCACATCTCCCAACGAACACTAAAGTCGCGAAAAAAGCACAAAATCACACACGGGTCACTCAAAAATTGGACAATCCAAACGGTAATTGTAACGCACGATCAGTTCCGTCGATAGCCGATTGCGAGCGGAGGAGACGTGCAGCGTCTTGCGACCGAGAACACCTACGATAAACTGTTTTGTTCAAACGGAGCGCGCCGAGTCGCATAGCGGGCATCGGACGGCGCTCGATGCGACATCTTCGTCGGTCACGCGTGTCTAGATAGCGGCGAAATCGCGACGCACGATGTTGATAGATACGCGGTCACGGCACGCTGCGATGTTATTGCGCTGCGGGGCGGGCGAATACCAATGCGCGCGTATGCATATTTCAACAGGTTTTTTTTTGCGGAAAATGGCATTTTTAGATTGGGGAGATGGTCGGATGTGGTCGATGGAGGTTTTTACTAGGGATATTCGATGTTTTTGTGAGAAAATTACCGATTGGAATAAAAATAATTAGATTTATTTCTTTATATGAATTTATAATGATAAATTTTAGTTTTGTAAATTCTAATTTATGATTTTTCCGTCAGTTTAAAATTGATTATGCGTTGCTATCACCATAGGTGCTAATATAGCACATAACTGTACGGTTATGTATACGCAAACGGATTCATTTGCAATGAATACCTATCGTTTTCTATATGGTAACTTCCTGGTAAGAAACAATCTGCAAGTTTCAGTCCAAAAGGAGACAGGAAGTATAAATACATACACATGAGACTGTTGAATATGAGCAAAGATACTTTAATTTGAAGTAAACATTTTTGGTTAGTTATTTTAAAGCAGCAATTTTCTCGATACAAACCACATTTATTTTTTATTAACATGTATTCTGGTAGGCCAAAGAAATATTATATTGTAAGTAAGATATACAATATCAGTGGTATGCTTCAAGTGAACGAGGTTTCAGTAAACTAAAAATTATTAAAAATTAATTGAGAAACAATGACAAGAGAAAGGCTTGAACAGCCTGCTGTTACCAACATTTTTTATATTATTTTGTATTTATATGATATTTTCAAAATATCAGTCAAATCCTGGCTAACTTGTTCTATTTTAATGCAAACACGATCGATCTCGATAGAATCTCATGCAGCTAAACTATTAATTTTATATATTGTATGATAAAGTCATGTGCCTGGCCACATCACATTTTTTCTTTCTGTGTAGTTCGTCAATAGAAATCTAGGACTAGAGAGAATATTTTTAGAACCAAAAATACATTGCCACTATTTGCTCGTTAGATCACCACTGTTTTACAATGTAAAAAAATGCTATCCCTTATGACAAGCAAATAAAATCACCAATCCAAAATGTCAACAATCGCCATAATTATAACGGTCGCGAGCCAGAGGCAAAAAAAGGGGGTAGCAAACACACACCCCTCCAATCAGACGGTACAATTAAATTAAATTAAGAGCTGTATTTAAAAATTCAACTCTCTTCTTGATTTATTACTTGTTAATAAAAGGTACTCAGCCCGGCACTGTTGACCAACGCGCGTGGTCAATTCATCGAGAACAATGACCACCCTATGCTATTGTCGTCCGCAGGGATGCAATTTTGCACCCCTACCATTGCGTTGAACCCCACTGATGAGCCAAACTAAATTCAGGGGTCAATAGGGTAGCAAATGCAGATGCAGATTTCGAAATTATGCAGTTATTTGGATTTGGAATGAATTACAAACTATTGAGAATGACGGTTTTAACATAAAATAGATAAAATACATATCAAACAATGCGAAAACGAAAAAATAACCAATATCATAATCAATATCCATTACAACAATAAAAAGTAAATAAATTTAAGTAACAAAATAAAATCCACATAAAGCTTTTACGGATTTTCTTCTAAAAACTAAATGTCATTTCGAGTAAAAGGTTCATATTGACTTATTGGTTTTCTCAATTCCTCAAGAACTTGTAGCCGTTTAAAATACGGTTTTATTGATATTTTTATCAGCTCTAACTTTTTACCGAATTGAAAAAACGAATACTCGAATGAAGTTTATTTGCGGCGAAAATCATTAGTCTGATACAGAAAAGAAAAAGATATATTTCTGTTTAAATTTAGAACATAACGGGAATTTTGGAATCTATTTCTACAGCCCAACTCTTGAATGTTTGAGGGAAAAAGCACTCTCGATGTACGGAATTGCTTCCGAAGTTTCCTTTTTGCCCGTATTCACATAATTCCAGATTTTGTGTGTGTCTATGTTTTGATTTTCCGGCCCCACAAAATTTTGTTCGTGAACTATCACCTGGTGGTTATAAATGCCGCCACCTATTTGGTATATTGTGATACTTCCTCCAAGCATCTGACATGTTCGCGGTAATATAAATTTAAATATAATAAAACTTTCAAAACCTTTTAGTTTGCCAAGTATTTAGGTAATTTGGCTAGATTCTTTATATTAGCAGTTACGTACCACCTACTCAAGTAGTTTTGATAAGCTCATTTTTAATACAACTTTATACTAATCTAGGGCTTAATAAATCCGCACATAACATTTTTTTTTCATCAGAAACCGGAATCCCCCCTTAAAAGAACAAATTCTTAAGTCAAATAAGCATAGGATCCATTGAAAATCTTGCGTATATATTAAACAACCATTGTTTTGGATTAATAAAGGTTGCTTTGGAATGAGACAACGTTTCGTTGTGTGTATGTATATATATCGACCATCTAGGAGAAGATAATTTAGAGTTATCGAACTCGTAGGTGTTATCCAGTATAGAGAAGTTTGCCACTATTCTGTGAACACGAACATTTATCAAAGTAGACATGTGCCGATATTGGAACATGGCACATTTGATTTAGTACCAATGGGTACATATATCGTGGTAGATTAATATCTAACAATAAAACAACCGAGAGGCGAAATCTCGGGTATCCAGAGACCTTATACGACGTAATAATCGACCATAATTTCCGTATAAAATTTTAATGGATCTACAGTCGTTATTACGTCGTTATTATACTGCCAAACGGTTGCTAAACATTCGATACAATAAACTATTATTAGAAAAACTTAATTTGCCGAAATAAATTTTATTTAGAAATTTAAATATGCTCCTGAAGTTAAAGACTTCAGTTTCTTCAAGTATCGACTGATAAAATAAAGTTTTGAAAACCAATCAATTTCTGACCTCAATTATTCGAATATGCAAGCCGCTGAGGAATTTTTAAATGCGAATGACTCAGTTTCCGTGTTATTGTTATGTGGTACTTCGACTGTATGCAAATTAATATCATTGTTTGACGAATTGTTATCGACTTCTGTTTGGGCACTTTCGATTCAAGCACTTAATATGGCTCGTGTCACAATTTACACATGCGTTTTATTATTATTAAACTACACAGCACTCAAGAAATTTTACCACGATTAAAGAATTTTCCATATTAGTCAGTCATGTCAAATATCTCAGAAACAAAGCAACATTGTATATAAATAAGTTATCCTCAATCGCATTAAAATCTATAAATTGACCAGATTTGGTCATAAAATCGTGTAAAAAAAGATATTTTTCGCGGAGAGTTCAACAGTGGATTAGACAACAACCCCGGAAATCTGAACATCTCTTTTCTATACAGGGCCAATTCATTTGTTTGAAGCTTATTGTCCCTACTATACATAATCCTCACACTCATTCGACCCTGTCAGATGAGCAAACCTATAAATTTCCCGAATTATTTGAACTATTTAATTTCTCAAATGAGGCATGACACACCCTTATATTCCCTCGTATCATGGCATGACTCCCCTTATGGAACACGCAGCTTATTATTTCGTCTCCTATACGGCATTGACTAAATCCATCTGCCCTATAATTTCAAACCAAAAATTACGTTAAGTCCCTCAGTCAGTTTTATATCTGTACTTAATTCAAAATTAGCGAGTTTGGTGTGGATATGGAACTCTGCTGTTACTAAGTTGGAATCTGCCATCAAAAAGTGCATGTACGCCACTGGCTAATCCGGTTATGCTGTAATTTATACCCTTTGGTGTGTGCTGACCCTCAGGCCTAAGTTATTGGTTTAATAACATGGATGGTTCATTAGGTAAATTGCTGGCAGGTGAGCATATACCCATGATGGCACTATAGGTGTATGTATCTGCTATAAATTTAGGTGTTGAAATATGCTGGATTTACCGTTTAGGTTAGTTGTACCAACAACCCCTTCGTGGGGGTTGTTTGGGATTTGCAGGGTTACCTATGATTAAAATTCACCCACTGATATATCGGAGATGCCGCTGCTTACCGAGAGATTTGATTTCTTTGAAGATTGGAGTTTTTGTTTGGAATTTTCCATCCTACAATTTTTTTAGGGGGGAAGGGGGCAAAACTCTGAACGTCATAAGGATATTAGGTCTCCTAATTACCTACAATTTGAGGTATGATAGAAATTTATGCAAACATTTTTGCAGAAGTTATAAACATTTTTCTGTGGAAACTGATTGAAATACGTTAGCTATAGGAACGACTATTATCGCGATTTAGGGGGGCAAAACTCTGAACGTCATAGGGTTATTAGGTCTCTTAATTACCTACAATTTGAGGTATGGTAGAACTTAATCGAAATATTTTTGCAGAAGTTATAAACATTTTTCTGTGGAAACTGATTGAAATACGTTAGCTATAGGAACGAACATTATCGCGATTTAAGGGGGGCGAAACTCTGAACGTCATAGGGATATAAGGTCTCTTAATTACCTACAATTTGAGGTATGATAGAAATTTATGCAAACATTTTTTAGTGGAAACTGATTAAAATACGTTCGCAACAGGAACGAACACTATCGCGATTTAGGGGGGCAAAACTCTGAACGTCATAGGGATATTAGGTCTCTTAATTCCCTACAATTTGAGGTATGATAGAAATTTATGCAAACATTTTTTAGTGGAAACTGATTAAAATACGTTCGCAACAGGAACGAACACTATCGCGATTTAGGGGGGCAAAACTCTGAACGTCATAGGGATATTAGGTCTCTTAATTACCTACAATTTGAGGTATGATAGAAATTTATGCAAACATTTTTGCAGAAGTTATAAACATTTTTCGGTGGAAACTGATTGAAATACGTTAGCTATAGGAATGAACACTATCCCGATTTAGGGGGGCAAAACTCTGAACGTCATAGGGATATTAGGTCTCTTAATTACCTACAATTTGAGGTATGATAGAAATTTATGCAAACATTTTTGGTGAAGTTATAAACATTTTTCTGTGGAAACTGATTGAAATACGTTAGCTATAGGAATGAACATTATCGCGATTTAAGGGGGGCAAAACTCTGAACGTCATAGTGATATTAGGTCTCTTAATTACCTACAATTTAAGGTATGATAAAAATTTATGCAAACATTTTTGCAGAAGTTATAAACATTTTTCTGGGGAAACTGATTGAAATACGTTAGCTATAGGAACGAACACTATCGCGATTTAGGGGGGCAAAACTCTGAACGTCATAGGCATATTAGGTCTCTTAATTACCTACAATTTGAGGTATGATAGAAATTTATGCAAACATTTTTGCAGAAGTTACAAACATTTTTCTGTGGAAACTGATTGAAATACGTTAGCTATAGGAACGAAGACTATCGCGATTTTTTGGGGGCAAAACTCTGACCGTCATAGGGATATTAGGTCTCTTAATTACCTACAATTTGAGGTATGATAGAAATTTATGCAAATATTTTTGCAGAAGTTAAAAACATTTTTCTGTGGAAACTGATTGAAATACGTTAGCTATAGGAACGAACACTATCGCGATTTAGGGGGGCAAAACTCTGACCGTCATAAGGATATTAGGTCTCCTAATTACCTACAATTTGAGGTATGATAGAAATTTATGCAAACATTTTTGCAGAAGTTATAAACATTTTTCTGTGGAAACTGATTGAAATACGTTAGCTATAGGAACGAACAGTATCGCGATTTAAGGCGGGCAAAACTCTGAACGTCATAGGGATATTAGGTCTCTTAATTACCTACAATTTGAGGTATGATAGAAATTTATGCAAAAATTTTTGCAGAAGTTATAGACATTTTTCAGTGGAAACTGATTGAAATACGTTAGCTATAGGAATGAACATTATCGCGATTTAAGGGGGGCAAAACTCTGAACGTCATAGTGATATTAGGTCTCTTAATTACCTACAATTTGAGGTATGATAGAAATTTATGCAAACATTTTTGCAGAAGTTATAAACATTTTTCTGTGGAAACTGATTGAAATACGTTAGCTATAGGAACGAACATTATCGCGATTTAAGAGGAGCAAAACTCTGAACGTCGTAGGGATATTAGGTCTCTTAATTACCTACAATTTGAGGTTTGCTAGAAACTTATGCAAACATTTTTGCAGAAGTTATAAACATTTTTCTGTGGAAACTGGTTGAAATACGTTAGCTATAGGAACGAACATTATCGCGATTTAGAGTGGGCAAAACTCTGAACGTCATAGGGATATTAGGTATCTTAATTACCTACAATTTGAGGTATGAAATAAATTTATGCAAACATTTTAGCAGAAGTTATAAACATTTTTCTGTGGAAACTGATTGAAATACGTTAGCTATAGGAACGAAGACTATCGCGATTTTTTGGGGGCAAAACTCTGACCGTCATAGGGATATTAGGTCTCTTAATTACCTACAATTTGAGGTATGATAGAAATTTATGCAAATATTTTTGCAGAAGTTAAAAACATTTTTCTGTGGAAACTGATTGAAATACGTTAGCTATAGGAACGAATAATAATAATTAATAATTTTTATCGCAACTACTTTGCTCGTAATCGCACATGAAGTAAAATTATAACATTTCGTTTGTCTCTTTTGTTCTCGTTTTTGTCGCAACCACGCGGTATGTCATGTTTAATTGATGACATTTAATGCGACACAATGTCAGACGCATGAGAGTTTAGTCTGTAATAAATAAAACAAAAGCGAAACGATGGTTTATTTATACGGGCGTTGCTACTCAGTCTGCTTGTGCTGTCGGTCAGTTCTTTAATTAATGTTTTAATTGTATCGTTCTTATATGTTGGATTATCAAGGACAAAAAGCTAATTTTGGACATAATAAATTTTCATGACAACAAAACAAAATTTTCTTTATAAATTATGGGGAATAGAATACAGTCGACTTGCTACAGATTCCCATTAGTATAGTACAGTTCTATATATTAGATCGAAGTCATTAGAAACCTACGAGATTTGAGTCAAGGATATACCGATTTTGACTGTTGGTGTCGAAAGTAATTGATAAATAATAGTTTATATCTGTATGGTTGAATTGTCCTTGTTCGAATTCGCCGAAATAGCTCACTAATTTTTATTGGATAAATTGGTAAATTGACAGGTATTGTATATCTGTTTCTGCCCACAATATTATGGAGTCAGAAGGTAGATTTTTCTTTTCAAATGCGTCGCCATTACGACTCCAAATGTGCGCTGCAATACTATGGAGAATTCGTTATTATACCATCACGTAATGGAACGAGCTTTGTGCGGAATAATTTAGATTAGTAGGCTATGTTTAGTGTTCCAGAGCTCGCTGCGATAACCGCTATGCATATACGTTGGGCGGCTCGCCTATATGATCAGAATTTATTGGTCAATTTGCATTAGTGGATGGCTTAAACAAACAGCAAAACAACAGCGAAACATGTGTATATTGCAGTGGATACCATTGTTAAGCACCAAGTGTAAATGGGTCATAAATATCCCAGCTTTTAGTGGAGAATATAAAAAAAAATCATGAAACTTTTCCTTTTACAAAGGGTATAACTCGAAAACGAAGCACTTTTCGATATAGATAAATAGCGTTAAATCATCTTAGAATATCCTAAATAACCAAAAACTGCTAAAAATTTGATAAAATTCCATTTTTTTCCTGGAGACTTCAACGATTCTTCAGGCAACAAACCATGCTCAAATGCGCCCCCGATCGTCATATTAACTAAATTTAACGGAGACGATAATCTCCAAAGGTTTAAGCAGAGGAAATGCGCCTTTGCGTCCTCGCTGTCCCTGCAAGTCGTGACCAAACTAAATTTATGCATGACACGGTAAAGAAGTAAATAGGTAGGTAGTACGCAATGACAATTTCGATTCGCTCCGAGGCTGAGCCTGGCCTTGAACACGTTACATTTCCGGTTTGCGTTTTTCTTTTTCTGCAAATCGCCGATTCAAATGTGACGACGCGTGGGTATCGCTATGCACTCCTATACAGGGTGTCTCGCGGAACATGATTAGCATGGGGATCTCGAAAACTGTAGCAATTTTTGGTATCAAAAAATGTTCAACATTTTTGTACATTTAAATAAAGCATTGAAAGAACTTTACAACCATATATAAGACGTGCATAAAATTATCACGAAAAAAAGTGGTCCTCCAGATCGCCCGACTTAACCCCCATGGATTTGCAGTGGCTGCATAAAATCTAGCGTCCATGAACTGTGATACTGTAACAGGGGCATAACAGAATATCGAGTTTTCCATGGGTTTAAGTCGGGGGATCTGGCGGGCCACCTGATGGTACTTTTGTTATTTATTCATAAATGCGTTATACATGGTTGTAAAGTATTTTCAATATTATATTTAAATCTGTAAAAATGTAATATGACGTCCGTAAGAATTAAACAAGTTGAATAAGGCCCAGCCAAATCAGACGAACAAAAACATTTTTTTTACAACAAAAATGGCTTCGTAGTATGCTGTTATTCTCAGACCACAAATTTCCGACTTTCTATTTATCGTCATAGCAAAGGTATTCAAGAAAAATCTGATGTGGCCAGGCACATGACTTTATTATACAATATATAAAATTAATAGTTTAGCTGCATGAGATTCTATCGAGATCGATCGTGTTTGCATTAAAATAAAACGAATTAGTCAGAATTTGACAGATATTGACAGTAGGTATTGTCAAAAAATCAGCCTTTACCTACTGTCATTAGAATAAAAATATCTGGCAAATCCTATATTAATGCAGACACGATCTCGATCAAATAGAATTTGCTCCTACAGCTAAACTATTAATTTTACCAAAAAATGTCATAGACATAAATTATACAAAATTTCCTCTACGTTAATTTATTATTTAACTATTTTGACGAAATTACAGAAATGGCGGCTCATTTGCAAAATCCTTGAAAAATGCATAACAATATTGCTATCCGCAATCCGTACTTGAAATACACATTGACTTTGTAAACACCATGGAAACACCAAGCTGTTTCAATAGTGTTTCACATAGCGTATGTGCGCGCGTGTTTCTCCTCTTCATCGCATTCTCCATGCATTTGCGTGTTGAATTGACGTTTCGCAACCGCTGACGTTCTGAATACAGTCAAAAGTTTCAAAATTTCCCGGCTACCTACTATTAATGTAGACACGATTTCGATCAAATAGAATTTGCTCCTACAGCTAAACTATTAATTTTACCAAAAAATGTTATAGACATAAATTATACAAAATTTCCTCTACTTTAATTTATTATTTATCTATTTTGACGAAATTACAGAAATGACGGCTCATTTGCAAAATCGTTGAAAAATGCTAAGAGTATATAGCCAGTTCCTTTGGACACTTTTGAACCCAAAGCTTTTCAGCTTCATACTGCGTATGATAAAGTAAAAAGGAAATTGCAACATTTTTGCAAAGTAAAAACATCTTGTGACGCATTTAACAGATATAAAGTTCCGTGAGACACCCAGTATACGGCCCTGCATTTGTTGGATTAATTTTTTTTTATTAGGGCATAGACCAGATTGCCCCAAATTATATTATTAAACCAGCGGAGGGTCCCCTTGGTCACTATTGCTTTGGTATATAAAAATCCAGACTTGACACGTGCTACGTGGTATAACACGCCCACTACACTATGATATATTACGTGTATTGTGTATTTGTGACCGCATGTGCTCTCTTTCTGGATCATTTGTTCGTATTTGTTATTTATTCATGCCTTTCATACCGATATGTGATGTGATGCGTGCACATTAATCATTTTTACAATTAATTAATTTTACACATTAAGCATTTTTACTATCCCTACCAAACATTAGCAAAAATCGCATGGTATAAAAACAAAATTTGTTTAATCAAAATTACATCGTATGCCCTTTGGTCGCCGCTTTTATTGGCGAAATTGTCGCACACTGCCAAAGGGGCACCAGATCCCTGGATGACGTCACCGGTCGGGTCCGTTTCCATGGCAACGCGACCGCTGAATTTTACCCCCCCCCCCCGTCTAGGAATTAATCTCGTAATCTGTCACGGTGTGATTTGCATGGTTGGCTGCACTGAACTGCATAAGATGCAAATTCTTCACGCTTTTGAATAATGTCTTTGAGGACAACAATATTCTATCACTTCTGATACTTCCGCTTTTCTATTATACTAACATAGAAAACAATTTCTTTGTCAGTACGAAACAGACACAGCTTGCGTTAAAAGTTGCTAACATACTAAATTGGTTGTTTTTGCATCATTTTTGACATCTTGGGAACGTCATAACTTCCGAAACGTTCCAAGTAGGAAAAATCTAATGATACCGGCGTAATCAGCGTCAAGAATTGTATCAAGAACCCCAATTTCAATTTGATTGAAGGCAGTTGAGTTTTCGCCGACTGGCTAAAATTTTGTAAGAAATCACATATTTGAAATTATAATTTTGAAGTGACACATATATCTCAAAAACTAGGACCCGGATCAACATGAAACCTATGCTATCCTACTAAAACAGGTGCGCTGATTCCAAATTCACATAGAAAAAGTCTCTGTCTCTACTGGTTACCGAGTTATGCTGAAATTACGCTATTCCAAATAACATAAAAATAAAGGCAATGGACCACATAACTTCAAAATGGTATATGTTTGGCCTACAAAAGTATATATATTTTTGATGTACTCATCGAGAGCTATGATTTGGTGGTCGGTTAACCTTTCTGTCACCAACGGTTGCAAACTTCAAATTTTTTCTATCTCAAAGTGCTAAATTTAGAGAAAAAATAATTTTATAATTTTTTGGGAGATAGAGGGTTTTAATGTAGTCATGCTTATGCATTGGGACGTGCTGAATTCAACGGTGAGCTCGGTTTTCCCGTAACGCGTACGGTTCGGCCAGAAAGTGGGAAACAATAATTTTCGCGGTTTCTCGCGGTTTTCTCGCGAACCGGGCACCTTAGAGCCACGCGGTCTTCAGAAATGAATTCCTCGGCCAATTTCCCATCCGGCACCGTTTGAAACGTGAATATCGGTCTATTGGATCAGACACAGCTTGCGTTAAAAGTTGCAAACATACTAAATTGGTTGTTTTTGCATCATTTTTGACACCTTGGGAACGTCATAACTTCCGAAACGTTCCAAGTAGGAAAAATCTAATGATACCGGCGTAATCAGCGTCAAGAATTGTATCAAGAACCCCAATTTCAATTTGATTGAAGGCAGTTGAGTTTTCGCCGACTGGCTAAAATTTTGTAAGAAATCACATATTTGAAATTATAATTTTGAAGTGACACATATATCTCAAAAACTAGGACCCGGATCAACATGAAACCTATGCTATCCTACTAAAACGGGTGCGCTGATTCCAAATTCACATAGAAAAAGTCTCTGTCTCTACTGGTTACCGAGTTGTGCTGAAATTTCGCTATTCCAAATAACATAAAAATAAAGGCAATGGACGACATAACTTCAAAATGGTATATGTTAGGCCTACAAAAGTATATATATTTTTGATGTACTCATCGAGAGCTATGATTTGGTGGTCGGTTAACCTTTCTGTCACCAACGGTTGCAAACTTCAAATTTTTTCTATCTCAAAGTGCTAAATTTAGAGAAAAAATAATTTTATAATTTTTTGAGAGATAGAGGGCTTTAATGTAGTCATGCTTATGCATTGGGACGTGCTGAATTCAACGGTGAGCTCGGTTTTCCCGTAACGCGTACGGTTCGGCCAGAAAGTGGGAAACAATAATTTTCGCGGTTTCTCGCGGTTTTCTCGCGAACCGGGCACCTTAGAGCCACGCGGTCTTCAGAAATGAATTCCTCGGCCAATTTCCCATCCGGCACCGTTTGAAACGTGAATATCGGTCTATTGGATCAGACACAGCTTGCGTTAAAAGTTGCAAACATACTAAATTGGTTGTTTTTGCATCATTTTTGACACCTTGGGAACGTCATAACTTCCGAAACGTTCCAAGTAGGAAAAATCTAATGATACCGGCGTAATCAGCGTCAAGAATTGTATCAAGAACCCCAATTTCAATTTGATTGAAGGCAGTTGAGTTTTCGCCGACTGGCTAAAATTTTGTAAGAAATCACATATTTGAAATTATAATTTTGAAGTGACACATATATCTCAAAAACTAGGACCCGGATCAACATGAAACCTATGCTATCCTACTAAAACGGGTGCGCTGATTCCAAATTCACATAGAAAAAGTCTCTGTCTCTACTGGTTACCGAGTTGTGCTGAAATTTCGCAATTCCAAATAACATAAAAATAAAGGCAATGGACGACATAACTTCAAAATGGTATATGTTAGGCCTACAAAAGTATATATATTTTTGATGTACTCATCGAGAGCTATGATTTGGTGGTCGGTTAACCTTTCTGTCACCAACGGTTGCAAACTTCAAATTTTTTCTATCTCAAAGTGCTAAATTTAGAGAAAAAATAATTTTATAATTTTTTGAGAGATAGAGGGCTTTAATGTAGTCATGCTTATGCATTGGGACGTGCTGAATTCAACGGTGAGCTCGGTTTTCCCGTAACGCGTACGGTTCGGCCAGAAAGTGGGAAACTATAATTTTCGCGGTTTCTCGCGGTTTTCTGGCGAACCGCGCACCTTAGAGCCACGCGGTCTTCAGAAATGAATTCCTCGGCCAATTTCCCATCCGGCACCGTTTGAAACGTGAATATCGGTCTATTAGATCAGACACAGCTTGCGTTAAAAGTTGCAAACATACTAAATTGGTTGTTTTTGCATCATTTTTGACACCTTGGGAACGTCATAACTTCCGAAACGTTCCAAGTAGGAAAAATCTAATGATACCGGCGTAATCAGCGTCAAGAATTGTATCAAGAACCCCAATTTCAATTTGATTGAAGGCAGTTGAGTTTTCGCCGACTGGCTAAAATTTTGTAAGAAATCACATATTTGAAATTATAATTTTGAAGTGACACATATATCTCAAAAACTAGGACCCGGAACAACATGAAACCTATGCTATCCTACTAAAACAGGTGCGCTGATTCCAAATTCACATAGAAAAAGTCTCTGTCTCTACTGGTTACCGAGTTGTGCTGAAATTACGCTATTCCAAATAACATAAAAATAAAGGCAATGGACCACATAACTTCAAAATGGTATATGTTAGGCCTACAAAAGTATATATATTTTTGATGTACTCATCGAGAGCTATGATTTGGTGGTCGGTTAACCTTTCTATCACCAACGGTTGCAAACTTCAAATTTTTTCTATCTCAAAGTGCTAAATTTAGAGAAAAAATAATTTTATAATTTTTTGAGAGATAGAGGGTTTTAATGTAGTCATGCTTATGCATTGGGACGTGCTGAATTCAACGGTGAGCTCGGTTTTCCCGTAACGCGTACGGTTCGGCCAGAAAGTGGGAAACAATAATTTTCGCGGGTTCTCGCGGTTTTCTCGCGAACCGGGCACCTTAGAGCCACGCGGTCTTCAGAAATGAATTCCTCGGCCAATTTCCCATCCGGCACCGTTTGAAACGTGAATATCGGTCTATTGGATCAGACACAGCTTGCGTTAAAAGTTGCAAACATACTAAATTGGTTGTTTTTGCATCATTTTTGACACCTTGGGAACGTCATAACTTCCGAAACGTTCCAAGTAGGAAAAATCTAATGATACCGGCGTAATCAGCGTCAAGAATTGTATCAAGAACCCCAATTTCAATTTGATTGAAGGCAGTTGAGTTTTCGCCGACTGGCTAAAATTTTGAAAGAAATCACATATTTGAAATTATAATTTTGAAGTGACACATATATCTCAAAAACTAGGACCCGGATCAACATGAAACCTATGCTATCCTACTAAAACGGGTGCGCTGATTCCAAATTCACATAGAAAAAGTCTCTGTCTCTACTGGTTACCGAGTTGTGCTGAAATTTCGCTATTCCAAATAACATAAAAATAAAGGCAATGGACGACATAACTTCAAAATGGTATATGTTAGGCCTACAAAAGTATATATATTTTTGATGTACTCATCGAGAGCTATGATTTGGTGGTCGGTTAACCTTTCTGTCACCAACGGTTGCAAACTTCAAATTTTTTCTATCTCAAAGTGCTAAATTTAGAGAAAAAATAATTTTATAATTTTTTGGGAGATAGAGGGTTTTAATGTAGTCATGCTTATGCATTGGGACGTGCTGAATTCAACGGTGAGCTCGGTTTTCCCGTAACGCGTACGGTTCGGCCAGAAAGTGGGAAACTATAATTTTCGCGGTTTCTCGCGGTTTTCTGGCGAACCGCGCATCTTAGAGCCACGCGACCTTCAGAAATGAATTCCTCGGCCGATTTCCCATCCGGTACCGTTTGAAACGTAAACATCGGTCTATTAGATCAGACACAGCTTGCGTTAAAAGTTGCAAACATACTAAATTGGTTGTTTTTGCATCATTTTTGACACCTTGGGAACGTCATAACTTCCGAAACGTTCCAAGTAGGAAAAATCTAATGATACCGGCGTAATCAGCGTCAAGAATTGTATCAAGAACCCCAATTTCAATTTGATTGAAGGCAGTTGAGTTTTCGCCGACTGGCTAAAATTTTGTAAGAAATCACATATTTGAAATTATAATTTTGAAGTGACACATATATCTCAAAAACTAGGACCCGGAACAACATGAAACCTATGCTATCCTACTAAAACAGGTGCGCTGATTCCAAATTCACATAGAAAAAGTCTCTGTCTCTACTGGTTACCGAGTTGTGCTGAAATTACGCTATTCCAAATAACATAAAAATAAAGGCAATGGACCACATAACTTCAAAATGGTATATGTTAGGCCTACAAAAGTATATATATTTTTGATGTACTCATCGAGAGCTATGATTTGGTGGTCGGTTAACCTTTCTATCACCAACGGTTGCAAACTTCAAATTTTTTCTATCTCAAAGTGCTAAATTTAGAGAAAAAATAATTTTATAATTTTTTGAGAGATAGAGGGTTTTAATGTAGTCATGCTTATGCATTGGGACGTGCTGAATTCAACGGTGAGCTCGGTTTTCCCGTAACGCGTACGGTTCGGCCAGAAAGTGGGAAACAATAATTTTCGCGGGTTCTCGCGGTTTTCTCGCGAACCGGGCACCTTAGAGCCACGCGGTCTTCAGAAATGAATTCCTCGGCCAATTTCCCATCCGGCACCGTTTGAAACGTGAATATCGGTCTATTGGATCAGACACAGCTTGCGTTAAAAGTTGCAAACATACTAAATTGGTTGTTTTTGCATCATTTTTGACACCTTGGGAACGTCATAACTTCCGAAACGTTCCAAGTAGGAAAAATCTAATGATACCGGCGTAATCAGCGTCAAGAATTGTATCAAGAACCCCAATTTCAATTTGATTGAAGGCAGTTGAGTTTTCGCCGACTGGCTAAAATTTTGAAAGAAATCACATATTTGAAATTATAATTTTGAAGTGACACATATATCTCAAAAACTAGGACCCGGATCAACATGAAACCTATGCTATCCTACTAAAACGGGTGCGCTGATTCCAAATTCACATAGAAAAAGTCTCTGTCTCTACTGGTTACCGAGTTGTGCTGAAATTTCGCTATTCCAAATAACATAAAAATAAAGGCAATGGACGACATAACTTCAAAATGGTATATGTTAGGCCTACAAAAGTATATATATTTTTGATGTACTCATCGAGAGCTATGATTTGGTGGTCGGTTAACCTTTCTGTCACCAACGGTTGCAAACTTCAAATTTTTTCTATCTCAAAGTGCTAAATTTAGAGAAAAAATAATTTTATAATTTTTTGGGAGATAGAGGGTTTTAATGTAGTCATGCTTATGCATTGGGACGTGCTGAATTCAACGGTGAGCTCGGTTTTCCCGTAACGCGTACGGTTCGGCCAGAAAGTGGGAAACTATAATTTTCGCGGTTTCTCGCGGTTTTCTGGCGAACCGCGCATCTTAGAGCCACGCGACCTTCAGAAATGAATTCCTCGGCCGATTTCCCATCCGGTACCGTTTGAAACGTAAACATCGGTCTATTAGATCAGACACAGCTTGCGTTAAAAGTTGCAAACATACTAAATTGGTTGTTTTTGCATCATTTTTGACACCTTGGGAACGTCATAACTTCCGAAACGTTCCAAGTAGGAAAAATCTAATGATACCGGCGTAATCAGCGTCAAGAATTGTATCAAGAACCCCAATTTCAATTTGATTGAAGGCAGTTGAGTTTTCGCCGACTGGCTAAAATTTTGTAAGTAATCACATATTTGAAATTATAATTTTGAAGTGACACATATATCTCAAAAACTAGGACCCGGAACAACATGAAACCTATGCTATCCTACTAAAACAGGTGCGCTGATTCCAAATTCACATAGAAAAAGTCTCTGTCTCTACTGGTTACCGAGTTGTGCTGAAATTACGCTATTCCAAATAACATAAAAATAAAGGCAATGGACCACATAACTTCAAAATGGTATATGTTAGGCCTACAAAAGTATATATATTTTTGATGTACTCATCGAGAGCTATGATTTGGTGGTCGGTTAACCTTTCTATCACCAACGGTTGCAAACTTCAAATTTTTTCTATCTCAAAGTGCTAAATTTAGAGAAAAAATAATTTTATAATTTTTTGAGAGATAGAGGGTTTTAATGTAGTCATGCTTATGCATTGGGACGTGCTGAATTCAACGGTGAGCTCGGTTTTCCCGTAACGCGTACGGTTCGGCCAGAAAGTGGGAAACAATAATTTTCGCGGGTTCTCGCGGTTTTCTCGCGAACCGGGCACCTTAGAGCCACGCGGTCTTCAGAAATGAATTCCTCGGCCAATTTCCCATCCGGCACCGTTTGAAACGTGAATATCGGTCTATTGGATCAGACACAGCTTGCGTTAAAAGTTGCAAACATACTAAATTGGTTGTTTTTGCATCATTTTTGACACCTTGGGAACGTCATAACTTCCGAAACGTTCCAAGTAGGAAAAATCTAATGATACCGGCGTAATCAGCGTCAAGAATTGTATCAAGAACCCCAATTTCAATTTGATTGAAGGCAGTTGAGTTTTCGCCGACTGGCTAAAATTTTGAAAGAAATCACATATTTGAAATTATAATTTTGAAGTGACACATATATCTCAAAAACTAGGACCCGGATCAACATGAAACCTATGCTATCCTACTAAAACGGGTGCGCTGATTCCAAATTCACATAGAAAAAGTCTCTGTCTCTACTGGTTACCGAGTTGTGCTGAAATTTCGCTATTCCAAATAACATAAAAATAAAGGCAATGGACGACATAACTTCAAAATGGTATATGTTAGGCCTACAAAAGTATATATATTTTTGATGTACTCATCGAGAGCTATGATTTGGTGGTCGGTTAACCTTTCTGTCACCAACGGTTGCAAACTTCAAATTTTTTCTATCTCAAAGTGCTAAATTTAGAGAAAAAATAATTTTATAATTTTTTGAGAGATAGAGGGTTTTAATGTAGTCATGCTTATGCATTGGGACGTGCTGAATTCAACGGTGAGCTCGGTTTTCCCGTAACGCGTACGGTTCGGCCAGAAAGTGGGAAACAATAATTTTCGCGGTTTCTCGCGGTTTTCTCGCGAACCGGGCACCTTAGAGCCACGCGGTCTTCAGAAATGAATTCCTCGGCCAATTTCCCATCCGGCACCGTTTGAAACGTGCATATCGGTCTATTGGATCAGACACAGCTTGCGTTAAAAGTTGCAAACATACTAAATTGGTTGTTTTTGCATCATTTTTGACACCTTGGGAACGTCATAACTTCCGAAACGTTCCAAGTAGGAAAAATCTAATGATACCGGCGTAATCAGCGTCAAGAATTGTATCAAGAACCCCAATTTCAATTTGATTGAAGGCAGTTGAGTTTTCGCCGACTGGCTAAAATTTTGTAAGAAATCACATATTTGAAATTATAATTTTGAAGTGACACATATATCTCAAAAACTAGGACCCGGATCAACATGAAACCTATGCTATCCTACTAAAACGGGTGCGCTGATTCCAAATTCACATAGAAAAAGTCTCTGTCTCTACTGGTTACCGAGTTGTGCTGAAATTTCGCTATTCCAAATAACATAAAAATAAAGGCAATGGACGACATAACTTCAAAATGGTATATGTTAGGCCTACAAAAGTATATATATTTTTGATGTACTCATCGAGAGCTATGATTTGGTGGTCGGTTAACCTTTCTGTCACCAACGGTTGCAAACTTCAAATTTTTTCTATCTCAAAGTGCTAAATTTAGAGAAAAAATAATTTTATAATTTTTTGAGAGATAGAGGGTTTTAATGTAGTCATGCTTATGCATTGGGACGTGCTGAATTCAACGGTGAGCTCGGTTTTCCCGTAACGCGTACGGTTCGGCCAGAAAGTGGGAAACAATAATTTTCGCGGTTTCTCGCGGTTTTCTCGCGAACCGGGCACCTTAGAGCCACGCGGTCTTCAGAAATGAATTCCTCGGCCAATTTCCCATCCGACACCGTTTGAAACGTGAATATCGGTCTATTGGATCAGACACAGCTTGCGTTAAAAGTTGCAAACATACTAAATTGGTTGTTTTTGCATCATTTTTGACACCTTGGGAACGTCATAACTTCCGAAACGTTCCAAGTAGGAAAAATCTAATGATACCGGCGTAATCAGCGTCAAGAATTGTATCAAGAACCCCAATTTCAATTTGATTGAAGGCAGTTGAGTTTTCGCCGACTGGCTAAAATTTTGTAAGAAATCACATATTTGAAATTATAATTTTGAAGTGACACATATATCTCAAAAACTAGGACCCGGATCAACATGAAACCTATGCTATCCTACTAAAATGGGTGCGCTGCTTCCAAATTCACATAGAAAAAGTCTCTGTCTCTACTGGTTACCGAGTTGTGCTGAAATTACGCTATTCCAAATAACATAAAAGTAAAGGCAATGGACCACATAACTTCAAAATGGTATATGTTTGGCCTACAAAAGTATATATATTTTTGATGTACTCATCGAGAGCTATGATTTGGTGGTCGGTTAACCTTTCTGTCACCAACGGTTGCAAACTTCAAATTTTTTCTATCTCAAAGTGCTAAATTTAGAGAAAAAATAATTTTATAATTTTTTGAGAGATAGAGGGTTTTAATGTAGTCATGCTTATGCATTGGGACGTGCTGAATTCAACGGTGAGCTCGGTTTTCCCGTAACGCGTACGGTTCGGCCAGAAAGTGGGAAACAATAATTTTCGCGGTTTCTCGCGGTTTTCTCGCGAACCGGGCACCTTAGAGCCACGCGGTCTTCAGAAATGAATTCCTCGGCCAATTTCCCATCCGGCACCGTTTGAAACGTGAATATCGGTCTATTGGATCAGACACAGCTTGCGTTAAAAGTTGCAAACATACTAAATTGGTTGTTTTTGCATCATTTTTGACACCTTGGGAACGTCATAACTTCCGAAACGTTCCAAGTAGGAAAAATCTAATGATACCGGCGTAATCAGCGTCAAGAATTGTATCAAGAACCCCAATTTCAATTTGATTGAAGGCAGTTGAGTTTTCGCCGACTGGCTAAAATTTTGTAAGAAATCACATATTTGAAATTATAATTTTGAAGTGACACATATATCTCAAAAACTAGGACCCGGATCAACATGAAACCTATGCTATCCTACTAAAATGGGTGCGCTGCTTCCAAATTCACATAGAAAAAGTCTCTGTCTCTACTGGTTACCGAGTTGTGCTGAAATTACGCTATTCCAAATAACATAAAAGTAAAGGCAATGGACCACATAACTTCAAAATGGTATATGTTTGGCCTACAAAAGTATATATATTTTTGATGTACTCATCGAGAGCTATGATTTGGTGGTCGGTTAACCTTTCTGTCACCAACGGTTGCAAACTTCAAATTTTTTCTATCTCAAAGTGCTAAAAAAGTCTCTGTCTCTACTGGTTACCGAGTTGTGCTGAAATTTCGCTATTCCAAATAACATAAAAATAAAGGCAATGGACGACATAACTTCAAAATGGTATATGTTAGGCCTACAAAAGTATATATATATTTGATGTACTCATCGAGAGCTATGATTTGGTGGTCGGTTAACCTTTCTGTCACCAACGGTTGCAAACTTCAAATTTTTTCTATCTCAAAGTGCTAAATTTAGAGAAAAAATAATTTTATAATTTTTTGAGAGATAGAGGGTTTTAATGTAGTCATGCTTATGCATTGGGACGTGCTGAATTCAACGGTGAGCTCGGTTTTCCCGTAACGCGTACGGTTCGGCCAGAAAGTGGGAAACAATAATTTTCGCGGTTTCTCGCGGTTTTCTCGCGAACCGGGCACCTTAGAGCCACGCGGTCTTCAGAAATGAATTCCTCGGCCAATTTCCCATCCGGCACCGTTTGAAACGTGAATATCGGTCTATTGGATCAGACACAGCTTGCGTTAAAAGTTGCAAACATACTAAATTGGTTGTTTTTGCATCATTTTTGACACCTTGGGAACGTCATAACTTCCGAAACGTTCCAAGTAGGAAAAATCTAATGATACCGGCGTAATCAGCGTCAAGAATTGTATCAAGAACCCCAATTTCAATTTGATTGAAGGCAGTTGAGTTTTCGCCGACTGGCTAAAATTTTGTAAGAAATCACATATTTGAAATTATAATTTTGAAGTGACACATATATCTCAAAAACTAGGACCCGGATCAACATGAAACCTATGCTATCCTACTAAAATGGGTGCGCTGCTTCCAAATTCACATAGAAAAAGTCTCTGTCTCTACTGGTTACCGAGTTGTGCTGAAATTACGCTATTCCAAATAACATAAAAGTAAAGGCAATGGACCACATAACTTCAAAATGGTATATGTTTGGCCTACAAAAGTATATATATTTTTGATGTACTCATCGAGAGCTATGATTTGGTGGTCGGTTAACCTTTCTGTCACCAACGGTTGCAAACTTCAAATTTTTTCTATCTCAAAGTGCTAAAAAAGTCTCTGTCTCTACTGGTTACCGAGTTGTGCTGAAATTTCGCTATTCCAAATAACATAAAAATAAAGGCAATGGACGACATAACTTCAAAATGGTATATGTTAGGCCTACAAAAGTATATATATATTTGATGTACTCATCGAGAGCTATGATTTGGTGGTCGGTTAACCTTTCTGTCACCAACGGTTGCAAACTTCAAATTTTTTCTATCTCAAAGTGCTAAATTTAGAGAAAAAATAATTTTATAATTTTTTGAGAGATAGAGGGTTTTAATGTAGTCATGCTTATGCATTGGGACGTGCTGAATTCAACGGTGAGCTCGGTTTTCCCGTAACGCGTACGGTTCGGCCAGAAAGTGGGAAACAATAATTTTCGCGGTTTCTCGCGGTTTTCTCGCGAACCGGGCACCTTAGAGCCACGCGGTCTTCAGAAATGAATTCCTCGGCCAATTTCCCATCCGGCACCGTTTGAAACGTGAATATCGGTCTATTGGATCAGACACAGCTTGCGTTAAAAGTTGCAAACATACTAAATTGGTTGTTTTTGCATCATTTTTGACACCTTGGGAACGTCATAACTTCCGAAACGTTCCAAGTAGGAAAAATCTAATGATACCGGCGTAATCAGCGTCAAGAATTGTATCAAGAACCCCAATTTCAATTTGATTGAAGGCAGTTGAGTTTTCGCCGACTGGCTAAAATTTTGTAAGAAATCACATATTTGAAATTATAATTTTGAAGTGACACATATATCTCAAAAACTAGGACCCGGAACAACATGAAACCTATGCTATCCTACTAAAACAGGTGCGCTGATTCCAAATTCACATAGAAAAAGTCTCTGTCTCTACTGGTTACCGAGTTGTGCTGAAATTACGCTATTCCAAATAACATAAAAATAAAGGCAATGGACCACATAACTTCAAAATGGTATATGTTAGGCCTACAAAAGTATATATATTTTTGATGTACTCATCGAGAGCTATGATTTGGTGGTCGGTTAACCTTTCTATCACCAACGGTTGCAAACTTCAAATTTTTTCTATCTCAAAGTGCTAAATTTAGAGAAAAAATAATTTTATAATTTTTTGAGAGATAGAGGGTTTTAATGTAGTCATGCTTATGCATTGGGACGTGCTGAATTCAACGGTGAGCTCGGTTTTCCCGTAACGCGTACGGTTCGGCCAGAAAGTGGGAAACAATAATTTTCGCGGGTTCTCGCGGTTTTCTCGCGAACCGGGCACCTTAGAGCCACGCGGTCTTCAGAAATGAATTCCTCGGCCAATTTCCCATCCGGCACCGTTTGAAACGTGAATATCGGTCTATTGGATCAGACACAGCTTGCGTTAAAAGTTGCAAACATACTAAATTGGTTGTTTTTGCATCATTTTTGACACCTTGGGAACGTCATAACTTCCGAAACGTTCCAAGTAGGAAAAATCTAATGATACCGGCGTAATCAGCGTCAAGAATTGTATCAAGAACCCCAATTTCAATTTGATTGAAGGCAGTTGAGTTTTCGCCGACTGGCTAAAATTTTGAAAGAAATCACATATTTGAAATTATAATTTTGAAGTGACACATATATCTCAAAAACTAGGACCCGGATCAACATGAAACCTATGCTATCCTACTAAAACGGGTGCGCTGATTCCAAATTCACATAGAAAAAGTCTCTGTCTCTACTGGTTACCGAGTTGTGCTGAAATTTCGCTATTCCAAATAACATAAAAATAAAGGCAATGGACGACATAACTTCAAAATGGTATATGTTAGGCCTACAAAAGTATATATATTTTTGATGTACTCATCGAGAGCTATGATTTGGTGGTCGGTTAACCTTTCTGTCACCAACGGTTGCAAACTTCAAATTTTTTCTATCTCAAAGTGCTAAATTTAGAGAAAAAATAATTTTATAATTTTTTGAGAGATAGAGGGTTTTAATGTAGTCATGCTTATGCATTGGGACGTGCTGAATTCAACGGTGAGCTCGGTTTTCCCGTAACGCGTACGGTTCGGCCAGAAAGTGGGAAACAATAATTTTCGCGGTTTCTCGCGGTTTTCTCGCGAACCGGGCACCTTAGAGCCACGCGGTCTTCAGAAATGAATTCCTCGGCCAATTTCCCATCCGGCACCGTTTGAAACGTGCATATCGGTCTATTGGATCAGACACAGCTTGCGTTAAAAGTTGCAAACATACTAAATTGGTTGTTTTTGCATCATTTTTGACACCTTGGGAACGTCATAACTTCCGAAACGTTCCAAGTAGGAAAAATCTAATGATACCGGCGTAATCAGCGTCAAGAATTGTATCAAGAACCCCAATTTCAATTTGATTGAAGGCAGTTGAGTTTTCGCCGACTGGCTAAAATTTTGTAAGAAATCACATATTTGAAATTATAATTTTGAAGTGACACATATATCTCAAAAACTAGGACCCGGATCAACATGAAACCTATGCTATCCTACTAAAACGGGTGCGCTGATTCCAAATTCACATAGAAAAAGTCTCTGTCTCTACTGGTTACCGAGTTGTGCTGAAATTTCGCTATTCCAAATAACATAAAAATAAAGGCAATGGACGACATAACTTCAAAATGGTATATGTTAGGCCTACAAAAGTATATATATTTTTGATGTACTCATCGAGAGCTATGATTTGGTGGTCGGTTAACCTTTCTGTCACCAACGGTTGCAAACTTCAAATTTTTTCTATCTCAAAGTGCTAAATTTAGAGAAAAAATAATTTTATAATTTTTTGAGAGATAGAGGGTTTTAATGTAGTCATGCTTATGCATTGGGACGTGCTGAATTCAACGGTGAGCTCGGTTTTCCCGTAACGCGTACGGTTCGGCCAGAAAGTGGGAAACAATAATTTTCGCGGTTTCTCGCGGTTTTCTCGCGAACCGGGCACCTTAGAGCCACGCGGTCTTCAGAAATGAATTCCTCGGCCAATTTCCCATCCGGCACCGTTTGAAACGTGAATATCGGTCTATTGGATCAGACACAGCTTGCGTTAAAAGTTGCAAACATACTAAATTGGTTGTTTTTGCATCATTTTTGACACCTTGGGAACGTCATAACTTCCGAAACGTTCCAAGTAGGAAAAATCTAATGATACCGGCGTAATCAGCGTCAAGAATTGTATCAAGAACCCCAATTTCAATTTGATTGAAGGCAGTTGAGTTTTCGCCGACTGGCTAAAATTTTGTAAGAAATCACATATTTGAAATTATAATTTTGAAGTGACACATATATCTCAAAAACTAGGACCCGGATCAACATGAAACCTATGCTATCCTACTAAAATGGGTGCGCTGCTTCCAAATTCACATAGAAAAAGTCTCTGTCTCTACTGGTTACCGAGTTGTGCTGAAATTACGCTATTCCAAATAACATAAAAGTAAAGGCAATGGACCACATAACTTCAAAATGGTATATGTTTGGCCTACAAAAGTATATATATTTTTGATGTACTCATCGAGAGCTATGATTTGGTGGTCGGTTAACCTTTCTGTCACCAACGGTTGCAAACTTCAAATTTTTTCTATCTCAAAGTGCTAAATTTAGAGAAAAAATAATTTTATAATTTTTTGAGAGATAGAGGGTTTTAATGTAGTCATGCTTATGCATTGGGACGTGCTGAATTCAACGGTGAGCTCGGTTTTCCCGTAACGCGTACGGTTCGGCCAGAAAGTGGGAAACAATAATTTTCGCGGTTTCTCGCGGTTTTCTCGCGAACCGGGCACCTTAGAGCCACGCGGTCTTCAGAAATGAATTCCTCGGCCAATTTCCCATCCGGCACCGTTTGAAACGTGCATATCGGTCTATTGGATCAGACACAGCTTGCGTTAAAAGTTGCAAACATACTAAATTGGTTGTTTTTGCATCATTTTTGACACCTTGGGAACGTCATAACTTCCGAAACGTTCCAAGTAGGAAAAATCTAATGATACCGGCGTAATCAGCGTCAAGAATTGTATCAAGAACCCCAATTTCAATTTGATTGAAGGCAGTTGAGTTTTCGCCGACTGGCTAAAATTTTGTAAGAAATCACATATTTGAAATTATAATTTTGAAGTGACACATATATCTCAAAAACTAGGACCCGGATCAACATGAAACCTATGCTATCCTACTAAAACGGGTGCGCTGATTCCAAATTCACATAGAAAAAGTCTCTGTATCTACTGGTTACCGAGTTGTGCTGAAATTTCGCTATTCCAAATAACATAAAAATAAAGGCAATGGACGACATAACTTCAAAATGGTATATGTTAGGCCTACAAAAGTATATATATTTTTGATGTACTCATCGAGAGCTATGATTTGGTGGTCGGTTAACCTTTCTGTCACCAACGGTTGCAAACTTCAAATTTTTTCTATCTCAAAGTGCTAAATTTAGAGAAAAAATAATTTTATAATTTTTTGAGAGATAGAGGGTTTTAATGTAGTCATGCTTATGCATTGGGACGTGCTGAATTCAACGGTGAGCTCGGTTTTCCCGTAACGCGTACGGTTCGGCCAGAAAGTGGGAAACAATAATTTTCGCGGTTTCTCGCGGTTTTCTCGCGAACCGGGCACCTTAGAGCCACGCGGTCTTCAGAAATGAATTCCTCGGCCAATTTCCCATCCGGCACCGTTTGAAACGTGAATATCGGTCTATTGGATCAGACACAGCTTGCGTTAAAAGTTGCAAACATACTAAATTGGTTGTTTTTGCATCATTTTTGACACCTTGGGAACGTCATAACTTCCGAAACGTTCCAAGTAGGAAAAATCTAATGATACCGGCGTAATCAGCGTCAAGAATTGTATCAAGAACCCCAATTTCAATTTGATTGAAGGCAGTTGAGTTTTCGCCGACTGGCTAAAATTTTGTAAGAAATCACATATTTGAAATTATAATTTTGAAGTGACACATATATCTCAAAAACTAGGACCCGGATCAACATGAAACCTATGCTATCCTACTAAAATGGGTGCGCTGCTTCCAAATTCACATAGAAAAAGTCTCTGTCTCTACTGGTTACCGAGTTGTGCTGAAATTACGCTATTCCAAATAACATAAAAGTAAAGGCAATGGACCACATAACTTCAAAATGGTATATGTTTGGCCTACAAAAGTATATATATTTTTGATGTACTCATCGAGAGCTATGATTTGGTGGTCGGTTAACCTTTCTGTCACCAACGGTTGCAAACTTCAAATTTTTTCTATCTCAAAGTGCTAAATTTAGAGAAAAAATAATTTTATAATTTTTTGAGAGATAGAGGGTTTTAATGTAGTCATGCTTATGCATTGGGACGTGCTGAATTCAACGGTGAGCTCGGTTTTCCCGTAACGCGTACGGTTCGGCCAGAAAGTGGGAAACAATAATTTTCGCGGTTTCTCGCGGTTTTCTCGCGAACCGGGCACCTTAGAGCCACGCGGTCTTCAGAAATGAATTCCTCGGCCAATTTCCCATCCGGCACCGTTTGAAACGTGCATATCGGTCTATTGGATCAGACACAGCTTGCGTTAAAAGTTGCAAACATACTAAATTGGTTGTTTTTGCATCATTTTTGACACCTTGGGAACGTCATAACTTCCGAAACGTTCCAAGTAGGAAAAATCTAATGATACCGGCGTAATCAGCGTCAAGAATTGTATCAAGAACCCCAATTTCAATTTGATTGAAGGCAGTTGAGTTTTCGCCGACTGGCTAAAATTTTGTAAGAAATCACATATTTGAAATTATAATTTTGAAGTGACACATATATCTCAAAAACTAGGACCCGGATCAACATGAAACCTATGCTATCCTACTAAAACGGGTGCGCTGATTCCAAATTCACATAGAAAAAGTCTCTGTCTCTACTGGTTACCGAGTTGTGCTGAAATTTCGCTATTCCAAATAACATAAAAATAAAGGCAATGGACGACATAACTTCAAAATGGTATATGTTAGGCCTACAAAAGTATATATATTTTTGATGTACTCATCGAGAGCTATGATTTGGTGGTCGGTTAACCTTTCTGTCACCAACGGTTGCAAACTTCAAATTTTTTCTATCTCAAAGTGCTAAATTTAGAGAAAAAATAATTTTATAATTTTTTGAGAGATAGAGGGTTTTAATGTAGTCATGCTTATGCATTGGGACGTGCTGAATTCAACGGTGAGCTCGGTTTTCCCGTAACGCGTACGGTTCGGCCAGAAAGTGGGAAACAATAATTTTCGCGGTTTCTCGCGGTTTTCTCGCGAACCGGGCACCTTAGAGCCACGCGGTCTTCAGAAATGAATTCCTCGGCCAATTTCCCATCCGGCACCGTTTGAAACGTGCATATCGGTCTATTGGATCAGACACAGCTTGCGTTAAAAGTTGCAAACATACTAAATTGGTTGTTTTTGCATCATTTTTGACACCTTGGGAACGTCATAACTTCCGAAACGTTCCAAGTAGGAAAAATCTAATGATACCGGCGTAATCAGCGTCAAGAATTGTATCAAGAACCCCAATTTCAATTTGATTGAAGGCAGTTGAGTTTTCGCCGACTGGCTAAAATTTTGTAAGAAATCACATATTTGAAATTATAATTTTGAAGTGACACATATATCTCAAAAACTAGGACCCGGATCAACATGAAACCTATGCCATCCTACTAAAACGGGTGCGCTGATTCCAAATTCACATAGAAAAAGTCTCTGTCTCTACTGGTTACCGAGTTGTGCTGAAATTACGCTATTCCAAATAACATAAAAATAAAGGCAATGGACCACATAACTTCAAAATGGTATATGTTAGGCCTACAAAAGTATATATATTTTTGATGTACTCATCGAGAGCTATGATTTGGTGGTCGGTTAACCTTTCTGTCACCAACGGTTGCAAACTTCAAATTTTTTCTATCTCAAAGTGCTAAATTTAGAGAAAAAATAATTTTATAATTTTTTGAGAGATAGAGGGTTTTAATGTAGTCATGCTTATGCATTGGGACGTGCTGAATTCAACGGTGAGCTCGGTTTTCCCGTAACGCGTACGGTTCGGCCAGAAAGTGGGAAACAATAATTTTCGCGGTTTCTCGCGGTTTTCTCGCGAACCGGGCACCTTAGAGCCACGCGGTCTTCAGAAATGAATTCCTCGGCCAATTTCCCATCCGGCACCGTTTGAAACGTGCATATCGGTCTATTGGATCAGACACAGCTTGCGTTAAAAGTTGCAAACATACTAAATTGGTTGTTTTTGCATCATTTTTGACACCTTGGGAACGTCATAACTTCCGAAACGTTCCAAGTAGGAAAAATCTAATGATACCGGCGTAATCAGCGTCAAGAATTGTATCAAGAACCCCAATTTCAATTTGATTGAAGGCAGTTGAGTTTTCGCCGACTGGCTAAAATTTTGTAAGAAATCACATATTTGAAATTATAATTTTGAAGTGACACATATATCTCAAAAACTAGGACCCGGATCAACATGAAACCTATGCTATCCTACTAAAACGGGTGCGCTGATTCCAAATTCACATAGAAAAAGTCTCTGTCTCTACTGGTTACCGAGTTGTGCTGAAATTTCGCTATTCCAAATAACATAAAAATAAAGGCAATGGACGACATAACTTCAAAATGGTATATGTTAGGCCTACAAAAGTATATATATTTTTGATGTACTCATCGAGAGCTATGATTTGGTGGTCGGTTAACCTTTCTGTCACCAACGGTTGCAAACTTCAAATTTTTTCTATCTCAAAGTGCTAAATTTAGAGAAAAAATAATTTTATAATTTTTTGAGAGATAGAGGGTTTTAATGTAGTCATGCTTATGCATTGGGACGTGCTGAATTCAACGGTGAGCTCGGTTTTCCCGTAACGCGTACGGTTCGGCCAGAAAGTGGGAAACAATAATTTTCGCGGTTTCTCGCGGTTTTCTCGCGAACCGGGCACCTTAGAGCCACGCGGTCTTCAGAAATGAATTCCTCGGCCAATTTCCCATCCGGCACCGTTTGAAACGTGAATATCGGTCTATTGGATCAGACACAGCTTGCGTTAAAAGTTGCAAACATACTAAATTGGTTGTTTTTGCATCATTTTTGACACCTTGGGAACGTCATAACTTCCGAAACGTTCCAAGTAGGAAAAATCTAATGATACCGGCGTAATCAGCGTCAAGAATTGTATCAAGAACCCCAATTTCAATTTGATTGAAGGCAGTTGAGTTTTCGCCGACTGGCTAAAATTTTGTAAGAAATCACATATTTGAAATTATAATTTTGAAGTGACACATATATCTCAAAAACTAGGACCCGGATCAACATGAAACCTATGCTATCCTACTAAAATGGGTGCGCTGCTTCCAAATTCACATAGAAAAAGTCTCTGTCTCTACTGGTTACCGAGTTGTGCTGAAATTACGCTATTCCAAATAACATAAAAGTAAAGGCAATGGACCACATAACTTCAAAATGGTATATGTTTGGCCTACAAAAGTATATATATTTTTGATGTACTCATCGAGAGCTATGATTTGGTGGTCGGTTAACCTTTCTGTCACCAACGGTTGCAAACTTCAAATTTTTTCTATCTCAAAGTGCTAAATTTAGAGAAAAAATAATTTTATAATTTTTTGAGAGATAGAGGGTTTTAATGTAGTCATGCTTATGCATTGGGACGTGCTGAATTCAACGGTGAGCTCGGTTTTCCCGTAACGCGTACGGTTCGGCCAGAAAGTGGGAAACAATAATTTTCGCGGTTTCTCGCGGTTTTCTCGCGAACCGGGCACCTTAGAGCCACGCGGTCTTCAGAAATGAATTCCTCGGCCAATTTCCCATCCGGCACCGTTTGAAACGTGCATATCGGTCTATTGGATCAGACACAGCTTGCGTTAAAAGTTGCAAACATACTAAATTGGTTGTTTTTGCATCATTTTTGACACCTTGGGAACGTCATAACTTCCGAAACGTTCCAAGTAGGAAAAATCTAATGATACCGGCGTAATCAGCGTCAAGAATTGTATCAAGAACCCCAATTTCAATTTGATTGAAGGCAGTTGAGTTTTCGCCGACTGGCTAAAATTTTGTAAGAAATCACATATTTGAAATTATAATTTTGAAGTGACACATATATCTCAAAAACTAGGACCCGGATCAACATGAAACCTATGCTATCCTACTAAAACGGGTGCGCTGATTCCAAATTCACATAGAAAAAGTCTCTGTCTCTACTGGTTACCGAGTTGTGCTGAAATTTCGCTATTCCAAATAACATAAAAATAAAGGCAATGGACGACATAACTTCAAAATGGTATATGTTAGGCCTACAAAAGTATATATATTTTTGATGTACTCATCGAGAGCTATGATTTGGTGGTCGGTTAACCTTTCTGTCACCAACGGTTGCAAACTTCAAATTTTTTCTATCTCAAAGTGCTAAATTTAGAGAAAAAATAATTTTATAATATTTTGAGAGATAGAGGGTTTTAATGTAGTCATGCTTATGCATTGGGACGTGCTGAATTCAACGGTGAGCTCGGTTTTCCCGTAACGCGTACGGTTCGGCCAGAAAGTGGGAAACAATAATTTTCGCGGTTTCTCGCGGTTTTCTCGCGAACCGGGCACCTTAGAGCCACGCGGTCTTCAGAAATGAATTCCTCGGCCAATTTCCCATCCGGCACCGTTTGAAACGTGAATATCGGTCTATTGGATCAGACACAGCTTGCGTTAAAAGTTGCAAACATACTAAATTGGTTGTTTTTGCATCATTTTTGACACCTTGGGAACGTCATAACTTCCGAAACGTTCCAAGTAGGAAAAATCTAATGATACCGGCGTAATCAGCGTCAAGAATTGTATCAAGAACCCCAATTTCAATTTGATTGAAGGCAGTTGAGTTTTCGCCGACTGGCTAAAATTTTGTAAGAAATCACATATTTGAAATTATAATTTTGAAGTGACACATATATCTCAAAAACTAGGACCCGGATCAACATGAAACCTATGCTATCCTACTAAAACGGGTGCGCTGATTCCAAATTCACATAGAAAAAGTCTCTGTCTCTACTGGTTACCGAGTTGTGCTGAAATTACGCTATTCCAAATAACATAAAAATAAAGGCAATGGACCACCTAACTTCAAAATGGTATATGTTTGGCCTACAAAAGTATATATATTTTTGATGTACTCATCGAGAGCTATGATTTGGTGGTCGGTTAACCTTTCTGTCACCAACGGTTGCAAACTTCAAATTTTTTCTATCTCAAAGTGCTAAATTTAGAGAAAAAATAATTTTATAATTTTTTGAGAGATAGAGGGTTTTAATGTAGTCATGCTTATGCATTGGGACGTGCTGAATTCAACGGTGAGCTCGGTTTTCCCGTAACGCGTACGGTTCGGCCAGAAAGTGGGAAACAATAATTTTCGCGGTTTCTCGCGGTTTTCTCGCGAACCGGGCACCTTAGAGCCACGCGGTCTTCAGAAATGAATTCCTCGGCCAATTTCCCATCCGGCACCGTTTGAAACGTGAATATCGGTCTATTGGATCAGACACAGCTTGCGTTAAAAGTTGCAAACATACTAAATTGGTTGTTTTTGCATCATTTTTGACACCTTGGGAACGTCATAACTTCCGAAACGTTCCAAGTAGGAAAAATCTAATGATACCGGCGTAATCAGCGTCAAGAATTGTATCAAGAACCCCAATTTCAATTTGATTGAAGGCAGTTGAGTTTTCGCCGACTGGCTAAAATTTTGTAAGAAATCACATATTTGAAATTATAATTTTGAAGTGACACATATATCTCAAAAACTAGGACCCGGATCAACATGAAACCTATGCTATCCTACTAAAACGGGTGCGCTGATTCCAAATTCACATAGAAAAAGTCTCTGTCTCTACTGGTTACCGAGTTGTGCTGAAATTTCGCTATTCCAAATAACATAAAAATAAAGGCAATGGACGACATAACTTCAAAATGGTATATGTTAGGCCTACAAAAGTATATATATTTTTGATGTACTCATCGAGAGCTATGATTTGGTGGTCGGTTAACCTTTCTGTCACCAACGGTTGCAAACTTCAAATTTTTTCTATCTCAAAGTGCTAAATTTAGAGAAAAAATAATTTTATAATTTTTTGAGAGATAGAGGGTTTTAATGTAGTCATGCTTATGCATTGGGACGTGCTGAATTCAACGGTGAGCTCGGTTTTCCCGTAACGCGTACGGTTCGGCCAGAAAGTGGGAAACAATAATTTTCGCGGTTTCTCGCGGTTTTCTCGCGAACCGGGAACCTTAGAGCCACGCGGTCTTCAGAAATGAATTCCTCGGCCAATTTCCCATCCGGCACCGTTTGAAACGTGCATATCGGTCTATTGGATCAGACACAGCTTGCGTTAAAAGTTGCAAACATACTAAATTGGTTGTTTTTGCATCATTTTTGACACCTTGGGAACGTCATAACTTCCGAAACGTTCCAAGTAGGAAAAATCTAATGATACCGGCGTAATCAGCGTCAAGAATTGTATCAAGAACCCCAATTTCAATTTGATTGAAGGCAGTTGAGTTTTCGCCGACTGGCTAAAATTTTGTAAGAAATCACATATTTGAAATTATAATTTTGAAGTGACACATATATCTCAAAAACTAGGACCCGGATCAACATGAAACCTATGCCATCCTACTAAAACGGGTGCGCTGATTCCAAATTCACATAGAAAAAGTCTCTGTCTCTACTGGTTACCGAGTTGTGCTGAAATTACGCTATTCCAAATAACATAAAAATAAAGGCAATGGACCACATAACTTCAAAATGGTATATGTTAGGCCTACAAAAGTATATATATTTTTGATGTACTCATCGAGAGCTATGATTTGGTGGTCGGTTAACCTTTCTGTCACCAACGGTTGCAAACTTCAAATTTTTTCTATCTCAAAGTGCTAAATTTAGAGAAAAAATAATTTTATAATTTTTTGAGAGATAGAGGGTTTTAATGTAGTCATGCTTATGCATTGGGACGTGCTGAATTCAACGGTGAGCTCGGTTTTCCCGTAACGCGTACTGTTCGGCCAGAAAGTGGGAAACAATAATTTTCGCGGTTTCTCGCGGTTTTCTCGCGAACCGGGCACCTTAGAGCCACGCGGTCTTCAGAAATGAATTCCTCGGCCAATTTCCCATCCGGCACCGTTTGAAACGTGCATATCGGTCTATTGGATCAGACACAGCTTGCGTTAAAAGTTGCAAACATACTAAATTGGTTGTTTTTGCATCATTTTTGACACCTTGGGAACGTCATAACTTCCGAAACGTTCCAAGTAGGAAAAATCTAATGATACCGGCGTAATCAGCGTCAAGAATTGTATCAAGAACCCCAATTTCAATTTGATTGAAGGCAGTTGAGTTTTCGCCGACTGGCTAAAATTTTGTAAGAAATCACATATTTGAAATTATAATTTTGAAGTGACACATATATCTCAAAAACTAGGACCCGGATCAACATGAAACCTATGCTATCCTACTAAAACGGGTGCGCTGATTCCAAATTCACATAGAAAAAGTCTCTGTCTCTACTGGTTACCGAGTTGTGCTGAAATTTCGCTATTCCAAATAACATAAAAATAAAGGCAATGGACGACATAACTTCAAAATGGTATATGTTAGGCCTACAAAAGTATATATATTTTTGATGTACTCATCGAGAGCTATGATTTGGTGGTCGGTTAACCTTTCTGTCACCAACGGTTGCAAACTTCAAATTTTTTCTATCTCAAAGTGCTAAATTTAGAGAAAAAATAATTTTATAATTTTTTGAGAGATAGAGGGTTTTAATGTAGTCATGCTTATGCATTGGGACGTGCTGAATTCAACGGTGAGCTCGGTTTTCCCGTAACGCGTACGGTTCGGCCAGAAAGTGGGAAACAATAATTTTCGCGGTTTCTCGCGGTTTTCTCGCGAACCGGGCACCTTAGAGCCACGCGGTCTTCAGAAATGAATTCCTCGGCCAATTTCCCATCCGGCACCGTTTGAAACGTGAATATCGGTCTATTGTATCAGACACAGCTTGCGTTAAAAGTTGCAAACATACTAAATTGGTTGTTTTTGCATCATTTTTGACACCTTGGGAACGTCATAACTTCCGAAACGTTCCAAGTAGGAAAAATCTAATGATACCGGCGTAATCAGCGTCAAGAATTGTATCAAGAACCCCAATTTCAATTTGATTGAAGGCAGTTGAGTTTTCGCCGACTGGCTAAAATTTTGTAAGAAATCACATATTTGAAATTATAATTTTGAAGTGACACATATATCTCAAAAACTAGGACCCGGATCAACATGAAACCTATGCTATCCTACTAAAATGGGTGCGCTGCTTCCAAATTCACATAGAAAAAGTCTCTGTCTCTACTGGTTACCGAGTTGTGCTGAAATTACGCTATTCCAAATAACATAAAAGTAAAGGCAATGGACCACATAACTTCAAAATGGTATATGTTTGGCCTACAAAAGTATATATATTTTTGATGTACTCATCGAGAGCTATGATTTGGTGGTCGGTTAACCTTTCTGTCACCAACGGTTGCAAACTTCAAATTTTTTCTATCTCAAAGTGCTAAATTTAGAGAAAAAATAATTTTATAATTTTTTGAGAGATAGAGGGTTTTAATGTAGTCATGCTTATGCATTGGGACGTGCTGAATTCAACGGTGAGCTCGGTTTTCCCGTAACGCGTACGGTTCGGCCAGAAAGTGGGAAACAATAATTTTCGCGGTTTCTCGCGGTTTTCTCGCGAACCGGGCACCTTAGAGCCACGCGGTCTTCAGAAATGAATTCCTCGGCCAATTTCCCATCCGGCACCGTTTGAAACGTGCATATCGGTCTATTGGATCAGACACAGCTTGCGTTAAAAGTTGCAAACATACTAAATTGGTTGTTTTTGCATCATTTTTGACACCTTGGGAACGTCATAACTTCCGAAACGTTCCAAGTAGGAAAAATCTAATGATACCGGCGTAATCAGCGTCAAGAATTGTATCAAGAACCCCAATTTCAATTTGATTGAAGGCAGTTGAGTTTTCGCCGACTGGCTAAAATTTTGTAAGAAATCACATATTTGAAATTATAATTTTGAAGTGACACATATATCTCAAAAACTAGGACCCGGATCAACATGAAACCTATGCTATCCTACTAAAACGGGTGCGCTGATTCCAAATTCACATAGAAAAAGTCTCTGTCTCTACTGGTTACCGAGTTGTGCTGAAATTTCGCTATTCCAAATAACATAAAAATAAAGGCAATGGACGACATAACTTCAAAATGGTATATGTTAGGCCTACAAAAGTATATATATTTTTGATGTACTCATCGAGAGCTATGATTTGGTGGTCGGTTAACTTTTCTGTCACCAACGGTTGCAAACTTCAAATTTTTTCTATCTCAAAGTGCTAAATTTAGAGAAAAAATAATTTTATAATTTTTTGAGAGATAGAGGGTTTTAATGTAGTCATGCTTATGCATTGGGACGTGCTGAATTCAACGGTGAGCTCGGTTTTCCCGTAACGCGTACGGTTCGGCCAGAAAGTGGGAAACAATAATTTTCGCGGTTTCTCGCGGTTTTCTCGCGAACCGGGCACCTTAGAGCCACGCGGTCTTCAGAAATGAATTCCTCGGCCAATTTCCCATCCGGCACCGTTTGAAACGTGAATATCGGTCTATTGGATCAGACACAGCTTGCGTTAAAAGTTGCAAACATACTAAATTGGTTGTTTTTGCATCATTTTTGACACCTTGGGAACGTCATAACTTCCGAAACGTTCCAAGTAGGAAAAATCTAATGATACCGGCGTAATCAGCGTCAAGAATTGTATCAAGAACCCCAATTTCAATTTGATTGAAGGCAGTTGAGTTTTCGCCGACTGGCTAAAATTTTGTAAGAAATCACATATTTGAAATTATAATTTTGAAGTGACACATATATCTCAAAAACTAGGACCCGGATCAACATGAAACCTATGCTATCCTACTAAAACGGGTGCGCCGATTCCAAATTCACATAGAAAAAGTCTCTGTCTCTACTGGTTACCGAGTTGTGCTGAAATTTCGCTATTCCAAATAACATAAAAATAAAGGCAATGGACGACATAACTTCAAAATGGTATATGTTAGGCCTACAAAAGTATATATATTTTTGATGTACTCATCGAGAGCTATGATTTGGTGGTCGGTTAACCTTTCTGTCACCAACGGTTGCAAACTTCAAATTTTTTCTATCTCAAACTGCTAAATTTAGAGAAAAAATAATTTTATAATTTTTGGAGAGATAGAGGGTTTTAATGTAGTCATGCTTATGCATTGGGACGTGCTGAATTCAACGGTGAGCTCGGTTTTCCCGTAACGCGTACGGTTCGGCCAGAAAGTGGGAAACAATAATTTTCGCGGTTTCTCGCGGTTTTCTCGCGAACCGGGCACCTTAGAGCCACGCGGTCTTCAGAAATGAATTCCTCGGCCAATTTCCCATCCGGCACCGTTTGAAACGTGCATATCGGTCTATTGGATCAGACACAGCTTGCGTTAAAAGTTGCAAACATACTAAATTGGTTGTTTTTGCATCATTTTTGACACCTTGGGAACGTCATAACTTCCGAAACGTTCCAAGTAGGAAAAATCTAATGATACCGGCGTAATCAGCGTCAAGAATTGTATCAAGAACCCCAATTTCAATTTGATTGAAGGCAGTTGAGTTTTCGCCGACTGGCTAAAATTTTGTAAGAAATCACATATTTGAAATTATAATTTTGAAGTGACACATATATCTCAAAAACTAGGACCCGGATCAACATGAAACCTATGCTATCCTACTAAAACGGGTGCGCTGATTCCAAATTCACATAGAAAAAGTCTCTGTCTCTACTGGTTACCGAGTTGTGCTGAAATTACGCTATTCCAAATAACATAAAAGTAAAGGCAATGGACCACATAACTTCAAAATGGTATATGTTTGGCCTACAAAAGTATATATATTTTTGATGTACTCATCGAGAGCTATGATTTGGTGGTCGGTTAACCTTTCTGTCACCAACGGTTGCAAACTTCAAATTTTTTCTATCTCAAAGTGCTAAATTTAGAGAAAAAATAATTTTATAATTTTTTGAGAGATAGAGGGTTTTAATGTAGTCATGCTTATGCATTGGGACGTGCTGAATTCAACGGTGAGCTCGGTTTTCCCGTAACGCGTACGGTTCGGCCAGAAAGTGGGAAACAATAATTTTCGCGGTTTCTCGCGGTTTTCTCGCGAACCGGGCACCTTAGAGCCACGCGGTCTTCAGAAATGAATTCCTCGGCCAATTTCCCATCCGGCACCGTTTGAAACGTGCATATCGGTCTATTGGATCAGACACAGCTTGCGTTAAAAGTTGCAAACATACTAAATTGGTTGTTTTTGCATCATTTTTGACACCTTGGGAACGTCATAACTTCCGAAACGTTCCAAGTAGGAAAAATCTAATGATACCGGCGTAATCAGCGTCAAGAATTGTATCAAGAACCCCAATTTCAATTTGATTGAAGGCAGTTGAGTTTTCGCCGACTGGCTAAAATTTTGTAAGAAATCACATATTTGAAATTATAATTTTGAAGTGACACATATATCTCAAAAACTAGGACCCGGATCAACATGAAACCTATGCCATCCTACTAAAACGGGTGCGCTGATTCCAAATTCACATAGAAAAAGTCTCTGTCTCTACTGGTTACCGAGTTGTGCTGAAATTACGCTATTCCAAATAACATAAAAATAAAGGCAATGGACCACATAACTTCAAAATGGTATATGTTAGGCCTACAAAAGTATATATATTTTTGATGTACTCATCGAGAGCTATGATTTGGTGGTCGGTTAACCTTTCTGTCACCAACGGTTGCAAACTTCAAATTTTTTCTATCTCAAAGTGCTAAATTTAGAGAAAAAATAATTTTATAATTTTTTGAGAGATAGAAGGTTTCAATGTAGTCATGCTTATGCATTGGGACGTGCTGAATTCAACGGTGAGCTCGGTTTTCCCGTAACGCGTACGGTTCGGCCAGAAAGTGGGAAACAATAATTTTCGCGGTTTCTCGCGGTTTTCTCGCGAACCGGGCACCTTAGAGCCACGCGGTCTTCAGAAATGAATTCCTCGGCCAATTTCCCATCCGGCACCGTTTGAAACGTGAATATCGGTCTATTGGATCAGACACAGCTTGCGTTAAAAGTTGCAAACATACTAAATTGGTTGTTTTTGCATCATTTTTGACACCTTGGGAACGTCATAACTTCCGAAACGTTCCAAGTAGGAAAAATCTAATGATACCGGCGTAATCAGCGTCAAGAATTGTATCAAGAACCCCAATTTCAATTTGATTGAAGGCAGTTGAGTTTTCGCCGACTGGCTAAAATTTTGTAAGAAATCACATATTTGAAATTATAATTTTGAAGTGACACATATATCTCAAAAACTAGGACCCGGATCAACATGAGACCTATGCTATCCTACTAAAACAGGTGCGCTGATTCCAAATTCACATAGAAAAAGTCTCTGTCTCTACTGGTTACCGAGTTGTGCTGAAATTACGCTATTCCAAATAACATAAAAATAAAGGCAATGGACCACATAACTTCAAAATGGTATATGTTAGGCCTACAAAAGAATATATATTTTTGATGTACTCATCGAGAGCTATGATTTGGTGGTCGGTTAACCTTTTTATCACCAACGGTTGCAAACTTCAAATTTTTTCTATCTCAAAGTGCTAAATTTAGAGAAAAAATAATTTTATAATTTTTTGAGAGATAGAGGGTTTTAATGTAGTCATGCTTATGCATTGGGACGTGCTGAATTCAACGGTGAGCTCGCTTTTCCCGTAACGCGTACGGTTCGGCCAGAAAGTGGGAAACTATAATTTTCGCGGTTTCTCGCGGTTTTCTCGCGAACCGCGCACCTTAGAGCCACGCGGTCTTCAGAAATGAATTCCTCGGCCAATTTCCCATCCGGCACCGTTTGAAACGTGAATATCGGTCTATTGGATCAGACACAGCTTGCGTTAAAAGTTGCAAACATACTAAATTGGTTGTTTTTGCATCATTTTTGACACCTTGGGAACGTCATAACTTCCGAAACGTTCCAAGTAGGAAAAATCTAATGATACCGGCGTAATCAGCGTCAAGAATTGTATCAAGAACCCCAATTTCAATTTGATTGAAGGCAGTTGAGTTTTCGCCGACTGGCTAAAATTTTGTAAGAAATCACATATTTGAAATTATAATTTTGAAGTGACACATATATCTCAAAAACTAGGACCCGGATCAACATGAAACCTATGCTATCCTACTAAAACGGGTGCGCTGATTCCAAATTCACATAGAAAAAGTCTCTGTCTCTACTGGTTACCGATTTGTGCTGAAATTACGCTATTCCAAATAACATAAAAATAAAGGCAATGGACCACATAACTTCAAAATGGTATATGTTAGGCCTACAAAAGTATATATATTTTTGATGTACTCATCGAGAGCTATGATTTGGTGGTCGGTTAACCTTTCTGTCACCAACGGTTGCAAACTTCAAATTTTTTCTATCTCAAAGTGCTAAATTTAGAGAAAAAATAATTTTATAATTTTTTGAGAGATAGAAGGTTTTAATGTAGTCATGCTTATGCATTGGGGCGTGCTGAATTCAACGGTGAGCCCGGTTTTCCCGTAACGCGTACGGTTCGGCCAGAAAGTGGGAAACTATAATTTTCGCGGTTTCTCGCGGTTTTCTCGCGAACCGCGCATCTTAGAGCCACGCGGCCTTCAGAAATGAATTCCTCGGCCAATTTCCCATCCGGTACCGTTTGAAACGTAAACATCGGTCTATTAGATCAGACACAGCTTGCGTTAAAAGTTGCAAACATACTAAATTGGTTGTTTTTGCATCATTTTTGACACCTTGGGAACGTCATAACTTCCGAAACGTTCCAAGTAGGAAAAATCTAATGATACCGGCGTAATCAGCGTCAAGAATTGTATCAAGAACCCTAATTTCAATTTGATTGAAGGCAGTTGAGTTTTCGCCGACTGGCTAAAATTTTGTAAGAAATCACATATTTGAAATTATAATTTTGAAGTGACACATATATCTCAAAAACTAGGACCCGGATCAACATGAAACCTATGCTATCCTACTAAAACAGGTGCGCTGATTCCAAATTCACATAGAAAAAGTCTCGGTCTCTACTGGTTACCGAGTTGTGCTGAAATTACGCTATTCCAAATAACATAAAAGTAAAGGCAATGGACCACATAACTTCAAAATGGTATATGTTTGGCCTACAAAAGTATATATATTTTTGATGTACTCATCGAGAGCTATGATTTGGTGGTCGGTTAACCTTTCTGTCACCAACGGTTGCAAACTTCAAATTTTTTCTATCTCAAAGTGCTAAATTTAGAGAAAAAATAATTTTATAATTTTTTGAGAGATAGAGGGTTTTAATGTAGTCATGCTTATGCATTGGGACGTGCTGAATTCAACGGTGAGCTCGGTTTTCCCGTAACGCGTACGGTTCGGCCAGAAAGTGGGAAACAATAATTTTCGCGGTTTCTCGCGGTTTTCTCGCGAACCGGGCACCTTAGAGCCACGCGGTCTTCAGAAATGAATTCCTCGGCCAATTTCCCATCCGGCACCGTTTGAAACGTGCATATCGGTCTATTGGATCAGACACAGCTTGCGTTAAAAGTTGCAAACATACTAAATTGGTTGTTTTTGCATCATTTTTGACACCTTGGGAACGTCATAACTTCCGAAACGTTCCAAGTAGGAAAAATCTAATGATACCGGCGTAATCAGCGTCAAGAATTGTATCAAGAACCCCAATTTCAATTTGATTGAAGGCAGTTGAGTTTTCGCCGACTGGCTAAAATTTTGTAAGAAATCACATATTTGAAATTATAATTTTGAAGTGACACATATATCTCAAAAACTAGGACCCGGATCAACATGAAACCTATGCTATCCTACTAAAACGGGTGCGCTGATTCCAAATTCACATAGAAAAAGTCTCTGTCTCTACTGGTTACCGAGTTGTGCTGAAATTTCGCTATTCCAAATAACATAAAAATAAAGGCAATGGACGACATAACTTCAAAATGGTATATGTTAGGCCTACAAAAGTATATATATTTTTGATGTACTCATCGAGAGCTATGATTTGGTGGTCGGTTAACTTTTCTGTCACCAACGGTTGCAAACTTCAAATTTTTTCTATCTCAAAGTGCTAAATTTAGAGAAAAAATAATTTTATAATTTTTTGAGAGATAGAGGGTTTTAATGTAGTCATGCTTATGCATTGGGACGTGCTGAATTCAACGGTGAGCTCGGTTTTCCCGTAACGCGTACGGTTCGGCCAGAAAGTGGGAAACAATAATTTTCGCGGTTTCTCGCGGTTTTCTCGCGAACCGGGCACCTTAGAGCCACGCGGTCTTCAGAAATGAATTCCTCGGCCAATTTCCCATCCGGCACCGTTTGAAACGTGAATATCGGTCTATTGGATCAGACACAGCTTGCGTTAAAAGTTGCAAACATACTAAATTGGTTGTTTTTGCATCATTTTTGACACCTTGGGAACGTCATAACTTCCGAAACGTTCCAAGTAGGAAAAATCTAATGATACCGGCGTAATCAGCGTCAAGAATTGTATCAAGAACCCCAATTTCAATTTGATTGAAGGCAGTTGAGTTTTCGCCGACTGGCTAAAATTTTGTAAGAAATCACATATTTGAAATTATAATTTTGAAGTGACACATATATCTCAAAAACTAGGACCCGGATCAACATGAAACCTATGCTATCCTACTAAAACGGGTGCGCTGATTCCAAATTCACATAGAAAAAGTCTCTGTCTCTACTGGTTACCGAGTTGTGCTGAAATTTCGCTATTCCAAATAACATAAAAATAAAGGCAATGGACGACATAACTTCAAAATGGTATATGTTAGGCCTACAAAAGTATATATATTTTTGATGTACTCATCGAGAGCTATGATTTGGTGGTCGGTTAACCTTTCTGTCACCAACGGTTGCAAACTTCAAATTTTTTCTATCTCAAAGTGCTAAATTTAGAGAAAAAATAATTTTATAATTTTTGGAGAGATAGAGGGTTTTAATGTAGTCATGCTTATGCATTGGGACGTGCTGAATTCAACGGTGAGCTCGGTTTTCCCGTAACGCGTACGGTTCGGCCAGAAAGTGGGAAACAATAATTTTCGCGGTTTCTCGCGGTTTTCTCGCGAACCGGGCACCTTAGAGCCACGCGGTCTTCAGAAATGAATTCCTCGGCCAATTTCCCATCCGGCACCGTTTGAAACGTGCATATCGGTCTATTGGATCAGACACAGCTTGCGTTAAAAGTTGCAAACATACTAAATTGGTTGTTTTTGCATCATTTTTGACACCTTGGGAACGTCATAACTTCCGAAACGTTCCAAGTAGGAAAAATCTAATGATACCGGCGTAATCAGCGTCAAGAATTGTATCAAGAACCCCAATTTCAATTTGATTGAAGGCAGTTGAGTTTTCGCCGACTGGCTAAAATTTTGTAAGAAATCACATATTTGAAATTATAATTTTGAAGTGACACATATATCTCAAAAACTAGGACCCGGATCAACATGAAACCTATGCTATCCTACTAAAACGGGTGCGCTGATTCCAAATTCACATAGAAAAAGTCTCTGTCTCTACTGGTTACCGAGTTGTGCTGAAATTACGCTATTCCAAATAACATAAAAGTAAAGGCAATGGACCACATAACTTCAAAATGGTATATGTTTGGCCTACAAAAGTATATATATTTTTGATGTACTCATCGAGAGCTATGATTTGGTGGTCGGTTAACCTTTCTGTCACCAACGGTTGCAAACTTCAAATTTTTTCTATCTCAAAGTGCTAAATTTAGAGAAAAAATAATTTTATAATTTTTTGAGAGATAGAGGGTTTTAATGTAGTCATGCTTATGCATTGGGACGTGCTGAATTCAACGGTGAGCTCGGTTTTCCCGTAACGCGTACGGTTCGGCCAGAAAGTGGGAAACAATAATTTTCGCGGTTTCTCGCGGTTTTCTCGCGAACCGGGCACCTTAGAGCCACGCGGTCTTCAGAAATGAATTCCTCGGCCAATTTCCCATCCGGCACCGTTTGAAACGTGCATATCGGTCTATTGGATCAGACACAGCTTGCGTTAAAAGTTGCAAACATACTAAATTGGTTGTTTTTGCATCATTTTTGACACCTTGGGAACGTCATAACTTCCGAAACGTTCCAAGTAGGAAAAATCTAATGATACCGGCGTAATCAGCGTCAAGAATTGTATCAAGAACCCCAATTTCAATTTGATTGAAGGCAGTTGAGTTTTCGCCGACTGGCTAAAATTTTGTAAGAAATCACATATTTGAAATTATAATTTTGAAGTGACACATATATCTCAAAAACTAGGACCCGGATCAACATGAAACCTATGCCATCCTACTAAAACGGGTGCGCTGATTCCAAATTCACATAGAAAAAGTCTCTGTCTCTACTGGTTACCGAGTTGTGCTGAAATTACGCTATTCCAAATAACATAAAAATAAAGGCAATGGACCACATAACTTCAAAATGGTATATGTTAGGCCTACAAAAGTATATATATTTTTGATGTACTCATCGAGAGCTATGATTTGGTGGTCGGTTAACCTTTCTGTCACCAACGGTTGCAAACTTCAAATTTTTTCTATCTCAAAGTGCTAAATTTAGAGAAAAAATAATTTTATAATTTTTTGAGAGATAGAAGGTTTCAATGTAGTCATGCTTATGCATTGGGACGTGCTGAATTCAACGGTGAGCTCGGTTTTCCCGTAACGCGTACGGTTCGGCCAGAAAGTGGGAAACAATAATTTTCGCGGTTTCTCGCGGTTTTCTCGCGAACCGGGCACCTTAGAGCCACGCGGTCTTCAGAAATGAATTCCTCGGCCAATTTCCCATCCGGCACCGTTTGAAACGTGAATATCGGTCTATTGGATCAGACACAGCTTGCGTTAAAAGTTGCAAACATACTAAATTGGTTGTTTTTGCATCATTTTTGACACCTTGGGAACGTCATAACTTCCGAAACGTTCCAAGTAGGAAAAATCTAATGATACCGGCGTAATCAGCGTCAAGAATTGTATCAAGAACCCCAATTTCAATTTGATTGAAGGCAGTTGAGTTTTCGCCGACTGGCTAAAATTTTGTAAGAAATCACATATTTGAAATTATAATTTTGAAGTGACACATATATCTCAAAAACTAGGACCCGGATCAACATGAGACCTATGTTATCCTACTAAAACAGGTGCGCTGATTCCAAATTCACTTAGAAAAAGTCTCTGTCTCTACTGGTTACCGAGTTGTGCTGAAATTACGCTATTCCAAATAACATAAAAATAAAGGCAATGGACCACATAACTTCAAAATGGTATATGTTAGGCCTACAAAAGAATATATATTTTTGATGTACTCATCGAGAGCTATGATTTGGTGGTCGGTTAACCTTTTTATCACCAACGGTTGCAAACTTCAAATTTTTTCTATCTCAAAGTGCTAAATTTAGAGAAAAAATAATTTTATAATTTTTTGAGAGATAGAGGGTTTTAATGTAGTCATGCTTATGCATTGGGACGTGCTGAATTCAACGGTGAGCTCGCTTTTCCCGTAACGCGTACGGTTCGGCCAGAAAGTGGGAAACTATAATTTTCGCGGTTTCTCGCGGTTTTCTCGCGAACCGCGCACCTTAGAGCCACGCGGTCTTCAGAAATGAATTCCTCGGCCAATTTCCCATCCGGCACCGTTTGAAACGTGAATATCGGTCTATTGGATCAGACACAGCTTGCGTTAAAAGTTGCAAACATACTAAATTGGTTGTTTTTGCATCATTTTTGACACCTTGGGAACGTCATAACTTCCGAAACGTTCCAAGTAGGAAAAATCTAATGATACCGGCGTAATCAGCGTCAAGAATTGTATCAAGAACCCCAATTTCAATTTGATTGAAGGCAGTTGAGTTTTCGCCGACTGGCTAAAATTTTGTAAGAAATCACATATTTGAAATTATAATTTTGAAGTGACACATATATCTCAAAAACTAGGACCCGGATCAACATGAAACCTATGCTATCCTACTAAAACGGGTGCGCTGATTCCAAATTCACATAGAAAAAGTCTCTGTCTCTACTGGTTACCGATTTGTGCTGAAATTACGCTATTCCAAATAACATAAAAATAAAGGCAATGGACCACATAACTTCAAAGTGGTATATGTTAGGCCTACAAAAGTATATATATTTTTGATGTACTCATCGAGAGCTATGATTTGGTGGTCGGTTAACCTTTCTGTCACCAACGGTTGCAAACTTCAAATTTTTTCTATCTCAAAGTGCTAAATTTAGAGAAAAAATAATTTTATAATTTTTTGAGAGATAGAAGGTTTTAATGTAGTCATGCTTATGCATTGGGGCGTGCTGAATTCAACGGTGAGCCCGGTTTTCCCGTAACGCGTACGGTTCGGCCAGAAAGTGGGAAACTATAATTTTCGCGGTTTCTCGCGGTTTTCTCGCGAACCGCGCATCTTAGAGCCACGCGGCCTTCAGAAATGAATTCCTCGGCCAATTTCCCATCCGGTACCGTTTGAAACGTAAACATCGGTCTATTAGATCAGACACAGCTTGCGTTAAAAGTTGCAAACATACTAAATTGGTTGTTTTTGCATCATTTTTGACACCTTGGGAACGTCATAACTTCCGAAACGTTCCAAGTAGGAAAAATCTAATGATACCGGCGTAATCAGCGTCAAGAATTGTATCAAGAACCCTAATTTCAATTTGATTGAAGGCAGTTGAGTTTTCGCCGACTGGCTAAAATTTTGTAAGAAATCACATATTTGAAATTATAATTTTGAAGTGACACATATATCTCAAAAACTAGGACCCGGATCAACATGAAACCTATGCTATCCTACTAAAACAGGTGCGCTGATTCCAAATTCACATAGAAAAAGTCTCGGTCTCTACTGGTTACCGAGTTGTGCTGAAATTACGCTATTCCAAATAACATAAAAATAAAGGCAATGGACCACATAACTTCAAAATGGTATATGTTAGGCCTACAAAAGAATATATATTTTTGATGTACTCATCGAGAGCTATGATTTGGTGGTCGGTTAACCTTTTTATCACCAACGGTTGCAAACTTCAAATTTTTTCTATCTCAAAGTGCTAAATTTAGAGAAAAAATAATTTTATAATTTTTTGAGAGATAGAGGGTTTTAATGTAGTCATGCTTATGCATTGGGACGTGCTGAATTCAACGGTGAGCTCGGTTTTCCCGTAACGCGTACGGTTCGGCCAGAAAGTGGGAAACTATAATTTTCGCGGTTTCTCGCGGTTTTCTCGCGAACCGCGCACCTTAGAGCCACGCGGTCTTCAGAAATGAATTCCTCGGCCAATTTCCCATCCGGCACCGTTTGAAACGTGAATATCGGTCTATTGGATCAGACACAGCTTGCGTTAAAAGTTGCAAACATACTAAATTGGTTGTTTTTGCATCATTTTTGACACCTTGGGAACGTCATAACTTCCGAAACGTTCCAAGTAGGAAAAATCTAATGACACCGGCGTAATCAGCGTCAAAAATTGTATCAAGAACCCCAATTTCAATTTGATTGAAGGCAGTTGAGTTTTCGCCGACTGGCTAAAATTTTGTAAGAAATCACATATTTGAAATTATAATTTTGAAGTGACACATATATCTCAAAAACTAGGACCCGGATCAACATGAGACCTATGCTATCCTACTAAAACAGGTGCGGTGATTCCAAATTCACATAGAAAAAGTCTCTGTCTCTACTGGTTACCGAGTTGTGCTGAAATTACGCTATTCCAAATAACATAAAAATAAAGGCAATGGACCAGATAACTTCAAAATGGTATATGTTAGGCCTACAAAAGTATATATATTTTTGATGTACTCATCGAGAGCTATGATTTGGTGGTCGGTTAACCTTTCTATCACCAACGGTGGCAAACTTCAAATTTTTTCTATCTCAAAGTGCAAAATTTAGAGAAAAAATAATTTTATAATTTTTTGAGAGATAGAGGGTTTTAATGTAGTCATGCTTATGCATTGGGACGTGCTGAATTCAACGGTGAGCTCTGTTTTCCCGTAACGCGTACGGTTCGGCCAGAAAGTGGGAAACTATAATTTTCTCGGTTTCTCGCGGTTTTCTCGCGAACCGCGCACCTTGGAGCCACGCGGTCTTCAGAAATGAATTCCTCGGCCAATTTCCCATCCGGTACCGTTTGAAACGTGAACATCGGTCTATTAGATCAGATACAGCTTGCGTTAAAAGTTGCAAACATACTAAATTGGTTGTTTTTGCATCATTTTTGACACCTTGGGAACGTCATAACTTCCGAAACGTTCCAAGTAGGAAAAATCTAATGATACCGGCGTAATCAGCGTCAAGAATTGTATCAAGAACCCCAATTTCAATTTGATTGAAGGCAGTTGAGTTTTCGCCGACTGGCTAAAATTTTGTAAGAAATCACATATTTGAAATTATAATTTTGAAGTGACACATATATCTCAAAAACTAGGACCCGGATCAACATGAAACCTATGCTGTCCTACTAAAACAGGTGCGCTGATTCCAAATTCACATAGAGAAAGTCTCTGTCTCTACTGGTTACCGAGTTGTGCTGAAATTACGGTATTCCAAATAATATAAAAATAAAGGCAATGGACCACATAACTTCAAAATGGTATATGTTAGGCCTACAAAAGTATATATATTTTTGATGTACTCATCGAGAGCTATGATTTGGTGGTCGGTTAACCTTTCTATCACCAACGGTTGCAAACTTCAAATTTTTTCTATCTCAAAGTGCTAAATTTAGAGAAAAAATAATTTTATAATTTTTTGAGAGATAGAGTGTTTTAATGTAGTCATGCTTATGCATTGCGATGTGCTGAATTCAACGGTGAGCTCGGTTTTCCCGTAACGCTTACGGTTCGGCCAGAAAGTGGGAAACAATAATTTTCGCGGTTTCTCGCGGTTTTCTCGCGAACCGGGCACCTTAGAGCCACGCGGTCTTCAGAAATGAATTCCTCGGCCAATTTCCCATCCGGCACCGTTTGAAACGTGAATATCGGTCTATTAGATCAGACACAGCTTGCGTTAAAAGTTGCAAACATACTAAATTGGTTGTTTTTGCATCATTTTTGACACCTTGGGAACGTCATAACTTCCGAAACGTTCCAAGTAGGAAAAATCTAATGATACCGGCGTAATCAGCGTCAAAAATTGTATCAAGAACCCCAATTTCAATTTGATTGAAGGCAGTTGAGTTTTCGCCGACTGGCTAAAATTTTGTAAGAAATCACATATTTGAAACTATAATTTTGAAGTGACACATATATCTCAAAAACTAGGACCCGGAACAACATGAAACCTATGCTATCCTACTAAAGCGGGTGCGCTGATTCCAAATTCACATAGAAAAAGTCTATGTCTCGACTGGTTACCGAGTTGTCCCGAAATTACGCTATTCCAAATAACATAAAAATAAAGGCAATGGACCACATAACCTCAAAATGGTATATGTTAGGCCTACAAAAGTATATATATTTTTGATGTACTCATCGAGAGCTATGATTTGGTGGTCGGTTAACCTTTCTGTCACCAACGGTTGCAAACTTCAAATTTTTTCTATCTCAAAGTGCCAAATTTAGAGAGAAAATAGTTTTATAATTTTTTGAGAGATAGGGGGTTTTAATGTAGTCATGCTTATGCATTGGGACGTGCTGAATTCAACGGTGAGCTCGGTTTTCCCGTAACGCGTACGGTTCGGCCAGAAAGTGGGAAACTATAATTTTCGCGGTTTCTCGCGGTTTTCTCGCGAACCGCGCACCTTAGAGCGACGCGGTCTTCAGAAATGAATTCCTCGGCCAATTTCCCATCCGGTACCGTTTGAAACGTGAATATCGGTCTATTAGATCAGACACAGCTTGCGTTAAAAGTTGCAAACATACTAAATTGGTTGTTTTTGCATCATTTTTGACACCTTGGGAACGTCATAACTTCCGAAACGTTCCAAGTAGGAAAAATCTAATGATACCGGCGTAATCAGCGTCAAAAATTGTATCAAGAACCCCAATTTCAATTTGATTGAAGGCAGTTGAGTTTTCGCCGACTGGCTAAAATTTTGTAAGAAATCACATATTTGAAACTATAATTTTGAAGTGACACATATATCTCAAAAACTAGGACCCGGAACAACATGAAACCTATGCTATCCTACTAAAGCGGGTGCGCTGATTCCAAATTCACATAGAAAAAGTCTCTGTCTCTACTGGTTACCGAGTTGTGCTGAAATTACGCTATTCCAAATAACATAAAAATAAAGGCAATGGACCAGATAACTTCAAAATGGTATATGTTAGGCCTACAAAAGTATATATATTTTTGATGTACTCATCGAGAGCTATGATTTGGTGGTCGGTTAACCTTTCTATCACCAACGGTGGCAAACTTCAAATTTTTTCTATCTCAAAGTGCAAAATTTAGAGAAAAAATAATTTTATAATTTTTTGAGAGATAGAGGGTTTTAATGTAGTCATGCTTATGCATTGGGACGTGCTGAATTCAACGGTGAGCTCTGTTTTCCCGTAACGCGTACGGTTCGGCCAGAAAGTGGGAAACTATAATTTTCGCGGTTGCTCGCGGTTTTCTCGCGAACCTCGCACCTTAGAGCCACGCGGTCTTCAGAAATGAATTCCTCGGCCAATTTCCCATCCGGTACCGTTTGAAACGTCAACATCGGTCTATTAGATCAGATACAGCTTGCGTTAAAAGTTGCAAACATACTAAATTGGCAGTTTTTGCATCATTTTTTACATCTTGGGAACGTCATAACTTCCGAAACGTTCCAAGTAGGAAAAATCTAATGATACCGGCGTAATCAGCGTCAAGAATTGTATCAAGAACCCCAATTTCAATCTGATTGAAAGCAGTTGAGTTTTCGCCGACTGGCTAAAATTTTGTAAGAAATCACATATTTGAAACTATAATTTTGAAGTGACACATATATCTCAAAAACTAGGACCCGGAACAACATGAAACCTATGCTATCCTACTAACGCGGGTGCGCTGATTCCAAATTCACATAGAAAAAGTCTCTGTCTCTACTGGTTACCGAGTTGTGCTGAAATTACGCTATTCCAAATAACATAAAAATAGAGGCAATGGACCACATAACTTCAAAATGGTATATGTTAGGCCTACAAAAGTATATATATTTTTGATGTACTCATCGAGAGCTATGATTTGGTTGTCGGTTAACCTTTCTATCACCAACGGTAGCAAACTTCAAATTTTTTCTATCTCAAAGTGCTAAATTTAGAGAAAAAATAATTTTATAATTTTTTGAGAGATAGAGGGTTTTAATGTAGTCATGCTTATGCATTGCGATGTGCTGAATTCAACGGTGAGCTCGGTTTTCCCGTAACGCGTACGGTTCGGCCAGAAAGTGGGAAACTATAATTTTAGCGGTTTCTCGCGGTTTTCTCGCGAACCGCGCACCTTAGAGCCACGCGGTCTTCAGAAATGAATTCCTCGGCCAATTTCCCATCCGGTACCGTTTGAAACGTGAACATCGGTCTATTAGATCAGACACAGCTTGCGTTAAAAGTTGCAAACATACTAAATTGGTTGTTTTTGCATCTTTTTGACACCTTGGGAACGTCATAACTTCCGAAACGTTCCAAGTAGGAAAATTCTAATGATACCGGCGTAATCAGCGTCAAGAATTGTATCAAGAACCCCAATTTCAATTTGATTGAAGGCAGTTGAGTTTTCGCCGACTGGCTAAAATTTTGTAAGAAATCACATATTTGAAATTATAATTTTGAAGTGACACATATATCTCAAAAACTAGGACCCGGATCAACATGAAACCTATGCTATCCTACTAAAACAGGTGCGCTGATTCCAAATTCACATAGAAAAAGTCTCTGTCTCTACTGGTTACCGAGTTGTGCTGAAATTACGCTATTCCAAATAACATAAAAATAAAGGCAATGGACCACATAACTTCAAAATGGTATATGTTAGGCCTACAAAAGTATATATATTTTTGATGTACTCATCGAGAGCTATGATTTGGTGGTCGGTTAACCTTCCTATCACCAACGGTTGCAAACTTCAAATTTTTTCTATCTCAAAGTGCTAAATTTAGAGAAAAAATAATTTTATAATTTTTGGAGAGATAGAGGGTTTTAATGTAGTCATGCTTATGCATTGCGATGTGCTGAATTCAACGGTGAGCTCGGCTTTCCCGTAACGCGTACGGTTCGGCCAGAAAGTGGGAAACTATAATTTTCGCGGTTTCTCGCGGTTTTCTCGCGAACCGGGCACCTTAGAGCCACGCGGTCTTCAGAAATGAATTCCTCGGCCAATTTCCCATCCGGTACCGTTTGAAACGTAAACATCGGTCTATTAGATCTGATTCCAAATTCACATAAAAAAAAGTTAAAGTTAAAGTTAGCCATCTTCTTATCAATGGAGACTCAACAATAACAATTGTCTGACCTTAAACGAGACATCGCGGCGTATATCAAAGTCACATTTATTTACTGTATAATGCGTAACAATAATAACATCTTACTCGAGTAGATTAGATTGCAAAATATCAATGAACTAACCGACGAAAAACAAAGAAGCGTGCGTCATATTCATTCATTCAACGCGAAAGAGAAATATTGTTTAAGAATTGATATGTAGTATTAATTTAATCTGTTAAATTTGCTCTTTTTTGCAAAAGAAAAACAGCTTACCGTGTTGGCGATCTGACAGTTACATAGCGCCCTCTAACGGGTGCTCTTGGAGCTTCATCCCCTAGATCTTTATTCGTTGAAAAACCGCCATTTTGGAACACCATATCGTCTCATTACATATCACCAAATTTACACTGAACACAGGACAAATTCAGTCGAAGTTTCAACACTTTTCACTCAAACTTGTACGTCTTAAGAAAAAACGATTTATCGGCGACGGCTTATCAAATCATACTGCGTCAGTTTTGACATTAAGAATCGCGATCTCGCCTTATACTTTTGCAGAATTAACATATAAAAATGCTCCGGCGCATATAATTAAAAGACCGGTGCTCGTATGGAAGGGGCATGTCCATAATGTCTCCATTTGAATATCGATTTACATCGAGAAAACGCAGTGACAGGTTTATCGGTTCATATTTTCTTGTCTCGCGTCTCGATGACCTTGCCCACGCGATATTTTATTGAAACCCGCAGAAAATCACAAGAACTTCTTAGGAAAATCGTATATCATGAATGTTTAATACTTTTGAAACAATGAAGTAAACAAAAAATCGAACGATATCACCATATATCACGATTTAGAAACAATTTTAATCACGTGAAACAGCAGATTGTAGCCTTTGCGTTTGCTCGTGTGTCTACCACGTGTTTTTTAACAGTGAAGAGAAAGCGCACAGGCGGTTTGAACAGTTCTGTTCGATAGTAAACACTAAACTAAAGCATAACTTTGCTCATTAGCTCAGAACAGCAGAGCACTCTCTTTTAGATCGGTAATCTGCGTCTTGTGGTCTACCAGTGGGTCCAGATGTTGCTCTGAACCAGACGTAAGTCAGACTCGTTCTATTTGGTCGATGCACATTGGGGTATTCGATCTAAAAAGCTGGCCGTAAATAAAATTTATAAAATTGTTAAATTCCAAAATGTAAATACAGTTTCTGCGATAGGTAAAGGACCGATGTATTAACAGACGGCAATATTTTACCACCTGAGCCCTGCGCCACGTGTCCTTGTCAGCCAAATCTTACATTTTTACTATGGCTGAACATAGATGCACATAAGTTGACGCTCTTGAAAACGGTTGCAATTTTGTGTTTTAAGGAAAAATGTGACTTTATTGTTATACCTTCTTTAGAACTAAGTATGAAAATAAATAAAGAATTTAGAACATAATATAATTAAAATAAAACTGGGTTAAAAAAGTTCTGAAAATATGTAAACATTTTGAAATATATTTCCTAAAATAAAGATAATACTTGTGATGTTTTGATAATATATATGTTTGCCCTCATCTACATATCATCCCACATGTTATGTGCGGATTTATTAAGCCTTAGATTAGTATAAAGTTGTATTAAAAATGAGCTTATCAAAACTACTTGAGTAGGAGGTACGTAACTGCTAATATAAAGAATCTAGCCAAATTACCTAAATATTTGACAAACTAAGAAGGTTTTGAAAGTTTTATTACATTTAAATTTATATTACCGCGAACATGTCAGATGCTTGAAGGAATTATCACAATATACCAAATAGGTGGCGGCATTTATAACTACCAGGTGATAGTTCACGAACAAAATTTTGTGGGGCCAGAAAATCAAAACATACTCTCACACAAAATGTGGAATTATGTGAATACGGGCAAAAATGAAACTTCGGAAGCAATTTGGTACATCGAGAGTGCTCTTTCCCTCAAACATTCAAGAGTTGGTTTGTAGAAATAAATTCCAAAATTCCCGTTATGTTCTAAATTTATACAGAAATATATCTTTTTCTTTTCTGTATCAGACTAATGATTTTCGCCGCAAATAAACTTCATCCGAGTATTCATTTTTTTAATTTGGATAAAAGTTAGAGCTGATAAAAATATCAATAAAACCGTATTTTAAACGGCTATACAACTTCTTAAGGAATTGAGAAAACCGATAAGTCAATATGAACCTTTTTACTCGAAATGACATTTAGTTTTTAGAAGAAAATCTGTAAATAGTTTTATGTGGATTTTATTCTGTTACTTAAATTTATTTACTTTTTATTGTTATAATGGGTATTGATTATGTTATTTTTTCGTTTTCGCATTGTTTGATATGTATTTTACTTTTTATTTTTCTTTGTTTTAATTCTGTTGAAAAAAAGGTAGACTATTAATATATTTATATTTTTCTAATTAATGTTATTTCTTAACTGTTATTTAATAATCATTTTAATTTTGAGTGAAAGTCCAGTAGTTTTAGAGTTGTGGGCCTTCAAACACAGGTGTCAATACTATTGAAACGAGAGATGGGGGCAGTTAGGGTGATTCTCTCGTGGGTGGTCACATATATAGAATTATTTCGTAGATAATCAAAAGATTTAGAGGTTTTCTACAGCATGATAAGTTCACTAAAGTCCCATTAACACCAGATGCTGAAAAGTGTTTATTGCCATATAGCACAGTGCATCACAGTACTGCCAAGTGCAAAAAAATGAATTGCAATTGTAATTAACACACTTCCGGTGCGCGCTTAATTCATTTCAGCGCTAATGAACTTCGTATATTGGGGGCAATGAAGAACAGAGACGGTTTGTGCATTCGAGTGCAAACTAAATATAAATTTATTTCCCAACTTGTGGCATGCAGATGCTAAAACCATTGCAATAAATCACATATTACATCTAATAATGTCAGACAACCGTGTTTCTCTGTACTAATTTCCACGGATTTTAAACATTTATTCTTTGGTAATTAATTATATATAATTGATTGTTTGAAATTGTAGATATATAACCTATAAAAGTATAAAGTAATATCGGAATCAACACGGCGACATCTATGTGGCAACTATCGAAGTAACAAGTTCGCTGAGGCGATATAATTAAGTACAGAATTCCTACTTATCCACATAGCAGTCCAACATAACCTCCTTGACAGATGTTAGTACGGACAGCTGCGAATAGATGGCGGGCAGTGTCATACGGTTAAACAGCCAAAAATCGAATCTAATTCTAGCGCAAACACGTGCGGTAAAAATCAAGGACATTATATAATAAAATTAGATTAGATCTTGCTTAAGCGACCGTCTGTCCAAAATATTTTGCTTCTGTTTATTATTTTGACACACGCGTAACTATTTTATGAGAGAGAGTTTTAATTGATTATTAGGTAAAAACTAAGTAAACCAGTGGCGTGCAATGCACCGCATTTGTACAGAAGGTGTGCAGTGGAGAATAGATATTATAACTTCGAAAAATACAAACTATGTATTTAATTAACTTATATATACTAAGTGTACATTTAAACAACAAATTCAATGAAAACTTTTAATTTTAAACTTCTTACTAGTTTCGATCAACGGATCATCATCAGGTAGGAAGCAAAAAACAATCAGAAGAAGTCGTGCAAAATTGCAACAGAAAAAAATTAGTTAAGTATACCTTTAAAATGTTTAAAACCGTTGTATTGTATTGTGTTTTTCTCGCTTTTGGCTAATGATGACCAATCATTGATCGAAACTAATAGCAAAGTAAATATTCTTGCAAAATTCAGAGGGTTTTGTTTAACTCCTATTATTGATTGAATAATATTTACTACAATATTATTTATATGATGTACCTCAATGTAACTTTTCTTATAACAGAAATAAACCTGACGTCGTGTAGCTAAATCTGAAATAATTTTAATTTAATACGAATAACCGTTCATACAAATAGGCACCACATGTAGCTTCTTAGATTAGATACGTATAAAACAGCAATGATTCTTGAATTCGCCGATTTTAACCCAAAGTGCACCGGTTGTCGCTGCACACCTTTAATATTTTTCTTTCGTTTTTCCCCTAAGTCCTAGGGTGTGCACTGCGCGCTCTACACTTATGGACCGCACGCCACTGAAGTAAACAAACCACAAAATAAACCTCTAACAATTTTATTCAACATGTCAAATGAATGGAGTATGCATACAGATTGTGTATGTATAAAATACCAAAAATACAATTTAAATTGATAATGTACAGTATCACATATTGTCCTTAAATCATTGAAATATATAATCTTATATATGGAAGATTTCTTGTAACGTGGTTTGAAAATATAACAATAAAGCTTAAATTAATTTAAAATTAACATTAATACTATGTAATAATAGCCTTATAGGTACAATAAAAACTTATTACGTAAAAAATTGGACTAGGAAATGCATTATTAATTAGTTGAATCCCTCTAAATTAAATTAAAAAATAATTCATCAAGACGAAAAAAACATTAATTAAATCTATCATTAAACAATTTATTATTTAACTATTGAACTTTAGTACTACGATTTTTACTATTTCCAAACCGATTTAACCTCAAAAAATCTACTGGTGCATTATTCCGTTATTGCCCCATCACATTTTTTAGGTTAAATCTAATTTTTCCCCCCAGAAAATACTAACAATCTACTTAACAACCCTGTTGCATCATTAAATTGGCTAATTTGAACACCCTCCACCACGCTGTCAAGGGCGGGGTAGGTCTAACATCTTCCTGCGATGTTGTAGGTTGATTGTGCTGCGATGTTGTCTCTTCCTGGCTACCGGAAGTCGACCCACTCTTGTCTTTTTGTCCGTTTATAGCAGGCGACGTCATATTTCTAACTAAAATTCATAAATAAATTATATAATACGTCGATGTAGATATGCTGAATCGAGTATTTATAGATTTTAGTGTCATGGTGTTGAAGATAGCTATAGGTCTGTTTGCACTTATGTCATCATTATTTTCCGTGCGTTTATTATGTAATTTTAAGATCGCACTTGTTTTCAACGCAAGCAAAACAATTATTGTCTGCAATTGTGATTTTGTTTGAAGCAATTTGAAATTAATCGTCTGCATGCATGCTGTAATAAAGGTTGTGTTAAACTGACCTAATTCTTTTGAATTCTCTATGCAACAATGAACTGTCCTGACATTAGAAATAAACGGCTTTGTGTGCATATTACGTTACATGCAAACCGGAATTAGACAGTTGAAAATGATACTTACTACAGCGGTTTTAATTTGAGTATTTTGTTAAGTGGGCATGCACTCATATCGTATCATATTTAACTTATGAACTCTAAAAAATAACGTTATTTTTTTTTATTTTTCCGAAAATAAACAAAATAACTAAAATAAGCTTGACTACAGCTTCATTTCATGTTTAAAACAATTGGTGGAGTGAGCTTTAAATCTCAAACCCTCATTCAAAAAATATTGACGACAATACTTTAACAAAATTTAAATTTTTAATAATTTCTTGTCAAAAATATTTACAGATTCCTTCTCCCTGTGTATCATTAAAACTGAAACTAAACGATTTTTGTGGCGACGATTCCGGAGAAACTACTAAAGGTATCTGGACGAAGGTTCATATTTAGAAGTTTTATTACCAAACTTAGAGCTGAAAAGCTTTTGGTTCAAAAGGGTCCAATTTACTCTTAGCATTTTTTACGGATAGCACGGATTTTGCAAATGAGCCGCCATTTCTGTAATTTCGTCAAAATAGTTAAATAATAAATTAAAGTAGAGGAAATTTTGTATAATTTATGTCTATGACATTTTTGGGTAAAAGTAATAGTTTAGCTGTAGGTGCAAATTCTATTTGATCGAGATCGTGTCTGCATTAATATAGGATTTGTAGGATATTTTTATTCTAATGACAGTAGGTAGTGTTAAAGGCTGATTTTTTGAGTATACCTACTGTCAATATCTGGCAAATCATGGCTAATACGTTTTATTTTAATGCAAACACGATCGATCTCGATAGAATCTCATGCAGCTAAACTATTAATTTTATCTATTGTATGATAAAGTCATGTGCCTGATCACATCAAATTTTTTTCAACACGATTACAATACTTTGTCATACTACGTATATAAAGTAAAAGATCATGAAATATTCATTTTTTATGGCATCTGTTCATATTTCTTGGCAATTTTCAACAATTATTACTAGTAAATTTTTCGGTGGATGACATGATAGAGAACTTTAGACACAGGGTTCACATTCAGCGCAACAAAAATCCGCAAAGTCCTTGCAACATTCATGAATAATTTTGGTACCTTAAAAATACATATTTATAAAGTTATCTTATAGTATTTGTTTATAGAAGAAATGACATCACTTTAGTAAAGAATTAGGTCAAGTACGGTTCAAAAAAAATTATGTAATAAAATGAAAAGAGCACGCTAACTTTTCGACTAATTAGGAAGTAATTTAATACGGTTATACAACATCAAATTAGTGGGGACGTTTTTTTTTTCTGTCGCATAAACTCGTCAGCATTTATTTTAGGAAAATGTCACATGAAAACTAAGTCACTCCAAATTATTTACTAATCAAAAGACAATAATAGAACGCACACAAAACTATATAGTAATCAACACATAGCTTGATAATTCCGAAAATAGCATTTCAAAATAATACACGAAAGTGATAGTGAAAAAAATAGAATTCATGTAGATAATGAATTGGGTTAAAAAAAATAGGACAGAACTTCAAATATGTTGATACTAACTGATGTTGATTTTAGATAGTTTCAATAATATCTAATAAATACTTAAATCATCAACTTAAACCATCTAAAAAAACTCTTTAAAAGCGCAAAATAAACAAGATAATAGTGACGAGATATACAAAAGCTATATATACACAATAACACCAAAAAACACCAAACCATTCTTTTACAAAAAATATATTATACAATAAAAAACTCAACTTACCTTTTTCTTTTTTGGTTTTTCAACTTTTTCAACAGATGACCTCTCAAAGCAACTTGATCAACACAAACTCGAGAACGTGAGTAGAGAAAAACGTGAAAACACACGATCGTGTATCGTTTGTTTTTGATTGGCGAGCCGTACGAGGCAGCAGGCTGTGGAAAAGTGCGCTTAGAGCTGTCAGAAAAACGCGATGCTGGCGCACAAACGCCGCCTACTCGATTCGGCGCTAACATTACCATTACCTTAGATCTGACCTACATTTTGGACCTATCGCAGAGCGGCTTGGCCCGAAGTGTGCCGAGGGAATCCATCATCCAGGGTTGGATTTGATAATTTCGTAGATGATGTAGAAGAATTTATTGTGGATCGAATAGTGTTTATCCCAACTTTCACTCTTATTGTAGATTTTAGGATTTTGTCTGATTTTCAACCATGTTGTGATTTATAAACACCTATTTCCTTTATTTGGGTAAAATATGTCTTCCTATAACTTTTATATTGTTTACTGATGCATAATAAATAATTCTAGTTAAGTTCATCAAAATTCTTCTATTATTCTTAGAGTTACGATTTTTTAACCGACCTTACTACAATGTTTCCAACTCACATAATTTCAAAAAATCATAATTCCTTTGTTTGGGTGAAACCTGTCTTTCTATAACTTTTATATTGTTGCCCGATGCATAATAAATAATTATAGTGAAGTTCATCAAATTTCATCTATTATTTTTAGAGTTACGATTTTTTAACCGACCTTACTACAATGTTTCCAACTCATGTAATTTCAAAAAATCATAATTACTTTGTTTGGGTGAAACATGTCTTTCTATAACTTTTATATTGTTGACTGATGCATAATAAATAATTATAGTGAAGTTCATCAAAATTCTTTTATTATTTTTAGAGTTACGATTTTTTAACCGACTTTACTACAATGTTTCCAACTCATATAATTTCAAAAAATCATAATTCCTTTGTTTGGGTGAAACCTGTCTTTCTATAACTTTTATATTGTTGCCCGATGCATAATAAATAATTATAGTGAATTTCATCAAAATTCATCTATTATTTTTAGAGTTACGATTTTTTAACCGACTTTACTACAATGTTTCCAACTCATGTAATTTCAAAAAATCATAATTACTTTGTTTGGGTGAAACATGTCTTTCTATAACTTTTATATTGTTGACTGATACATAATAAATAATTATGGTGAAGTTCATCAAAATTTATCAATTATTTTTCGAGTTACGATTTTTTAACCGACTTTACTACAATGTTTCCAACTCATCTAATTTAAAAAAAAATCATAATTACTTTGTTTGGGTGAAACTTGTCTTTCTATAACTTTTATATTGTTGCCCGATGCATAATAAATAATTATAGTAAAGTTCATCAAATTTCATCTATTTTTAGAGTTACGATTTTTTAACCGACCTTACTACAATGTTTCCAACTCACATAATTTCAAAAAATCATAATTCCTTTGTTTGCGTGAAACCTGTCTTTCTATAACTTTTATATTGTTGCCCGATGCATAATAAATAATTATAGTGAAGTTCATCAAAATTCATCTATTATCCTTAGAGTTACGATTTGTTAACCGACCTTACTACAATGTTTCCAACTGACGTAATTTCAAAAAATCATAATTTCTTTGTTTGGGCGAAACATGTCTTTCTACAACTTTTATATTGTTGACTGATGCATAATAAATAATTATGGTGAAGTTTATCAAAACTCATCTATTATTTTTCGAGATACGATTTTTTAACCGACTTTACTATAATGTTTACAACTCATGTAATTTCAAAAAATGCTAATTACTTTGTTTGCGTGAAACAAGTCTTTCTATAACTTTTATATTGTTTACTGATGCATAATAAATAATTATAGTGAAGTTCATCAAAATTCTTCTATTATTCTTAGAGTTACGATTTTTTAACCGACCTTACTACAATGTTTCCAACTCATGTAATTTCAAAAAATCATAATTACTTTGCTTGGGTGAAACATGTCTTTCTATAACTTTTATATTGTTGACTGATACATAATAAATAATTATAGTGAAGTTCATCAAAATTCTTCTATTATTTTTAGAGCTTTTATATTGTTAACTGACGCATAATAAATAATTATAGTGAAGTTCATCAAAATTCTCCTATTCTTTTTAGAGTTACGATTTTTTAACCGACTTTACTACAATGTTTCCAACTCACATAATTTCAAAAAATCATAATTACTTTGTTTGGGTGAAACCTGTCTTCCTATAACTTTTATATTGTTGCCCGATGCATAATAAATAATTATAGTGAAATTCATCAAATTTCATCTATTATTTTTAGAGTTACGATTTTTTAACCGACCTTACTACAATGTTTCCAACTCATATAATTTCAAAAAATCATAATTCCTTTGTTTGGGTGAAACCTGTCTTTCTATAACTTTTATATTGTTGCCCGATGCATAATAAATAATTATAGTGAATTTCATCAAAATTCATCTATTATTTTTAGAGTTACGATTTTTTAACCGACCTTACTACAATGTTTCCAACTCATGTAATTTCAAAAAATCATAATTTCTTTGTTTGGTTGAAACATATCTTTCTATAACTTTTATATTGTTGACTGATGCATAATAAATAATTATGGTGAAGTTCATCAAAATTCAAATATTATTTTTAGAGTTACGAGTTTTTAACCGACTTTACTAGGTACAATGTTTCCAATTCACGTACTTTCAAAAAATAATATTTCCTTTATTTGTGTGAAATATGACTTTTATATATTATTATATTGTTTACTGATGCATAATAAATAAATATTCTAAGATTAAAGCTCTACTGGTCTAATAGGGCTGAGCCTGGCCTGGTAAAACGTCCGCAGCGCTTTTGATCAATAACCCGAAAAGTCAGCTGACTGAACTTGGGCAATATTCTATGCCAAATGCACATAAGGTCCAATTTTGTAGATTTTCCCCGTAGATATAACACACCAGGCGCATGCGTGACAATACCTAATGTGTGTATTGTGTAACACTGCTGCATTAATTTATTTTTCGTTGTGGCATCAATGATCTCTCACGTCTTATAGTAAAAATATCAACTTTCTATTTCGTTCTTAATTTTGTCTGGGTATTTATTATAACATTGGGAAATTTGTAATGGAAATAATGCAGCTGAAGCGCTGAAAAATCCATACTTCCATTCATGGCTTCTATTTTTACCTCAGTTCTGAAACTAGATCAAGGTTTAAGAGACAAGTTCAGAAGCTGCATTGTCTAAAATCTGTGTCAACTGAGTTCACATATACACATGTGGTTGCAGAAGTTTCGCAACATAAGTGTATTTGTTCATATTCCCATAAAAGACTTGATTGTTGTTCTTTAGTTTTCAAGAGACTACACCGATATAATTATCAGTTGTTTGCCTTTAAGAAACATATTTACTTATTTGAATTTATTCTTTTGGATCTAAACAATATATTTTCTTGGCGCAAAAAAAAAGAAAAACATTTACTTCAGTCAAAGAAATAAAACTTAGACTCAAATAAATGTCGCAAATCTCAAAGGCACTGACCTTTTTTCCTTCAATTTCAGCTTGGTTATTGACAAAGTAGACTCATCCAATGACGTAGGTCTGTCCCTTCTGCAACAAAAAGAAAGAAAATTAATTATGTTTATTTAACAAACAACAAGATTAATTAAATTCAGAACATGTGTCTAATTCCAACAATAAAAAATGTACCCGATTTTTGCGAAACTTGATAAACCTTTCCAGAATTGATAAAAGGAAACTGATAATCAATATAAGGAACGGAGTAACTCACATCAGTCACTTGTGAAGTCGGTACGATTTTATAAATTAAACAATAACCGTAAAAATTGTACTAAACATAGTTATAAATTCACAACTCCGGAAATATCCTCAGACATTTGATAAAACTTTCCAGAATTGATAAAAGGAAACTAATAATCAACACAAAGAACGTAGTAACTCACATCGGTCACTTGTGAAGTCTGTACGATTCTTTAAATTAAACAATAACTGTAAAAATGGCACTAAACATAGTCATAGATTCACAACTCCGGAAATATCCTAAGAAATTTGATAAAACTTTCCAGAATTGATAAAAGGAAACTAATAATCAATACAAAGAACGTAGTAACTCACATCAGTCACTTGTGAAGTTGGTACGATTCTTTAAATTAAACAATAACCGTAAAAATTGCACTAAACATAGTCATAGATTCACAACTCCGGAAATATCCTAAGAAATTTGATAAAACTTTCCAGAATTGATAAAAGGAAACTAATAATCATTATAAAGAACGTAGTAACTCACATCGGTCACTTGTGAAGTTGGTACGATTCTTTAAATTAAACAATAACCGCAAAAATTGCACCAAACATAGTCATAGATTCACAACTCCGAAAATATCCTAAGAAATTTGATAAAACTTGGCAGAATTGATAAAAGGAAACTAATAATCAATATAAAGAACGTAGGAACTCACATCGGTCACTTGTGAAGTCGGTACGATTCTTTAAATTAAACAATAACTGTAAAGATTGCACTAAACATAGTCATGGATTCACAACTCCGGAAATATCCTAAGAAATTTGATAAAACTTTCCAGAATTGATAGAAGGGAACTAATAATCAATATAAAGAACGTAGTAACTCACATCAGTCACTTGTGAAGTCGGTACGATTCTTTAAATTAAACAATAACTGTAAAAATTGCACTAAACATAGTCATAGATCCACAACTCCGGAAATATCCTAAGAAATTTGATAAAACTTTCCAGACTTGATAGAAGGAAACTAATAATCAATATAGAGAATGTAGTAACTCACATCAGTCAGTTGTGAAGTCGGTACGATTCTTTAAATTAAACAACTGTAAAAATTGCACTAAACATAGTCATAGATTCACAACCCGGAAACACCCTAAGAAATTTGATAAAACTTTCCAGAATTGATAAAAGGAAACTAATAATCAATATAAAGGACGTAGTAACTCACATCAGTCACTTGTGAAGTCGGTACGATTCTCTAGATTAAACAATACCTGTAAAAATTGCACTAAACATAGTCATAGATTCACAACTCCGGAAATATCCTAAGAAATTTGATCAAACTAAAAATAAACTCACTCTTCACTTTTAAGTAGAGATTCGTGTGAAGTCGAGCTTGGAAAGAAAGCATCACCACACGGTGAACTCGGAGTGCTTGGACTTGCCGGCACAGAAGAAAATTTTGACGCACTTAGCATTCTCTGCAATTTCCCTTTGAAACTTCTAGTAGGGGACTTAACCGATTTTGGAGAACCACAATCCGAATCATCCCCCATCTTCTCGTAATTTGGCAACTTTGGTTCCATCTTTTTATTGCAGTTTTAACCGCAAAATTAAAATTCACGCCGATGCAAACGAGAATAACACGAAACCGAAACTATACTTAAAGAGAACAAGCACATGAAATGTTGCGTGTAAACTAGCTGGTGAGTTGTCTGCAAACCTACTAATTACTGGAACAAACGTGATGGTATTGTATATCCCGCAAAACCATAAAAATCGAAATGATAACGATAACAGATACAGAACTTTCTGCTTGCACCTAACAGAACTGGGTAGCGAATATTCCCATGAGGCGGAAGTGACGGTTTTACACCAAAACTTGCGATATGAACTGACTTCCGTTTGCGGTGCACCATTTCCTCCTAAGATTATGTTAGCAAACTCAAGCTTATGTACCTAAAAGAACATATGATAGCACTGAAGACAAGTTTATAAATTTGCATAAAAGTCATCAAAATAGATAAATAATAAATTAAAGTAGAGGAAATTTTGTATAATTTACGTCTATAACATATTTTGGTAAAATTAATAGTTTAGCTGCAGGAGCAAATTCTATTTGATCGAAATCGTGTCTACATTAATAGTAGATAGCCAGGAAATTTAGAAACTTATGACAGTATACAGAACGTCAGCGGTTGCGAAACGTCAATTCAACACGCAAATGCATGGAGAATGTGATGAGGAGGAGAAACACGCGCGCACGTACGCTATGTGAAACAATATTGAAACAGCTTGGTGTTTCCATGGTGTTTACAAAGTCAATGTGTATTTCAAGTGCGGATTGCGGATTGCAATATTATTATGCATTTTTTTTCTAGGATTTTGCAAATGAGCCGCCATTTCTGTAATTTCGTCAAAATAGTTAAATAATAAATTAAAGTAGAGGAAATATTGTATAATTTATGTCTATGACATTTTTTGGTAAAATTAATAGTTTAGCTGTAGGAGCAAATTCTATTTGATCGAGATCGTGTCTGCATTAATATAGGATTTGCCAGATATTTTTATTCTAATGACAGTAGGTAGTGTTAAAGGCTGATTTTTTGACAATACCTACTGTCGATATCTGTCAAATCCTGGCTAATTCGTTTTATTTTAATGCAAACACGATCGATCTCGATAGAATCTCATGCAGCTAAACTATTAATTTTATATATTGTATGATAAAGTCATCTGCCTGGCCACATCAGATTTTTATACTTATGACAGTAGGTATTGTCAAAACATCAGCATAACACTCAATTATCAAGATCAGTCAAACTTTTAAAAAACGTTTCAAAAAGCTTGTCATGGAAAATGGTTATTTTAGCTTGATAAATAGTATAACTAAAATAAACTTAATAATATTGCGCGGAATGACCAAAATCATTACCAGCCTTGTTTGTGACGCTGTGATAATAAATACGCCAATATTTGCAAAGCATTAAATGATATTATCGAACTATAGGCAAGATAAAAATAGTATTATTATGACAAATAAAAACCTATATTATTGCAGAATTTTTTCTCCGATTCTTGTAATTGGTTAATTTAAAAATACCCAAAAAAGAAACGTAATTATTCATTTTTCAATACTCTTCAACACACTTCCCACCAAAATTCCAATTTAGGTTAGAACACAGGTTAGAAAAACAACACCCTTACCGCGACATCTCTGGTTGAAAAGCACACCTAAAGCTTAACATTAGCATATATTCAAACCGTTAAACTTCGAGAGGCCATCTACCGGCAAATCTTACAACTTTATATCACCCGCACAAACCACCTAGCTCCTGGATCAAAGACAATATCGATCAGTTATTTCGTATATTTGATACGGGAAGTACCCTAGCTCTACTCTGTGATTTAAAGTGAGTACCATACTTTAATTAAACTATTAAACTAAAGAATTTTAGTACATTAAGTTGTTATAAAAGATTGTTCTAAAGATAGGTATCGGGACCTTTATTATAATTTTCTGGATACTGTTCAAAAATTGCGATATGTTATGTAATGCGTTTTGTAACTAAGATTTTCGCACGTACGCTTGTTTGAAGGGCATTGTTAATGATTCGGTGTTCGATTAAGGTGGTTTAATGTCATTTTTTTTATCGTTTTATTGGGTTGTAAATTTAATGATTTTTGTTGGACTGCATTGGGGGTTTTAATTTGTTATCTTTGGGGGCATATGTGACAATTTTGATTAGAGATTAAGGTTTTAATCGTAGCTAATTTTAGATTAAAGGGCTGGAAATTGATAATTAGTCCCGAGACTCCAAGGGCGGGTAAATACGTTACGTCAAACATGTTCGTCACGTGTTTGGAATTCTCCGGAATCACACGTGTCAATTTTTAAACTATGATCGGTGATAGTTTGAACCTAATTCAATAAAAATTGCCTAATTTCGACTTTGGTTATGATTTAAATACATAGCAATCTTATCTTATGCAAACGAGTTCCAGATTATAATCTTAATCAAAGATTAGAGGTTATGTATAACCACAAAATATGTTATAATGATCCCTAAAGATTAAAACCCCTAATAATCTTGAATTTTTTATTACAGTTAAGAAAAAATAAACCAAAATGGGAGTACCAGCTGGTGATGTTGAAAAGGGCAAGAAACTCTTTGTACAAAGATGCGCGCAGTGCCATACCGTTGAAGCTGGTGGCAAACACAAGACTGGCCCGAACTTGCATGGACTCATCGGGAGGAAAACAGGCCAAGCCGCTGGTTTTGCTTACACCGATGCGAACAAAGCTAAGGGTAAAAAAAATTTTTTGAGGTTACGAAATTTGTTTAAACGTTTTTTTTTTGTTGGTTAGGTATCACATGGGGCCCAGATACGTTGTTCGAGTACCTCGAGAACCCGAAGAAGTACATCCCCGGCACGAAAATGGTGTTCGCCGGTTTGAAAAAGCCGCAGGAACGCGCCGACCTCATCGCCTATTTGCAAGATTCGACAAAGTGAATGTAGTTCGCTTATAGATCAAAACGTAGTATTTTACCGACGATTTTACCAGAGAGACAATTTTCACTACGCTGTCGGTAAACCGAGTGGAAATACCGTGTATAATATGTAATAATAATTATGGTTCAACAAATCCTAGGCAATTGTAATGTTAAAACAACGTTGAATGAGTACCCTTAATTGTAATAATTTATTGACAGGTTAATTTAAATATTTTAATTTATGTACAGTTTGTTCGTAAATTCTTGATTTGGAAGTACGTTCTCGGCACGTCGTTGTTGTTAACGTACCGAAAAATAAAATACTGTTTTGTCAACTACTTGTTGTTTGAATTTTTGTTTAATCTTGATAAATGCTTTAGATTTTTATATTAATACGGTGTACTGCCCTTTTAACCACTACTATTTATACAAATTTAGGGGTGTCTGAATTAGGTATTTAATTTGATTAATATTAGTTCCCTATTTCCATCATCAAAATTGATAGGCATCATAGTAAGTGCTTAAATAAGACAGTATGTTGCAACACTAGCCAGTTGACTCATGCCATCTCTAATTAAAAAAATCATTATTCTCGCCTAAGGCACCAACAAAAAGGTAAAAAAAAACTGTTCTGCAAGTATTTCTGTAAGATCGGAAAGAATATTTGTTATTAAAAAATCTGATGTGGCCAGACTTTATCATACAATATATAAAATTAATAGTTTAGCTGCATAAGATTCTATTTGATCGAGATCGATCGTGTCTGCATTAAAATAAAACAAGTTAGCCAGGATTTGACAGATATTTTGATAACACCTATCCATAATACGTATATGGACAATATTGGCTGTAGGTATTGTCAAAAAGACAACCTTTGACACTACCTACTGTCAGAATGAAAATAATTGTGAAATCCTCGATAAGTTGTAATTAAACTATTAATTTTGCCAAAAAATGTCATAGACATAAATTATACAAAATTTCCTCTAACTATTTTGATAGAATTGCAGAAATGGCGGCTCATTTGCAAAATGGTTAGAGAAAACATCCAGTTCCTTTGAACCCTTTTGAACCAAAAGCTTTTCAGCTCTAAGTTTGGTCATGAAATTTCAAAATAAATATGAACTTTCGTCCTGATACCTTTAGTAGTTTATCCGGAATCGTCACCACAAAAATCGGGTACACACACACAGACATTTTTTTGTACCTTGGTCAAAAATGTTCATGGGACCCAAAAGGACCTATTTCCGTTAAATCTCATTTTTTTTGGCACTATTACAATATATTATAAAATCTGATGTGGCCAGGCACATGACTTTATCATAAAATAGATACAGTGTGTCCCACTTAAGAGTGTGTTTATTTTTAGTCCAATTTTTGCAATTTTTTTTTTAATTTTCACGAAATTTTGGATTTAGGGTTTTTGGGCAATTCTGAACAATTATTACTAGTAACATTTTTTGATCAAAAATCCCTAAAGTGATGTCTTGATTTTTGCCATTTATTTTACCATCACAAGGTGCTTTACATTTAAAGAAGACAATTGTTTTTTTGGAAGTAAATACAGAATTACGTATTCTATAGTTGAAAAAAGCAAAATTATTAAAATTGGACTAAAAATAACAAAGATATGAAAGTGTTACACTCTTAAGTGGGACACACTGTATATAAAATGAAAATAATTCTAGAAAAATAGAAAAGGAAGCGAAAAAAGGCCAGCATAAAAAACAGAGATGCAAAAAATAAAATACAGTTGAGGTAAAGAGGCCAGACTGAAGAAGATTATACTTTGTTCAAAAATTGTGTGGGATGTAAATTTTAATTAAATTAAGAAATGCAAGCATTTGAAACGTGTTTGGAAGTCCACATGTGCGACAACGAAATCATGATCAAGTTTATACAGCAAACACAAGAAACCTTTTAGATTTCGATACAATACATGTTTAGCATGAATGTTTTCATGTTCCATATTTAGATAACTATATTTACCAACAAGGTTTAGCTTTGTGTGACATATGGACATAAGCTGAAATCTGTTTTATTCGGATGATATCTATTTAGTAATATGAAGATTATTAGTACATACTACATAATAATGTTCAGGACATTGCAAACGAACAATTAGATCAAAAATATTTGAGTTTATGTAAAAAAATACCTAATAAGTTGGTACTCCTGTAGCATTCTTTTCTATATAGTTAATACCTTTTTTTTAGTTAAAACAAAAGAGAATAATCAATTGCTGTTGCAAAATTGATGATAAGAACTAAATATTTCAACTAATAAAAATCGTATTGTTACATTTCGACGTCTCTGAGATTAGCTGCAGTAGTTTAGTCAACATGGCGGATCATGGAATGCATTCTGAAGACAATAAACAATCGGTTTTCAAAAACGGTAACAAGCAATGGGTAAGGCTGAACGTGGGTGGTACATATTTTCTAACCACGAAAACGACGCTAGCCAGAGATCCAAATTCCTTTTTGAGTCGTCTGGTTCAAGAAGATAGTGATCTTATTTCTGATAAGGTAAGTCCTCTCAGTTAATATATACAGAAAATAGACGCCTCCTTGATATGTTTCAGGATGACACAGGAGCATACTTAATAGACAGAGATCCTACCTATTTCTCGCCAATTCTAAACTACCTGCGGCACGGGAAGTTGATCGTAAACAAAGGTCTTGCGGAGGAAGGTGTTCTAGAAGAAGCCGAATTCTATAATATCGCCGAACTTATCGTTCTGATTAAAGACAGGATATACCATAGGGATACTCGACCATCGAAAGACAGCAAGAAACATGTTTATCGTGTCTTGCAGTGTCACGAAGATGAACTCACACAAGTAATTATGAATGATTTGTTTTGGTGGTTTTTACCGGTTTTTAAATATAATATGTTAATTATTTCCTGAAAATTATTCAGAATATTTATAACAAATATATTTGTCTCGGTTATAAAGGGCATAATTCAATTCAAAATGGAGAGAAATTTATAAACATACAAGTTACAGCTATTTGTTTATCTTAAAAATAGTGAGATAATGATAATACCTGTTACTGATAGTAACAGGTTGTTACACAACCTCATTACTTAATCGCAAAACTAAAAATTTCACATTGTAGTGGACAAAATTTACTAACGAAATGATTCTGGAACCAATACGTGAAAATGATCGGTTCATTTAGTATAATCAATTATAATTCAATCAACTAATTTTTAGCGATTGGACGTCAATCGATTGTTTGACATTAGAACACACATTTCTAATGTAAACCAACAATCATCAAACAGTCGTGTGACATTAGAACGGGAATTTCTAATGTCATCTGAACGGTTGACGTGAAATCGCAAAAAAATACTTCAATACAACATCGGCCGAGTATTTCGAAAAGTTATACAACGTGTTATAATTATAAGACAAAAGTTGAAGTCGAGAAAAGTATTATAAGTCAGTTTTATATATGGCAACCCTATCATATGAATGCATTATAGAATTCTATGGAGAATTTTAGATCAACTTGGTGTAAAATGTCGTATACCTAAAAAGCGTTTTTACCTACTTTCATCAATTTTTAACCTTCAGACCTAATGAGTTAGAAAAGGACATCGTTTGTATAAAATATTGCAATCAATTATAGAATTTGAAATCATCGTCAAATCTAGATTGCATTGAAAAACAAATGAACAATTAAGAATAAACATAAATTCATTGAATTTTGTCACAAGGAATTAAAACATGTTTAGGAGAAAATGACTATGCTTTTGTACATTTATTAGAATAAAATAGTTTTTGGAATTTTCTGAATGGATGTTCTTTTATTTTTAATTTTGTCTTTTTTATTGTTCTTTCATTGTCTTAATAATTGAAGACTGCAATAATGACTGAAAAATCTTGTTGAACGAATTTTTGTTTGTTTATAGTTGTTCAGTTGTTTTCAAATGCAATCTAGATTTGGTAATGTTAATTTCTATTGTGATATTTTAAATTCGATTTAAGTAGGTAAACATGCATTTTAGATATAGGACGTTTACACAAAGTTGATCTAAATTTTTTATAAAATTTTAAATAGCAATCGTATTATATATTGCTATTTTACTTGTCATCTTTTATTGAAAAAAAAAAACTGATGGGGCCAGATACACGACTTTATCATACAACATATATATAAAATTAATAGTCTAGCTGCATGAGATACTATTTGATCGAGATCGGTCATGTCTGCATTAATATAAAACTAGTTAGCCAGGATTTGGCAGATATTTTCATTCTAATGACACTAAGTAGTGTCAAATGCTGATGTTTTGACAATACCTACTGTCAATAGAATAAATATATCTGTCAAATCCTGGCTAACTAGTTTTATTTTAATGCAGAGACGACCAATCTCGATCAAAAAATATTTATTTTATATATAGTATGATAAAGTCTGAAGTCATGTGCCTGGCCACATCAGATTTTTTTGTATCTTGATCAATGTTTAGAAGACCCAAAAGGGTAGCTAAAATCCCAAAAAAAAAAAAAAATGTCACGATACAATACTATGTTGTATGATAAAGTAAAAATTTAATATCTGAAAAATGGCACATGTTAGGAATAGGGTAAAGTTCAATTGCCCTAAAATTTAACAAAGAGTTAAAAAATGCTATAAAATACAGGAGGTTCCATTTAAAATATGTAAGTTAACACAGTTTCTGGTGAAACCGGAAGTAAACAAAAACTCAATATACCTAATAAAAAGATTGTTTGTATCTAGCAACATCAGTTCACAAATTTTAAAGCCCTGATTTCATTTGGTTCTCCGTATACTTTTCTAATGGCAGCTTGTCGTGAAAGACCCTGTATATAATTGTACTACATTTTTGATCAAAATGCCAAGCCATTCTTAATTTAATTTCTTTTAATAATAATTAATAACTTGAATAATTTCTAATTTTAGATGGTGTCGACAATGTCAGATGGTTGGAAGTTCGAACAATTAGTAAATATAGGTTCCCAATATAACTACGGAACGGACGAACACGCAGAATTCCTGTGCGTCGTAAGTAGGGAGTACGGGGCCCCCGAAGGGACCGAGGTGGAACACAGCGACAGAGCAAAAGTCCTTCAACAGAAAGGCTCTAGGATGTAATTTTTGTTTTTAAATTTTATTTTATCGAAGATTTTTATCAAATAGGCTACTTACTGACAATTTTTCGCGCATAAAACCCCGGACACTAAGTAAACATAACCTTATTGTATTTATTATTTTGTATTTCGATTGTTTCGACCGTTTTATGTATTTCCGATCCTTAGCAACCAACGTCAACTCGTGAACTTGTGAATATTAATTAATTAATTACTATTATATTATTATTATTGTTGTTATGTACTGTAATATTTATTGTAAGTAATAATAATAATATACTCTCTCGTGTAGTTTACGATTTCGTCGGCAATACGAACCAGATTTTTTGTTTGTTTTTGGACTTAAAAACGACGTCGTCTCTTCCTTTGTTTATTTATTAAGGATATTGGCAATAAATATTTTGTATTGATTATTGAATGTGTAATTTAAAAAAATATATGAACGTAAAAATTTAACTCCTTGTTTTTTATTTATTTTATTTACTCATACATTCCTAATATTACGATTAAACCATCGGTTTCCTTACGATTAACAAAAATAATTTCATATAATCATCGTTGACTGGTATCCCTCGGTCTATATACAATACCTCTGCTTTTCATCTCTCTTACTATACCAACAGGTAACCGACCTGCTACAGAAATAGCGTAAACACCCCTACAAAATTGATCTAAAAAAAAAAAAATTTTAGTTTTAAGCACCCTGTACATTCCTGTTGTTTCACAACATGACCATATCTACAGGGTATAAGGTAAACTCCCCAAATGCAAACAGGTAAACGAATTTTTGTTACATTTTTAACATTCGTTTCCTATGATGCCTGTCGATTTCGATGACATCATATTTTATTTAATGCGACTGTAGAAAAAGAATTGCATAATACTTTTTAAGTAATTTTTAAAGCGATTTAATATAAACGATGGTATATGGAAACGTAGCTGTGACAGTGGAAGATTATTTTAGTATTAGTACGATACGAACACAACAACTTAATTGCGGAATTTTGAATAGTGATGCGAGTGATAAATAAGAAACGATTGTGGGTTGATAAGTGTACTGCGCAATCAACAAACCAGATATCTTAAAATATACTTCAATATTGTAAATTTGTTATTTCAACCAACTAAACAGAAATATGTCGGAATTTGGGACGTTTACCTTACTTCTTGCACACTAAATACTCACTTATCCTCTGCCATTTGCACACCCAACTATCTTCGGGACTCATAACAGAAATCATTCTAAAAAATTTAATCAATTTTAGATATTTAACAACCAGATCGTCAGTCATAATCTTTATTATTGTCGAAAAAATACAAAACATACCCATCAAAATTGGAGCTTGTGCAGTCATAAACGTTATCCTTATTATTTTTCATCCGAAGGAATTCATCACAATTGTCGCAACCATCATATTCAAACTGTTCGAAAGTCTAGAAACATATTTAGAGCAAAAAGTGGGGTTATGTCTGGGTATTTAGTTCAATAGTACACTTACCTTGATCATAGAACAAACTAAACATGCCCTTAGGCCACGTAGATCTTTAGGGATGGATTCCATTGTTTTATTATTGTTTTTAATTAGTAATAAATTGATAATTACTCGGAAAGAGTAGCGTCAAACAAGTAAGTTAAAAAACAGTGGAGCAAACGTCAACTCAGCTGTTGTTGACCGTATTCCCAACCTTTGATAATCAAAAATTTAATCGAATATTTCCGAGATTTGTGCCGTTTTCACGACATAATTTATGTTTTATGTATTTTATTTAAGTTTATAACTACACTTAGCTTAGTTTTGTATTAGAATTAACAAGAAATAATGATATAAAGTATAAACTTGACAGCCAAGTGTACCAATCCATACAAAATAAACACAACAAAACAACACGAATTTTGTAGGTTTCTCTTACAAAAACGGAAGGAACATCGAAAATGTTGAAGCCAAAAGCTCTCACGCAAGTTTTAAGCCAAGCCAATACAGGGGGAGTCGAAAATACGCTGTAAGTTCCCCAAAAAAAGCTAAAATTCATAACAAATTTACTCTAATATACCACCACCCCAAATTTTATAGATTACTAAATCCAGAAGGTGCCTTGTTAGCATACAGTGGCTACGGGGATAAAGACGCAAGGGTAACAGCTGCTATCGCAAGTAACATCTGGTCGGCCTACGACAAGAATTGCCAGCAAGTTTTTCACGACGATCATCCGCAAATAATTCTTATGGAGTGTATGGACGGGAAAATTGCTATTACGCAAGTTGGGAATGTCCTATTGTGTCTGTACGCTAGAAATAACGTCGGTTTTGGCATGCTAAAGCAGAAAGCTAACGCGTTGGCTTTGTATTTGGAAGGGCCTTTGAAACAGGTTGCCACGTCGTAGGTTTAGGTGTGATTTTTTGATTATACTCGTGATCTGTACGCTAATTTTTAATAAATATATTGTAATATTGTTAAGGGTGTACATAATTATTATAATGGTATACGATTTTATTGTTAAATAAAGATTTGCGAAGCTGTAATTGAACGGGTGAGTGGAAGAATATTGTAAGTCCAGATCGGGTGTTTTTGGGAAAATGAAGAAACCTGTGTACTTTTATAACTGTACATTTACTTGAAAATTAAATTTTCGGTCAAAAAGCAATACATAATATGTTAACTATTAGTTAAAACATCCACTGGACTTGTTCTGCTCTTCCACTCAGACAGTTAATCAGTAAATATCACCTATTTGATGACAAAAATCATGCTATTAGAATGAATTAAAAATGAAAATACATACAATTGAAAAAAAAAGTCAAAAACTACTATTTTAAAAATTTGGAACAAGATTTAACATAAACAAAATAAACAAAGACGTGAAATTTGGATACAACATAGAGAACAAAATACATATATCTAGGTGCCTATGTGGAGTAAATTATTATATTTCAATGAATTCGTATAGAAAAGAAGTTTTAAAAAGTATAATGTATTAAAGTTTTGGGAATCAGAATCTGGCAACATGACAATTGTATCGAACTACATACAGACAACTGTACTGCGAACATGATGGGTCAGCGGGAGAAATAGTGGATTCTACCGAAGACATATTCCGCGGGGCTGTGGGTTGGAGCACTGGGTCCGATGCGGCTTGTACATTGAAAAGAACAGACAATTTTCTATGTTTTACCAATCAGAAGACATCCAGACTGTTGATAATATGTACAATGCTGTGTGGACCAAATTCTATCATAAGATCTGGACGAATGAAAATTCCCAGCATATGTACTGCCCTGCGGGATCACAGTGTTGATACAAACGCGAAAAACCGAAGCCGAGAAAACTCTAGATGAATTCAATAACACTTGATAAAAATGTCGATAATGCCACCAAGCCGATTTACAACAACTTGTCGTCGAGAGAGTTGCTAGAACGGTGTTTGGGGAGGAGAAACTCAAAACAACAACCTAAAGCTACAATTCTACTTTCTGGCGCCTCGCACCCAAACATCTTTACCGTGGCTCAAAACCTATCAAAATTGCGGCTTATGCAGCAGCAGGAATTTATAAACAAAAGATTTTTCTGCCGTCCGAAAAACTATGACAACGATAGGAATCGTTATTGGCACGGAAACGAAGATATTTGCTTTGATATTTGATCGACTGACTTCAAATTCTAACTGGATGTTAAGTAAACATCCCTTTATAGTTTGATGAACCAGTAATGCAATATGTTATACAGGGTCCTGCAACTAAGCTCCCGTCTTCTGTAGCTCACTTACTCATTAAGCTAAGAGTTTGACATTTTGCAAGCGTACCCTGTACTTCAAGGTACAATTCAAGAAATTATTTTTTATTATACAGGGTGTTCCAAAAATGTGCAACGCCATGGTAGTATATTTTTTAAATTGCATGCTATATATTTTTCTACACATTTGGAAGCCTTTTATGAATGCCTACATATCACTAAAATTTTATTGAAATCGGTTGAGTGAGCGCAGCGGAAAAAAATAAAAACAAAAAAAAATTATTTTGCATCGTAGGCTTTAAAAATCAATAAAAACCACAAAATGCACCTCGCTAATAAAATTTTGCGACGTGCTTATTAAGTTAGATGTAATAGTCTCGTTAACCAAGTGACATTGATCCTAATTATACAGGGTGACCAAAATCGAGTGTCAAACTTCAAAGCGTGTTATTGTTCTTATTTTAAATTGGGACCCATAAATTTTTTTATCTGAAATGATGCAGAATTAAAAAATAAACATTGTTTCTAAATACAACCCCATAACAATTCCCAATATTTTAAAACTTATTCGCCAAAAACTCATTATTCAACGTTTCCAATGGCAATTTTAGATAATAAATATCGTACGAGGCTTTGAAAAACAATTTATTTCATAAAAAATAATAGACGTATTTTAGATTTGAGTGTACTTAATTAAGTAGTTATTCAAATGCTAAATTTACTGCATAATTTACCTATAGCGGTAAGGACGGAAATGTGGTTATAGGTAAATTTTGCAGTAAATTTAGCAATTGAATAACTACTTAATTAAGTACAGTAAAATCTAAAATACCTCTCTGCGTTATATTTTATGTAATAAATTGTTTTTCAACGCCACGTACGATATTTATTACCTAAAATTGCCGTTGGAAACGTTGAAAAATGAGTTTTTGGCGAATAACTTTTAAAATATTGGGAATTGTGATGGGGTTGTATTCAGAAACAATATTTATTCTTTAATTCCGCATCGTTTCACCTAAAAAAAAATATGGGTTCCAATTTAAAATAAGAACAATAGCGCGCTTTGAAGTTTGACAAGTTTGACACTCGAGTTTGAGCACCCTGTATAATTTGGATCAATGTCACTTGGTTAACGAGACTATTACATATAACTTAATAAGCGCCTCGCAACATTTTATTAACGAGGTGCATTTTGTGGTTTTTATTGATTTTTAAAGCCTACGATGCAAAATCAATTTTTTTGGTTTTTATTTTTTTCCGCTGCGGTCACTCAACCGATTTCAATAAAATTTTGGTGATATGTAGGCAACCATAAAAGGCTTCCAAATGTGTAGAAAAATGTATAGCATGCAATTTAGAAAATATATTACCATGGCGTTGCACATTTTTGGAACGCCCTGTATAATAAAAGATAATTTCTTGAATTGTACCTTGAGGTACAGGGTAAGCCTGCAAAATGTTAAACTCTTAGCTTAATGAGTAAGTGAGCTACAGAAGACGGGAGCTTAGTTGCAGGACCCTGTATACTTTTCTTTTCAAAGAGAAAACATTGTCAATTTTTATGAGAAAAATTGATAATTTGAGTTTGACAAGTAACCAAATTTGGAATCGATTTATTGCATAGTATCGCCAATACAAAATTCTAAAAAAAGCGGTAATTTTAGAGGAAAAAAACCGGAATCTCGCCCTTAAGGTTGTGTAGGCTAGTTTAGAAAATAATAAAAAGTTTGTAGATCAAGGCGGCGGATTATATCATATGACGCCTGTTTGGCGGAATCGATAATAAATTACTACTTCCTACGGCCAACTCTGGAAAATATAGTCACACGCAAACCAGTCCACCAGCAAGATAGAGCGGCACCTGCATTACCCCGAAGCATACCACAGTTTGCGTTCTATAGTTATATAGAAAGGTCAGTACTGAAATACAGGCAGGCTTCTGCGACTTGTCCGCATTTTATTTCAGTCTTTCGTATGCTGTGGTTTCGCGCGTAGTTTATTTTCTTCGTGTTGAGAGCGATTTTCGAAATATTTAGAGTTTCCTAGCGACCAGAGTGAGTGAAAACTAAGCAAAAATGTTTGGTGAGTAGTAGTTATATGGATTATTTTTGTTCTTTACATCGATTTTACAGTAATCAAATATTAATTTGGATGTGCACGATAAATATAGCCGGCGTTTCTTTGTATGTATGTATCAGAAAATCAAGGTCAACTATTTGATATTTCGATATTTCCGGTTGTGCTGGCAATGCTTATGTATAGCGGTACCCATATTACATATTTATTATACAGAAAATTTGAACGCAAATTAGTATTTCAAAGCCTGATGCAACAATTTGCTTTTTTTTAAATACTATACTATGCTATACTATACTAGCAAGTATTCAACTAAAAATGTATCAACTGAACACCACCAATAGGTACTAAAGATCTACATATTTGTGGTTAATATCAAACGTATTGCGACTTAATTCTGTTATTGCCGGTGCGCAGAATGTTGTGCTCAATGCCAGGCAATTAGATGAGTAAAATAAAAGTAGAAAGACCACAGGCGTATGGGAGAGACCGCGGTTTGATGTGAACACAAATGACATCATCGACGAGTTTAGTAGGTAGCAAGACTTTATTATAATTTCTCGGTTACGAAGGCTGTTGCTTTGTACGATGGATAACGCCTTTAAACAGGACCGGATTTAAACTTTTTATAAAACTATTGTTAAAAACACTGTTAAAAAAAGAGGACCCAGAACTGACCCCTGCGGCACACCCACCCTCAACACCGCTGAAAGAGTTAAGTTACGGTTCAATTAATGACTACTAGTTTTCCCTCTTTTCGTTTCTGGCTCTTATATAGTCGATTTTTTACGACACAACCAACATGAGACAAAATGCCGATAGAAAATTGTGGCATCAAAACACCTGGGATGAGTTGAAAGGTAAAAGGTGTCAAAGTGTGCGTATTGACATCAATAATAAACAAAATATATACTCTATTAGATAATAACTTGCTCTTACATCTTAAATTTGTTCAAAAATTTTGCATTTTTGTAAACTGTTTCAAGACTAGTAGTTTATGGTAAAAATCCATAAACTGGAAGAAACTGTTTCGCTGTTATTTTATTACCTATTTACTAATTTTATATTCTGTAGTACATCACTGAATCCAGGTAAAGAAATCCACCACAAATTTCTTTATTTTTACGTTTATGTTTTTTCCTGTTGTTGAGGGTAAAGTAACTACAAAGGCTTAAGCAAGTTGAAAAGGTTCATGTTTGGCTCCATATCGAATTATATCTAGTACTTGCAAAGTCTGTTCTTCCTATTATAGCAACATGTTGGTGTAAACGAACATTTTATGCTTGATACTTAATTTAATCAGAAAGGGTGCTGCTATAGACCGATATTCACACTTAAAAAATAGCAGCTCAATTGATTTATTGTAGGTCAGTGCCGACATTTTGTTAATTAACAAAAAATAAGAAAATAACCGGACTGGAAGCCCTAGTCGCTAGTCAAAAATGATAACTATATCTCTCAGTCTTTGTAAATATATAGTCCAACTAATAAGAAAATTTTCAAATAAAGGTATCGCTGTCGTCATCTCCATGATTTAAAAAATACCATTTTATGGCAGACCAGTATGATACTATTCTGCGAACTGTCTTGGACAAACTCAAACATACTGTTGAGACATTTCTTTTCATCTGAACGACATACATATTAAAATAATCAACGAAAGTTCAAAACATATGTTGTTAATTAATGTATCATTATTGAATGTTGATTTCTGACTTTTTGAAAGCCATTTTTGACATTAGATTTGTCTCAGTCTATGATCATCGATGTCTAAAATGACTGGGCTAAAAAAGTAAACACTAAGAAACTAATAAAAGATTTAAAAATACAAGCCTCCTTTGTTTTGCGATTACGTCATGATTTCGTAATACAAACGTCAAGCATATTTATAAAGTTATATAGCGAATTATGACTTCATTCGTTGTTTAGCAAATATTTCTTAAAAATTTATATTTTACCTTAACAAAATTCTTGTTACGGCCCTGTCCGATACACTCAACATTTCGGAATTTCAAAATCTCGTAATAATAACCTACGAGGGCATGACATACATCCTAGTTTAACGTAATGACAGCAACAGTAACTATTTATAGAAATTATTCTGTTTGTATCTCCGTTTAACACAATAAATAAATCAAATCATCTTTACTTTTTAGCGTAAATTGTTTATTCCGTTGTTATTTTCAGCCGCTTTCAAGAATTTTGGAAACCGAATTGGCGCGTTGTTCCAAAGCAAGAAAAAAGAAGTGTCCGAAGTTGCTGACGAAACTGCCCAAAAAACTGGTGACGTCATCGAGGAACAATTGACAAAAACAGCTGAAGCTTTAGCTAAGACAAAAGATGAGGCTGCTACTGTTGTCCAATCCACAGGTAAAACTATAGACTAACTAAATTTTCCATTTTTAGCTGCTCAAAATATATTTTTTGTAAATGAAAAAACTCAGGGCATTCTGAAATCTTCTGAGTATGATAATTTTATAACTGCAACTACAGGAATAATAGTAAAAACGATCTAGCACTTATGGGGTGGTTTAGATTCAAATTTTGTTTTTTAAAGTTCTGAAACTTAGTGAGTATAATACTGCTAACTGCACCTATGAATATAAGCTAAAATAGTTAAAAAAATCTAAGTAGTAATGGGGTTGTTTTTGCCAGGGTTAAAATTGAGAAACAAAGTTTGTGTTAAAATTTGTGCATATGATAATATTACACCTGGAAAATGTTAAAAAAAAACTAAATACCAATGGGATCGTGTAATGTTATAATATCAGTAAATATAGACAGTTTTATACAAGGCTTATTTCCTGGTATATGACGTCACAGAGATTCAGGAAGAAACTAACATAAAATAAGCCATCCTGAAGAATTTAATTATGACAATTTTCATTTCCGGAACGTACCGGAAGTAGTCATATCTGCACTCAGTTTAAGAATTTCAAAATAAAACCTAGGTCGTGTCTGGTATCATTGGATAGATACTTAAAAATTAAACATCTGTCGTTGGAAAGAAATCTCTCTCAATCATATGGTTAACGAAATAAACCATATGATACCGATTTATGGAAAAAAAATAAGTTTTTTGACTTTAAACAATCCATTGTTCAAACATATTTTTAATATACATGCTGTATACAGGTTGTTCATTTTATTATAGAAATTTCGTAAACTTTATTTTTTCGAATGGAACAGCCTGTATATTTTTACATTTTGTAATTTTATGACTAATTCTAAACATTTTTTATTAAAATAATCTTTCTATAAAATGCATCATTTTTTAGTTTTAAACAATTAATTAAAATCAGCCAAAATTACCAGAACACCTACATAACTCCTAATCAAAACTCCAAAACATTTAGTTTGACCGAACGGATAAATAATGACAAATTCAAGAAAAAATAACAATTAAATTAAATTTTCAAACTGCCATCCCTGAGCGGCTTGACAAGGCCTAAACCTATCAACAAATTCCCGTAACCAGTTTTCTAAATTCCAGGGGAAAATAGTTATTACGTAAACTCGTCAGTAATATAGAATCAACTAAAGAAGCGAATGATAATTAACCCAGGTGAGGATAATTTTTGGAAAAAACAATGTGGGGCAGGCAAAAATTGTTTAATACGTGATGACGTAACATGTCCGAAGTTTCTAAATTTAACAAAATTAATGTACCAAAGTAGATAAAATAGTTTATCCGTTTGATTAAGATAAATTGGTATGTATGTGGGAAAATATTCTTAATTTGAAGTTTAGGAGTTATTCCAGGGGTATTCCATTTGAAAAGGAAAAGCTTACCAAATATTCATAATAAAATGAAAACCCTGTATATTAAATATATATTTGAACGATAGCTTGTTTAAAACCAAAAAACTTTTGCTTGAAGGTTTATTTTTTTACATGAGAATTATTTAGGTGTTCTGCTAATTTTGATTGATTTTAATTAATTGCAAAAATTGCAAATAAACAAAATGTCTTATAGCATTTTTATCTTTCCAGCTGAAGAAAGCAAGAAAGCAATGGAAGCCGAACTAAACAAAGCCGAAAAAACCGTAGACAACAAGATCAAACAAGCAGCGACAACGGTCGACCAGAAAATCCAAGACGTCAACAAATATGCCGAGCAAAAGAAATCTGACGTAGCCGAAGGTATTCAAAACACGACCAAAGCGATCGACGATTCCATCAAGCAGACAGCAGAAAGCGTCAACAAGAAAATCCAAGACGCCAACAAGTACGCTGAAGACAAAAAACAACAGGTCGCGCAAGGAATCAAGAACACCGAGGAAGCCGTAAACCAGAAGGTGCAAGACGTCAACAAGTTCGCTGAAGAGAAGAAGCAAGCTGTTGCCGATGGTGTCAGAAACGCGCAAGTCGCAGTCGACAACAAGATTAAAGAAACAGCTGATTTAGCTGAACAGAAAAAGCAAGAACTAGCCCAAGGTGTCAACCAAAAAATCCAAGACACAAATCAGTACGCCCAACAAAAAAAGCAAGATATCAACCAAGGGTTATCGTCAGTTGCTGATGGTATCAACCAGAAGATTAACGACACCAACAGGTACGCTGAGGACAAAAAGCACCAGTTTGAAGATGGATTAAACGCTGTCAACCAGAAACTGCAAGATGTTAACATTGCTGCTCAGCAAAAGAAGAGTGACTTCGAACAAGGCTTGAGAACCACCGGTGATGCTATCGACAACAAATTTAAAGAAGCTGGTGGTGCTATTAACCAAGGTTTGCAGAACACTGGGTCTTATCTAGATAACAAAAGAAGCCAGCTCGCCGCAGGTATTGACGAATTGGAAAATGACGCTGAAAAAGGGATGAAGGAATCTGAAGATATAGCTAGCTCGATCTTCGGGAAGACCAAAGGTCTGATCGCGCATAAATAAAAAAGGATTCGCGTAATTTTTATTTAATAAGTAACTTTTTATGTGTTAGGACTTTGTAATACCTTCGAATTCTTTGTATATTTTAAACGTAACACCTTTTTGTGATATTGTGGAGTAATGTTTTTAAGTTTTTGAGAAAACTGTTGTTTATTATGTATTCTAGTCGTTAAAAATAACCTATAAGCGCACGTTAGCCCTATCTGTATATTTTTGGTAACTGGTTCGTATCTATAATGACTAAATCAAAAAGAGAAAAAAAAACACGCTGAAAATATTCAAAAGAAACGCAATACGCACGTTTGAGTATAGATTAGTTAGGATTATTTGTATATTTTGGGAAAAATCTAGTGCCTTTTTTAATAATAAAAAAAAACCGATGGACGTTTTTATTTTCGAACTATTAAAACTTAATTTTTTATATTAATTGTATTTCTGTGTAGTTTATTGTAGATACAGTGTATTGCTTGTTTATCTGAAGAGTAAAAAATAAATGTCTAAAATAGTATTTGTTTTTAATTTCGTAATGAAGGTGTTCGGGTAATTTTGACTAACCCTGTATATGTTTTGTCAAGAATGTTTTATAACTGCAATATAGAGGTAGATGGGGGTCGTCTAGCACAACGCAAGCTTGTCAAATTTTTATATTAACACCTTTTGTAAACAAATATTTACACAAGTTTATAACCCAAAAATAAATAACCCAATATAATTATACAACTTTATTTACATAAATAACATGGTATGTATATACAAAAATAATAATATTATACATCATACAAAATCTATTAACTAAAAAAGGTACATTTTTAATACTTATTTCTTCGGTTTGTTGCAGTTATGGTACAGGCAGTGTTCGTAACGATATTTATACTCGTATACAGGTCCCGAGCAGTAGATACAAGATCCGCAAGGTGGATGAATGACGATATCGCCCTTGAAGTGGTATTTCAACCCCTCGTGGGTCGCCGCGAAGTAGAGATTACAAAATTCGCAGAAATAGTAGGTATTTCTTTGGCATTCATGAAGTTCTTCCGGTGACAAATTTTGCACAAATCTTGGATGCACAGCATCGTACTCAGTTCTGTGTTCCTCCTTTTGCATGGTCTTTAGTCTTTCTCTTTAGATATGCTGATGATAAATCTTGATTCTCTGGCAGTTTCTTTGGAGTGTCGTGTAAATATGATAGATGTACATGTTTGAACCAGTTATAATCGAATTAGCACAGTTTGATATAAAACTATTGCTGCAAATTGCATCATTTTTAGTTTGTTTCATAGTAGCCAATATTAGAAAAGCTAAAGTTCTATAATTGATATTTTATCCAATAAAAACTATTTTAAATTAATATTTTTTGTGTCTATTTTTGATCTTAGCCACACATGTGAACCCTGCCTAATATTTGTTTGAATAGTTATAATACAAAGCTTACAAAAACAGAATTTAAAAAATATTTCCAATGGTGTTGGGAATCCTTTTTCTACCATAATTATCATTTGACATCTCGTGTTCGAATTGAGGTTATGTCCTCGAATATTTGAGGTTATATCGCTTGTTTTCATACCAATAAATCCACAATTATGGGTGATGCAGTACAAACCGACTTAAAACCAAACGAATTGGAAATAAAACAAAAAGAAACACCGGGAATAGAAGAACCTAAAAAGGAAGATGATCCTTACGCTTATCTCGAAAGGGATTTTTCATCGGAAAACTATAAAATAGAGGTGAAAAATCTACCGAGGTTTTACGGGGTTAACGTAAGTTTAAACCGGACCCTAAAATAACCTAAAAATGTAATACGTTTGATAATTTTTCAGGAGTTTAAGAAGTTGTTGAACGAAAAATTAGCACTTGGGTCGAACAAAATAAAAATTCCGAGGAAGAACAACCCGTTTATTTTTGTTTGTTTTCGTAGTGATGAGGAACGGGACACTGCTATTGAGAAATTAACGAATTATAAGTGGAAGGGGAAGTCTCTAACGGCTATAGTACGATATTTGGGTGTTAAAATTGTTTATTTTAAAATTTATTTTAAATTGTATATTTTAGAAAGCTAAAGCATCTCCTGACCCTTTGATAAAAAGACGTTTGGATACTGAAGAAAACCCGAATAAAAAAAGGGTTAAAATTGACGATAGGCCTCCTTTAGAACAGCTAAGGGATACGACAATTCCACTTTGGAATTTAGATTATAAATCCCAAGTAAATTTTGTTCAATTTAAAAATTTCTGTCTAAAAAACAGTTCCTTTTTTATGGATTTTTTAGTTAGAGAAAAAGCAGGAACACGTCAAGGGAATACTGACTAAATTAGGGAAAGATTTGATAAAACAAAATGTGCATGTGCAAGATTGGGTTGAAAAGCAACAAGCTAAATACGATGGTTTACCTTGCGAGTTACTTAACATCCGTTACGCTGAGAAAATTGATGGGTGCGTAAACTATACTTAGAAGACGAACAGTTATATGTAAAACTTTGCTTTGTTTTAACTTTTTAAGACGTCCCAAAATTTGATTTTAATTTGAATGTATTTAATTATAAAAAAATAATTACAACTCATAAACTTTTAGATATAGAAACAAATGCGAGTTTACAGTTGGTATTAACGACGAAACAAAATTACCGACCGTTGGTTTTCGTGTTGGTAGCTATGTTAACGGTACAACCGGTGTGGGCCCAATCGAAGAACTTATTCACATTCCAGATTCGATGAAACTAGCCGTTAAAGTAAACATACCACAAAGTAACGTCAAAAAATATAAAAATTTTATTTTAGCTTTACGAAAATTTTGTTAAGTCTTCCGATTTGAAAGTATACGATCCTGAAAATCAAACAGGGCATTTCAGGCAGCTACTCGCAAGGTCTGCGCAAGACCAGTTGATGTTGGTTTTCGGAATAAACCCGCAAGATTTAGAAGAGGAAAAAATCAAAAAATTCAAAGCTGATATTGTCGAGTATTTTACAGAAGGGCCTGGGAAAGACGCGAAAGTGACTTCGATGTATTACCAGCCCGTCACAAAAAGGTAAGAAATTAAAAAGAAAAAATCACGTTTCAAACTTTTATTTTGGAAAACGTAAGTTCTCGTACACAGATTTAGAAGTCATAGACAATTCTAAATCGTGTCTTATTTTTATAGACACATTTTTACCAAGTCTTAAACTCATAAACGACAAAAATCTTTTGCTTAAACAACTTAAACAAACGTCCTAATAACACCGTTCAATTTCTTAGGAATAATTCATCAATATTAGCAAAAAATTGCTAATACTATTCGCAGTGGAAATATTAGCTTAACATATTTCGGCCAAATATCACGCGGAAAATGTCGGAAACTTTTAAAATCATCAAAAAACTCACCGTAAGTTTTAAATTTCCGACCCGCATAAAAAAAATCTGGCCTTTGCTTAAACTATTAAGAACATCTATATACCACTGTAAATTCTCTATAAAATTTATAAAATCTAATTTATATAAAGTTCTAAGGTTGCCAGATATCAAAATGTATATCACCACTATTAACATTGATAATCTGGACAACACAAGCAAGTAAAAAAATATAGTTTTATATATTTTCTACTCGCTGGCAATTCTTAACACATCGTAAGAATGAGACGGTTTAAAATTATTAGGACTATTTGTATGCAAAAGACAATATAGTCTTAGCTACTATGAGATTATAACAGAAGTGCATCATAATATATTAATAATAACAATATAAACACAGGTTCTCAAAGTAACGAATAATTTCTGCATAAATCGACACATTTTAAATTATTTCTCAGAGAGAGAAAGTTCTTATTTTTGTCACAAGTAAACAATATGTCAAAAAAATACACACCCTAACCCTACTTTAGGACTGAAACCTGTCAAACATATGTTTTTGACAATTTGAGTCCAACTTGTAATCTATTGAAGTAAACATATTAAAATGACTCTTTGCTAGACAAAAAAGTACAAAAAAGCCAACAAATATTATTAGAAAACAGAATTTGTTCTAAATTATTTTAAACTTGGAACCAAGGAAAGTATTAAGACAGAATGTTACATCCTAACCCTACTTTTAAAATAAAATCTGTCAAACGCATGTTTTTTTACATTTTGAGTCTAGTTTGTAATCTACTGAAGAATACATACTAAAATGACGATTTGCTAGACAAAAAAGAACAAATAATTTCAACAAATATTAGATGACAGATTTGTTCTAAATTGTAAACCAAGGAAAGTATTAAGACAACATTTTACATCCTAACCCTACTTTTGAAATAAAATCTGTCAAACGCGTGGATTTTTTTGACATTTTGCTAGACAAAAAAGTAGAAAAGATGTCAACAAATATTATTAGAAAACAGAATTTGTTCTAAATTATTTTAAACTTGGAACCAAGGAAAGTATTAAGTCAGAATTTTACATCCTAACCCTACTTTTGAACTAAAATCTGTCAAACGTGTGGGATTTTTTGACATTTTGAGTCTAGTTTGTAATCTACTGAAGAATACATATTAAAATGACGATTTGCTAGACAAAAAAGTAAAAAAAATTTCAACAAATGTTATTAGAAAACAGAATTTGTTCTAAATTATTTTAAACTTGGAATCAAGGAAAGTATTAAGTCAGAATTTGACATCCTAACCCTACTTTTGAAATACAATCTGTCAAACGTGTGGGATTTTTTGACATTTTGAGTCCAGCTTTTAATCTACTAAAGAATACATATTAGAATGACCTTTTGGTAGACAAAAAAGTACAAAAAATGTCAACAAATATTATTAGACAACAGAATTATATTCCAATAGCTGTTTTTCATCAATGCAATGAACAGCGTTTTATATTTTTTCACCTTCGAACCAAGGAAAATAATTGCCTCAAAATTGTACACCCTAACCCTACTTTTGAAGCGGAACCTGTCAAACATGTAATTTTTGACATTTGATGTTCTTGATTAAAAAGTACAAAAATATGAATCGAATATTATTAGACAACAAAATTATGTATTTATATTTTTCAACTTGGAACCTAGTTAAGTCTAAATCAAAATTTTACACCCTAACCCTATTTTTGAAATAAAATCTGTCAAACGCGTGGATTTTTTTGACATTTTGCTAGACAAAAAAGTAGAAAAGATGTCAACAAATATTATTAGAAAACAGAATTTGTTCTAAATTATTTTAAACTTGGAACCAAGGAAAGTATTAAGTCAGAATTTTACATCCTAACCCTACTTTTGAACTAAAATCTGTCAAACGCGTGGGATTTTTTGACATTTTGAGTCTAGTTTGTAATATACTGAAGAATACATATTAAAATAACGATTTGCTAGACAAAAAAGTAAAAAAAAATTCAACAAATATTATTAGAAAACAGAATTTGTTCTAAATTATTTTAAACTTGGAACCAAGGAAAGTATTAAGTCAGAATTTGACATCCTAACCCTACTTTTGAAATACAATCTGTCAAACGTGTGGGATTTTTGGACATTTTGAGTCCAGCTTTTAATCTACTAAAGAATACATATTAGAATGACCTTTTGGTAGACAAAAAACTACAAAAAATGTCAACAAATATTATTAGACAACAGAATTATATTCCAATAGCTGTTTTTCATCTATGCAATGAACAGCGTTTTATATTTTTTCACTTTCGAACCAAGGAAAATAATTGCCTCAAAATTGTACACCCTAACACTACTTTTGAAGCGGAACCTGTCAAACACATAATTTTTGACATTTGATGTTCTTGATTAAAAAGTACAAAAATATCAATCGAATATTATTAGACAACAAAATTATGTATTTATATTTTTCAACTTGGAACCTAGTTAAGTCTAAATCAAAATTTTACACCCTAACCCTATTTTTGAAATAAAAACTGTCAAACATGTGTGATTTTTTGACATTTTGTGTTCTATTGAAGAACACCTATGCGAATAGAAAACCTAAGAAACCCATGGAAAATATAACTAAAAATTTAGCTTAGCTTTAAGCCTTGTTCACACTAGTAAACACCGGCAAAGCTAACCTAACCCTAAAACAACCACAGATGGCGCTACTTCTTACGTTTTGCATTTTCGATTGTCGTTCTTCTAACTGCTGTAACTTTTTAATCGTTAGTTTTAAAACGGGAATACATTTTTAGTGTTATTCTGCTTAGGTTGAAACTGCTTTGAGTCATTATTCGGATTATTAGGCCTTTTCGGAAAACCCCTATTCTGATTCGATTTATTCTGCGGCTTACCCTGTTGCTGAGGGTTATTAACTTTAACAAAACCCCCGTCACCCCCCCTCCTTGGATTATGATTCCCCTTACCACCCGCCGTCGGATCCTTATTAAACTTAAAAGTATTAATCCTAACGTTACTATAAGCGGTATCCTTAAGGTTAATTTTCTTCTTCAAAATCTGATGGATATAACCGATCTTATCGAAACAAACGACAATCGGTCTCGCAGACCCGCCGGGCTTTCCGATTCTCCTAACGACGATGTCGTCCAAAGGCAGATCCGTCAAATTCTTGAGCACTTCGATCACAAATAGACGGTCGTTTCCGCAATCCGGGATATTGTGCAAGATAAGCTTGAACGGCTTCGGGTTTTCCGACGAGACGGAAGAACCACATTCGCTGATGTCATCTTCGAAATTGATCAAGTCATCCACGCTGTCGTATCTCGACAGGTTGTCGTCTTGATCTTGGTCCCTTAGATTAGCGAACGACATCTGTTTTTCTGGCGTTTTCTGTGCCGACGGTCGAAGATTGTTGAATACTTGTTGAGGTGGTGGGTTTGACGGACCTAGAATGACGATTTTGAGGTTAAATATACAAGGATAAGCCTAATATATCATTGGAAAGTTTTTAGTTTATCGTAGCTAACGCTTACCTGCACCACCTGTTGTCAGAATAACCTCTTTCATCAACGTATTCTGCTGCTGCAGCAAAACGTTCAAAACTTTTGCATACGGGACGTTCTCGTCCAATTTTGCGTTCGTAGCTTCGACATCGGAAAATTCCCGTTTTGATTTTTGCAGTTGCGTTCTAGCTTCTCCGATAGCATTGGACATGGTCCCGGCAAATTTGGCGGTACTCTCTTTCATTTTCTCTTGAATTCTGTACAACTTCCCGTTATTTTGCGAGGCCTCAACCCGCATCTGTGCTTTCTTCGCGTTAACCTCACTTTCTGCAGCCTGCAGCTCGCCAGCTTTTTCGTGCAGGACGGATTTGCCTCCGATGTTGGTTAATTGCCTCGATAACTCCATGTTGTTCTTTTTTAACCGTTCGATCTCGTCTTCGTCCTTGTTGGTCTTGTAGAGGCCGTTATTCGATAACGTAGAATCTATTTTGTTTCGGAATTCTAACAATTCCGTGTATAGCGAAAGAATTTCTTCGAATTCCGGTATGGATTTGTACTTAGATAGCTCGGAGTGCACCTTTTTTTGGTTAGTTTTGATATCGTTGATGCGTCTCTTCGTGTCTTCTTCCTTTTTAGCCATCGTAGTCTCCAACGTTTTCACATTTTTGGCTAGTTTGTTCTTCTCCGCTAAGAGATTCTTTATCGTTAGGTTATGCGTTGATATGGTCTCTTGCATCTTCTTATATTCCCGGGTGTATCCCTCGATCGTCTGGTCATCGAAATGCATTTGTTTTGAACTCGTTTCGTTACCCATTCTTGATTTAATATACAAAAGATAAGATAGTGATAACTGATAACCCCTTTCTGCAACTTACGGTGAATGTTTTCGTATTTTAAAAGCTAAAAATAGCACTCGGTTGGTGTCTGTCGTATTTGGATAAACGCTACGTCGAACACAAGGCTGTGGATGCACAACACAAATAAGAAAGTTCGAAGTCCGCTTCTACCGTATGGTAAGCGACGCAACAACCTTGAAAGTTGATAATATCGGGAAGTACCGAGTGCGTGGAAATTCTAAGCTGGCCACACACGTAAAATGCATGGCGTACTAGGCGTAATACCATATGAAGAAAATGATGCCATTGCGTAAAATGATTATTTATATTATTGTTTATACAATGATAATGAAAAAATACAAAACAATTAAAGTTTGACAAGCTTACGTTGTGCCAAACAACCCCCACGAAGGGGTTGTTGGTACAACTTATTCAAATCATACTTAAATTCCATTCATGAATAAGTTTGGCATTGAAGATACACCTTGGGGAATCCAATATCTGCATAAAGATAAACATAACCTCCATAGTTTTATTATTATACTCATTAAGTTCAACTACAAATAGTTCAGAAATAGTTCGTTCCAGAGCTTTCTTTTATTTGTGCCACATTTGAATAATATACAGTGAATTTTGATAGATAAATAACATAACCTCAACCCACCATGCGCATTCGATAACGGTGATATTTTAGCCGCCATTGTTTACCACGAAACATGGAGTATTTACGGTCGAACGTGTGTGGCACGCTTTAAATTTTTGATGCTATGGCATTAAGTACTTTTTGGTTTCTTACTGTGAAGTGGTCGACCTGGATTGACTAAAACAGTTGTTGCTGTTATATTCACGCACGTTGTGGAAATGTCATGCATCAGTTTCATAGAAAAAAATAAAAGATAACACCTTATCTTGAAATAAACTAATTACATACGTAATTTATTTTTGTTGTTTGTTACTATGCATTTTAATCACAAGGATTATTATTTTGAAAGGGCATTTTGTTCAACATGATACTGTAGCGACATCGAAATATTTTTTAAAATTATGGTAATACAGTAATTGTTATTCTAATCATACAGTTTGCAGCGATTTCCCTTGAAATAAAAAGGAATTTTTCTCAAAATAAGAAGCACTGTATTACTCAATCTTCACAACAATTCAATTTTACGTTTTGAGAGCATGTGAGAGACTTTGAAAGTAGCAGAAGTAGCATTTTTTGATTTTGGAACATAGCTTTTAATTAATTAAAACTGGACGCGGTTAAAACTGGTTCCTGCAGCGTTGGAAACAAAACAACGTTGCAGTTTTGTATTATGCTAAATTTTCTGAACTCATCAGTATTTCTATATTCGTTATGAACCTATTTCGACCCCAAAGGCTTCAAGGATGAGTCGATGATCTGAAACACAATCTAACAACCAAATTTGTACAAATTTGTTTAGGATTTCTGGACAAGACGTAAAGATGGAACATTTGCATGGCGATGCCTATATCTACGAGACCATACACGGCCTAAAATTCAGGATCTCGCCGCAAGCGTTCTTTCAGGTGAATTCAGCAGCTGCTGAAGTCTTATACCATGCAGCTATAGAACTGGCTGCTCCTACCGAAAAATCAACAGTCATCGACATATGCTGCGGTACAGGAACTATTGGCTTATGTTTTTCAAAGGTAAACTAAACAAAAAAGACAACTTTTTATGAATACAAAAATAGTAATTTTGGATTTTCTTTGATTAGAGTTGCGACCAAGTTCTGGGATTAGAACTGATCCCCCAAGCAGTCCATGACGCAAAAGAAAACGCCAAACTCAACAACATTGAAAATTCTGATTTCTTTGCTGGAAAGGCCGAAGAGATTCTTACGTCGGTTTGCTATAGATCTAGGAACGATGACGTCATCGGAGTTGTGGACCCGCCCAGGGCCGGACTACGTAAGCTAAATATTTGTTTTTTGATTCTCATCAATAATTTAATACGTAACCTTAAAATTTTAGACCACAAAGCTGTGAATCTATTGAGAAAAGTGAAGAATCTTAAGAAGCTGGTGTATATTTCCTGTAACCCCAATGCAGCGTACCAGAATTTTGTGGATTTGGGGAGGCCGATGTCGAAAACGATGCAACAGGAAGCTTTTGTTCCCATACAAGCTGTTGCAATTGACTTATGCCCTTATACTAATCACACAGAGTTAGTAATTTTCTTCAAGAGATGGGACTTAATAGAGGAGAGTCAAGCTGAAGAAGAAAAAGATACATAATCCATGTAATTTTACTGTTTTTAGTGTTTAAGTTTTAACATACAAAATAAACTTTTGCAAGTACTATGCCTGTTTTATTGTCATTTGAATTTTATATTGATATTTTGAATATTTCAGATTATACAAAACACATTTAATTAAAACTAAACACAAACTAAGGAAGTAATAAACGAAATGTGTAGACTGCAAGCCAGTTGCCCTAAAAGCATAAATATCTCCCTCACCAGTATACTATACAGTTTATGACAAATGTCATAAATCTAAGACTAAAGAAAGCCCTTAAACGCCAAACAAAAATAATGCAAATTATCACAGCAGTAAGAGGACTTAATTGTTTTTTAAAGACAAAAGGAATTGCCTACCAACAAATAAAAAAAATAAAAATCGTCCTACTGGTTTAAAAAATATATAAGACTACAAAGACGTAGTAAATACATAAACTGTGTCCGAATCAAAATCAATCTAATAGTTACGCAATCACCTAGATTAAGAAGGGTCCCCTACCGATCGTCAAATGTCTCCACTGGGGCATTTATTAAGTGATACAGGGAAGTATCAGGCACGTTTTCGGGCGAAACGTGACTGCAATGACGAACGCGATCGAGGACAGCTGTGATGAATAAGTTAGCGCGTCCAGAGGGCGCTGATTGGAACATTCACATGTAAATCGCGCGAAATTGTCTATATTGAACTGTTCGAACAACTCCAAAAAAGAATACTACAGATTTTACACTTTACTGCAATATCTGAAGATATCTGACTATTTATAATTATAATTATTTAATTCATCAAGCCAGAATAATGATTTTCCGTAATTCCGTAATGTCCGTAATGTCCGTAATGTTCCGTAATGTCCGTAATTCCGACACACCTGTCAGAATTAGGGATTATTGATGACCGTAATTCCGACACCTGTGTCTTGTTATTACGCAAGTATAAAGCATATTTAGTCAGCCGAAATAGATACCTGTATAAATTTTGATTCAAATAAATGTCACAAATGTCAAACGTACTGACCTTTCTTTCTTCAATTTCAACTTGGTTATTGGCAAAGTAGACTAGTAGACTCATCCAATGACGTAGGTCTGTCCCTTCTACAACAAAAAGAAACAAAATTAAAAATTATACTAGTACAAACAATACTTTGAAAACAACAAATGTATCTAATCTAATCTAATGTATTACTCAATTCATATTCAGTGGCCTTCATTGCTAACCCGTTAACACAATTTTAAGTAGAATTGGTTCTTAAGTACTATTTTTGTTATTTTTAGTTTGGCAAACTGTCTATCGCCCGCTCCGGTGGCAACAGTTATAGGCAGGGTTAGAAAAAACCTGCTAAGCAATGTTTAAATTTGGCCCAATGTTAAGGGAGGTAATGGATTTAAAAACGTCAACTGGACCTTCTGGAAACAAGGTCTATGGACGCAAAATCATTTAACATCATAATGAATTCGCCCGACTATGAAAATAGTACCAATAATACCATCGAAATATTTATTGAATGAAGACATTATTATTGAAATTTATTAAAAATTATCAGTGATTATCAGTGAAATTTGTCATTAAATACTTGCATCAAATATCTCCGAAAGTATTAAGCTTAGCAGAACAAAATGTACACCATATTAAAGATGAAAAGAATTACTTAAAAATATTGAATGATGTAGAATTGGGAGAAGGTTAAAAAACGGGCTTTCAGAACCGAAATATTATGTCAATATCTACACTGTTAAGTCATCTGTCATCAGCAAACTTCTGGCGATTTTGACAGAATAGATATTGACACCTGTGTGAACTTAGCCCCCCCATATTGATTTTTTACAGTTTTTTTTGCTTAAATCGTTTGATAGTCGTTTGATAGGGTTTGATAGGCTATTCCAGAGGTTTGATAGTTTTTCGTTTTTCCGGAAAACAGAAAATAAAATTTGGTGTGTAGTTAGCCCCCCTATGTTCGAATTCTCGATTTTTTTAAGTTGGAATCGATTGGTTACGGTTTGGTTAGGTTTGATAGTCCATTCCCGACGTTTGATAGTTTTTCGTTTACCTGAAATCCGCAAAATTGGAATTTGTAGGTTATGTTATTGTTCGAATTTATTCCTTTCCAAAGGCTATTTTAAGCGGGAGTTGTTTGATTGTTGTTTCATTTTGTTCGCTTGTTAGTTCTGAACGTATAATTGTTCTTAGTAACGACGTGATTGATAATATTGTAAAAATTAATGATGCTTATAAATAATATATTAATAATGTTCGAATTTTCCGGTTTTTGAAGTTGCAATTGATTGCTTATGGTTTGGTTGAGTTTGATTGTCCATTCCCGACGCTTAATAGTTTTTTGTTTTCCTGAAATCCGCGAAATTAGAGTTTAGTTTATTAGGTTAGTAATTAGTTATCTTATTGTCCGAATTGATTTAATTCCAGGGGCTATTTTAAGCGGGAGTTGTTTGATTTCGGTTAGAAAATGTATCATAATCCATAGTTCTAATTAAAAGTTGGCATTATATGAAAAAGAATTGCATGAGTTTTATTTATTGTCCCCAATATCTAATTTGAATCAACGCCATCTACAAAGGAACGGTCAAAGTTAACTCTGCTACTACGTTATCGGCATAGGTAGGGGAACCCAAGGAGCATATCAGAGATAAGGTAAAATTAGTAAGGATATTACTGCTTAACATTGTTGTAAAATACAACTGAAGACCATTCCCTTCTGTTTCCATACTCAACGTTTTCCAAATGGTAGATGAATAGCCGGGCACACTATCTTTAAAGTGGTCTCCATATTTGAATAAAATGTCAAGTACTTCTTCGGTTGGTATCTTAGCTTTTCGACGCATCTAAAGTTTGATAGTAAAAAAAGATTAGGTATTTTAATTGGGTACAAAACGTGCAGACCTAATAGGCCTGCTGGTCGCCTAGGTAGATCGCCGGTAGCAAAAAAACCGAAAGTACGACTATGCTCTTACACGCGCTACGTGACTATGCTCGTACGTTCGGCGTGCCTACGCTCCTACGTTTCGTTTAGGTTAGGTGTCTAGCAACCGCCTCGCGAAGTTTCGGAACCTAAAAATATATAATTATAACAATTATATATTTTTATAATACCTACCATAAAGTTTCTGCATACGTGTCTAAAGTCGAACGTCCCAAAGCTTATAAACAATCCCAGAGTTAACTTTGACCGTTCCTTTGTAGATGGCGCTGATTCAAATTAGATATTCGGGACAATAAATAAAACTCATGCAATTGTTTTTCATTTAATGCAAACTTTTAATTAGAACTATGGATTATGATACATTTTCTAACCGAAATCAAACAACTCCCGCTTAAAATAGCCCATGGAATTGAATCAATTCGGACAATAAGATAACTAATTACTAACCTAATAAACTAAACTCTAATTTCGCGGATTTCAGGAAAACAAAAAAAAACTATTAAACGTCGGGTGGACAATCAAACTCAACCAAACCATAAGCAATCAATTGCAACTTCAAAAACCCGAAGATAACTAATTACTAACCTAATAAACTAAACTCTAATTTCGCGGATTTCAGGAAAACAAAAAAAAACTATTAAACGTCGCGTCGGGTGGACAATCAAACTCAACCAAACCATAAGCAATCAATTGCAACTTCAAAAACCCGAAGATTGAACATTATTAATATATTATTTATAAGGATCATTAATTTTTACAATATTATCAATTATGCCGTTACTAAGAACAATTATACCTTCAGAACTAATAACCGAACAAAATGAAAAAACAATCAAACAACTCCCGCTTAAAATAGCCTTTGGAAAGGAATAAATTCGAACAATAACATAACCTCCAAATTCTAATTTTGCGCATTTCAGGTAAACGAAAAGCTATCAAACGTCGGGAATGGTCAATCAAACCTAACCAAACCATAAGTAATCGATTGTAGCTTAAAAAAACCCGAGAATTCGAACATTAATAATATATTATTTATAAGGATCATTAATTCTTACAATATTATCAATCATGCCGTTACTAAGAACAATTATACGTTCAGAACTAACAAGCGAACAAAAAGAAAGAACAATCAAACACCTCCCGCTTAAAATAGCCTTTGGAAAGGAATAAATTCGGACAATAACATAACCTACAAATTCTAATTTTGCGGATTTCAGGTAAACGAAAAACTATCAAACGTCGGGAATGGACTATCAAACCTAACCAAACCATAAGCAATCGATTGCAACTTAAAAAAACCGAGAATTCGAACATGGGGGGGCTAACTACACACCAAATTTTATTTTCTGTTTTCCGGAAAAACGAAAAACTATCAAACCTCTGGAATAGCCTATCAAACCCTATCAAACGACTATCAAACGATTTAAGCAAAAAAAACTGTAAAAAATCAATATGGGGGGGCTAAGTTCACAGAGGTGATATTGACATAATATCTCCGTTCTTTACATTTTCCCAAATCTATATCTTTCAATATTTTTAAGTAATTCTTTGTTTATCATGTACCCAAATCTTCATCAAAATTTTATCTGTAATATGAAGTATAATTTGTTCTGCTAAGAGTAATATTTTCGGGGATATTGATGCAAGCATTTCATGGCGAATTTTTTAATCACTAATAGTTTTTAATTATTTCGATAATCATATCATCAACGACTTAGCAACATTTAGATATTATTTTTATATGCGGGCAAATTATGTGTCTACCCAAATAAAAATTACCTAGATTACCTTTTCGGCAGCAAATTCTAAACATAATATTTTCGTATTTTCATATCATATTTTCATATAAATGCTCAAAATGGTCGTTAGTCGTTAGGACTATTTTATATTTCTCTTCTGATTTTTGTATACCGTTACTACGACAGGGAGAGCCCAATTTCCTATTAGTTCGATACTCTGCTATGAAGTTTGCTTCAGACCGCTTCGCAACTATACACGAAAGCACGGTTATAAGTGACAGCTGTCAAAAAATTGTCTAATCATGTTCGAAACGTCCAAATTTCAGTTGTGGGTGTTTGCAAGACCCACTGACCTATAAGATGTTCACAAGACCATTACAAAACATGTGTGAATGTATACCACCGACTTAGATTACGATGTTATCATTGTCGGAGGAGGTATTTCCGGCCTAACAGCTGCTTTAGCCATCTATGAACGTGACCCTTTACTCACCGTCCTAATCTTAGAAGCAAATGGTATATTGCGAAAGGAAACAAAACAAAAGAGGAAGTATTTAGCATTAAAATTATGTTTTTCAAGCTATTCCTGGTGGTAGAACCAGACAAGTGTCATTGGAAACTTCCAGTTATACAAAGAAACCGTACCACTTGGGCGGGCATTTTATCAATAGAAGACAGATCCATCTGGTGCAAATGCTCGATAAATTTGATATACCAATCTTGGATTATGGGAGCACTCGTTTTTGCATGTTCGACGATGGTCTGATTCAGCAGCTTGAACGCGGTGTTCCTATCTTTATTTGCGATGAGACCAAAATCCAGTTGGAGCAGTTCTTCAAAAAAGTATAACTGCATAGAGGAGATGGTTCACTATGGAACACTAATATTTAGTATTCTTTTCGATTGACAGGTAGATGTTTTATGCAGTGATATTTCTTTTGCAAGTCCTATGGCTTCTATAGAAAGCCAACGTCTGGATTCTATAACTCTAGACGATTTTTTACGAGAAAACCTACCTACGTCAACTCTAGATTATTTCCGAAACATCCTTAGATTTACATGCGGTAAATAAACGGTTTAAAGTGAGACAAAAATCACTCTACACATCCTCAAATCGGAAACCCCATTTCAGGAGTGGAACCTACAAGAATTTCAGCACTGTTCTATCTAGCGTTCTGCAACAGCAGAGGTGGCGCTTTTGCGTCATTCCTACGCAAGAATAATTCCGGAAAATTATCGTATATACCAGGAGGTATGACGATTCTCACCGAACAGATCATGGCCATCATCGGACGCGATAATATCCTTGTAAACAACGCTGTTAACAAAATTTGCAGAGAAGAACACGACACTATGGTATTCACCTCAGAAAGGAAATTTAGGTATTATATCTGTAGTTATGGGACAGCCTGTGTTCAATTTTGAATTGTTTGGCACAGCGCACATTGGGGTATCAGACCCAAAAAGCTGGCCATAAATCAAATTTCTAAATTGTTGAATTCCAAAAAGTAAACCAGCTTCTGTGATATGTAAAAGACCGATGTATTAAAAGGCGGCAATATTTTTTCACCTGAGCCCTGAGTCACGTGTCCTTGTCAGCCAAAAGTTATATTTTACTATGGCTGAACGTAGATGCACATAAGTTGACGCTCTTAAAAACGGTTGCAATTTTGTATTTTAACGACAAATGTGACTATTTTGTGATTCATTCTTTAGAACCAAGTATGAACTTTCATTCGACACTATTTTTATTAAAATTTTCCCACAATTTTGTTTATTGCAGGGCCGAGAACATTCGCTGTTATAAAAAACAGTTTTATGCAGAACTTGAGTGTTTTAGTTTAGTGTTTAGCTTTGTTAAGCTTTTGAAAGTGGTTCAAATTATAGTATACATAGTTGACATTACAACTACTGGAAAATCTGCTGCGGATAGATGCGGTTTTTGTGATTTTATTTCTAATACGTTGTAAAGGAAAATCAAAAAATTGACGCACCGGCTTATATGTAATTTGGTGCAATTTGATACCGTGATAGTAGAGGTAATTTAGAACATATTTAACCATATTTAGCTATATACAGATGGTTACGGTTATCGAGATATTAACAACTTCATGTTCAATGCATCGTGTATGTTTTAAATGCCGTTATGTACGTATATTTTTCCGTTTTGGATCATGTATAGCAAACAACCCCAATGACCTAGAATATTAAAAATCATCCGAAAAAAATCTTAAACTTTGTACTTGTATATGCATTTCTTTTTAAATTGGTTGCTTGATGCCAATCGGATTCATATTCAAGGCAAGAAAATACATCGAAAGCACCTACTCGCATATACAGTTCACTGGTTTAAATTGGATTCTTGTTGAGGAGAGACAATAGTAAGTTTGTGAATAGAACCTGGGTAGTCGTTTTCGATAAATGTGTTTATGCGGAATGCGAATGCCGGTTCAAAACATGCGTATTAGGGTCAAACCAATAAAAAACGACCGTTTCAGCTTGAAGTATGACCAAATTTCGAAAGTTTTCATGGAAACAATAAGTACAAATATTAGACAATTTTGAAATAATACTAAAAATAATAGATTTTGTAGTGATAAATATGGTAAAATAGGTTCTTAATTCCCTTTACCATCACGTCTTAAAAGGGATGCATCGAACGGAAAACAGCATGAATAGCATATGTACCGTTTCAATACACAATATCGACTGGTGTAAACTTTCATTTTCATCCTCTACCGCTGGTCTTTAAAAATAAACCTTTTTTCAGGATTTTCTTACAACATAACAAACCCAAACATGTTATCTCATATAACTCAAAAACGACATGTATTGTTCAATTTTAAATCCGTATATGCTGCGTATTTAAACTGAACATGTCATATATTATTTTATGAATTTCACACGGTAAAACATAATAGAAATAAAATCACAAAAAATATTGATGACAAAAGTAGCAGTAATTAATTTACAATAGGTGTAGTGCAGTGAAGAACAATTTCTAATACAGTTTGCTTTTTCCTATTTTGTGCTGTTTTATTGTGTTTATTAAGTTATTAACTTTCAAATTCTTTGTATGAAGGTTAAAATGTTATACATAAATAAAACAACACATCTAAAGCCTTTTTAGGTTAAAATATAATTTTGGCCAGGTTTTCAGGTCAAATACCCCACTATGCAGCGCCAGCTTGTGCTCCAATTAGTATTTTATTTTGAACACCCTGTACAAAATGTTCTTTTTTATGTTTTCGTCATTGAGCCGTCCTTGGGTGTATACCAAATATCATTACCAATTTTATTATATCCAGTAGTTTCAAAAGTACAAGGGAGATAAAAGAAAACATTCTGTATTATCAATGTTTTGTATTATTCGTAATTTTGGTCAATGGGCTAGCCGTACTGATGATTTGCGTCGAGTAAATAAATATAATAGCTTACATAGTAATCAAAATAACTTAGCTAACTTCTTTGAAGACTGTATACAAAAGATCTTTTGTAAAAAAGTCACGTGTTTGCCGGTCCTTGTGATTATTTAAATGTTTCTAATCACAGTGACCAAATGATGCTGTTATTATTAATAATATCCGGTAATTATTAATACAAAACACATTTATCACTTTAACCGTAACATATATATTTCAAACTAGAACATAGGTCGAGTTGCTACGTTCAAAATTCAAACAGACTTCGAGTATAATATTTTGAAAGTTGTAGATGCGTTATATTGGCAGTCCCACCGAAACAATTGCTTGGGATTGCATTTGAGCCAACGTTGGAAAAAAGCAGGACAGACGTGTTAAGAAAAATTAAAGGAAAGCGTTGGTTGAAGTTTGTAGTCACATACAGAGAGGTAGGTGTATATCGATTATTTACTAGAGAAATAATAATGTAATAATTTTGAGAATTTCAGCATTTTTGGAAAGATTCAGCGCATAATCGGGATTTATTTTCTAATAATCCAGCGCATCAGGTATGCCCCATCGTGGTTGTTTATGATATATCCTGTGATGGGAATGCTGCCCTTACTGGCTTGGTTGACATTGCAAAACACCCTCAACATTATTTTAAGGTAATCAACAATGTTGTCTAGGTCAGGGGTTCTCAACCGGTGGTATTTCTAAAATAGCAGATTGTGTAAAAGAAAGTGTAGTTAAAAAGGCAAAACAAAGTAAATATTTTACGCTATAGTTAGATGAAAGTACCGACATATGTTATTTTGATCAATTATTAGTCTTTAACTGATTTGAGGTTGAAGAGGAAATTGCAGAGGAATATTTATTTTAGGAACCTCTGCCCGAAAGAAGATCTGGTGATAAATTTTAATAATTCTATGTTTAACAGTTCCATTCCATGGAAGAAATTTATTGGTGTCTGCACTGATGGAGCTCGGGCTTTAACAGAAAAGAATCGCGGCCCTCATATAAAAATTAAAACAGTAGCTCCAGAAGCTCAATTCACTCGCTGCAAAATCCATCGGGATTTCTAGTAGCAAAATCTATACCAGACAGACTAAAAACAGTTTTGGATCAAGCAGTAAAAAGATAACAAATTTTAAAAATGATGTTTTTACTTTGCTTTTGTATACCAAATGAAGTTTTGTTATATAATTGTTTATTGCTAGACTATTGCCTTTTTAGAACTTTTTTGTTGTTTTCTCTAGTAAACTGTCGTTCAAAAGTTATTATTTTGGTACTAAATAATTAGTAGGTATGTATGTACTTATTTATATGCATTTTTGTATAAAGGTTGGTGGTACGGAGAAATTTGAATATTTTTTATGAGGTACACGGAACCTAAAAGGTTGAGAACCCCTGGTCTAGGTGTTTACTATTTGGGTAAGTTGTACCAACAACCCCTTCGTGGGGGTTGTTCGGCACAACGGCAGCTTGTCAGGTGTCAAGGAGAAATAATGTCAAAATACTATACTAATAATATATACTAATCGAACACTTCTTATTCTTACAGATATTGAGATATACCTACAGTTTTTCTTAGACTGCTGTTTTTCCATAAAAAGGCCAATAAATCAAAAATATAAAGTTTAGGGTAGGTAATGTCATATTTCAATGCTGTAAAATGTTGCGAGTAATTCAAAATTGTGCCGAAATATAGGTTGCTCCATTTAAAAAACATAAGTTTGGGTTGGTATACTACCTTATGGAACACCCCCTATAGTAGAAATTTGACAAGCTTGCGTTGTGTCGAACAACCCCCACGAAGGGGTTGTCGGTACAACTAACATAAACAGTAAATCCAACATGTTTAGGTTAGATATGACAAAGAGGTACTCCATCAACTGGCAGCTTATTTTGGACGAAAAGCGTTAAAACCGTTGGACTACTGTGAAAGATTTTGGCCAGACGGTGGCTATGACTCATCGATGATCAACTGTCCCCTACCAGGTTGCATGGAGTCGTTACATGAAATCAGAAAACCCGCTGGAAGGTATATTAAAAAGATATCACTTTTCATTTGCTAAAGAAAAGCCAGTGAACTGTATATACTACGTATAACTGGAAGGGACCCGCGCTTTATATTGGCGGGCGAGAAGTGTTGCAGGCGCAAGCAAAAGAGACAGAGCGATACCGTGGGCAATGTGTCACTGTCTGACTACCGTAGGTAGACAGCGGAAGGCAGTAGTGTTTCGCTTTTTTATTTTATTCTAGCGGAACCCATTGTCCTAGAAACCGCAAAATGGTCTCATAGTAAACCTAAATCTTTGTATTTTTACGTGAAATTGCAAAAATTTCTTCCCAACGCAAAACATGACAAGATATGCAGCTTTTGAAAACGCCTATTCGCTTACCACAAGCAAAAAAAAAGTTATCAATATAACACTAAGTTTCAACTATCTTTTTCTCGATTTTTTTAAATGTAATACTTTACAATTATCTTTATAATTAACAGACCTATCAATACCAGTACAAAAAATATCGGGTTGCCATGTAGTAAGTGTCGATGGCGTCAAAAGTCGAAAACAATTGAAAGTCGCAAATTAAATTTGATGTAACAATGTATATTTTGATAATTAAAATCGACGCAATTTTTCAAATAACAAACCGTTTCATACATTGTGCATGTTGCCTTACTTTACGCGCTCACTGTATACATATTTCGAATAAATAAAATTTTAAAATGTGAAAAATAATTTATAAGTATTAATATTATCGAATAAATATAATCAGCATCATGTGGACTACTTTTAATGTCAGAATACGTTTCCTTAATTCAATAATACAAAGAGCATTTCGTTATTGGACTGCAATTGATTCAAATTAAAGAATAACTACTAATATATAATTTGAGAGTACCATCGCGAGCATAAAAAACTGGGACACCAAAGTGAAATTGGGCACTTATATTCTCAACAATTTTAGTTGTGTATCATTTACTTTGACAGTATTTGTTAACCTATGATGTCTAAACCCTGACAGTATTTTTCAACCTACAATTTTGTTCCGGTTCCATCAATTTTATTCTTCGCGGTATTCTTGCCGACACCTAATTCAATAACAATTTCTCGAATGCTGATTATATCATGTAGTCGAGTTTACATTTGCCTTCTAAAATTCATTCAATTGCGAAATTTTTATTTATTACGCCAAAATTCAAGATGACATTAATGTGACATGACAAGCGTACTGACATGGCATTACGAAGCCCAGTTTAACCAGTGCAAATTAGAGTGTCCCCGTTTTTTATGCTCGCGATACTACCTAGTCTGTAAATTTTAATTAGGCGGAATATATGAATAAAATATAACTTTTATTAAATCTGCGATTATTATCTCATGTATTTAAGTCTCTGCAAGAGTTAAGGGTTGATTAATTTATCCAAGGTGCCAGTTATACCATGTTATACGTAGTATATATAGTTCACCGAGAAAAGCTAACAAAAATAACTTTTGCAGGTTATATTTTGCTGGGGCTGAGACTGCAACGTGTTGGTATGGAGATATCTCGGGAGCTGTTCAATCTGGCTTAAGAGCTGCTCTTGAAGTGCTCTACGAGATAAGGCCCCAAGTCTTGGACATGAGCGATTTCGCAGAATTAAAGTATTGGGTTATGTTTTTAATGTTATGTCGCGTTTTAAATTCGTATTTTTATGTTAAGGCTGGAAAGGGAAACACACCATCGTTTGGAACCAACACAACCCGAGTCGACGTATTGGTTACGAAACTCCGTAGGGATTTTTTTAGTTTTGTACATTGCTTATTTAATTGTCGCATACGCCAAAATGCTGTACAAGTCTTATTTTGTGGGAGCTCCGTTATTGTATAGGTAAATTTCAAAAAAATCCCGTTGTTTTGCTATGTTTGTGTAGGCATGTACTTGAAAATATTTACAAATATAATATGTACTAGTAGTACTGTAGTTTTATTATTGTTTCCTCTCAACAAGTCCCACAAAGGGGTTGATGGTACAACTAACTTAATAGTCTATTGTCAATTGATTGTCTATAGATTTTTCATGGAAACGTAATCGTGTATTTCAAAATTCAACAAAGCTGTCCCATTACTGTTCTTCTGTGCAAATTTTGTTAACTTCTTAAATGTCCAAAATAATATAGTACTTCACAATTGTCAAAAATAAATGATATCACGATATTAAACGTCAAACTATAATCCCTCATGGCGACTTTTCAGTTCCACCAACCTATCACCACAGAAAACAACACAAAAAAATAAGAAAAAGATACCAATTCACGAACGGAAGACATGAATAAACTAACCAATGAAAACATAATTGAATTCCGACGAAAAGCAAAAGAACCGAAAAAAAGGTAACAGCGCGCGGCGTTTTCAGTATTCAGCGACGTTTAGCTGAGCGTCGCGACGCCAGTGAGCGTCCGGACTTTGGCGCGTTCGGTCGTGCCTGGTCGCGTTTGAATTTCCCGCGAAATCACGCGACGGCGAACTGTCGGCATTGGTCACTTTTGACAGTTCTCTCCAGTGTTTGTATTTTGCGCTATACGCTTGGAACCGTGAGTTGCGATTAACGTTTCTGTCGCTCTGCGCATAGTCTAGTTTAGTTTTGCGATAATATTAGCGCTAAACAATACGTTCTTGTTGTTGTAGTGTCATCTGGTTTGTGGAAAATTGTGTCTTACCAAGTGTTTATTGTGCTAACTGTATATACAGACCGGAGGGACGTGTTTCGGAATTTCTGGTGAGTCAATTTGGTTGCTTGTTGTTAGTTTTATTCGGTATTTATGATTGTGTATTGTTGTGTTGCGTGTGTAGAGTTTAATTTTGTGTTTGATTTTGTGTATTGGTTAAAGGTTTTGAAGCAATTTTCTTGAAATAAGTTTGTAAGGTTATAATTATATACCTACGTGTGTTGTAAAAGTTGTGGAGATGTTTCTATAGCAACGTGTTGTTTGTTCTAATTTTTTCTACACTAGCTGCCGTTGTGCCAAACAACCCCCACGAAGGGGTTGTTGGTACAACTTACCCAAACCATAATTTACTTTAGATATATCATGGGAATATATATCTAAAAATTGTCTTCCATTGAGATGCACCAAACTCACCCTCTTGGCGAGGGTGCATTTATTAAAATACATAACTTAGGTCCTATCGGGTAATGTCAGGTTGGGGCCAGGGAAAATAGGGGGGGCGCGCGGCGTTTTAATATAGTTTTGGCCAAGTTTTATCTGTAAAGTTGGGATGCTAAATCGATTTGGTTTGGGGTTGGACTTGTCTGCGAATACGAAAATTATTGCCGCCCCTATATACCGAGGAAGAGGGTATAAGAACGACCCGGTATCGAGTTTGTGCGCCCGCACTACTGACTGCTGTTTGTTTTTTTTTTCGGGCCCTATCCGTATATTTCTTATCAATTTTTGCGGTATCTCTCGTTTGGGGTAATACGAAACCGAGTTTCTGATATCATCGAATTGTTTCTTATTTACTAGAAAGATAGCGAATGAAACCGAGTATGGAGCAGTCCCTGCGTCTTACCCTATCCGACCAATGTAATATTTTTCCGCGTATGAAAGGAGATAGCTAAAATGTTTTGGTTCGCTATGCGCAGGCGCGCTGACTGAATTTGACCGCGAATTTTAAACAACAGTGTTGCGGCCTAATTTGCGCATGCGCGTAGTGCTCGCGCATGCGCGTAGAGCATGTTGTGATTGTAGAAAGAAATAGAATAGAGTATCTTCCATTTCGCTTTGAAACCTGAACAACCTCTCTTTCTAGGCGCATTATACCAGTATAAGTTATTTGGTATGGAGGCTCGTTGGATTTTATTGCAACGTTGTAGAGGGTGTCCCACAAACAAAGTACATTCATGGGTTAAGAAATCGAAATAAAGGTTTCTTCCGTATATGAAAGTTCTAGACAATTATTCGCTCTACTGCCAGAAAATAGTTAATTGAGGCTTTAAATTTGCTTGGAAAAACGCATGGGAAGAAGACATTTTTTGGTATTTTTTCGAATAATTGTTCGGGGTTTTGTGGAAAACTTAAAATTACTTAAGGACGTGTAGAGGACTTTCCAATGAAGAAAGTTTGACCTATTACACTTATGGATTTGACGGGCCAACTCACCCCCACAGTGCTTTGAAAACTACTCTTAAAAGAAAAAATTTAAATTCAGGAAATTGAACCTTCTAATCATTTCATCTGTTTTTGTTTAAATATTTTTTCTTTGCAATTCACAGAAAATGCGTTTTTTAGATCATTCTGGTCAACTGTTATTCTCAAGTGACATCATTTATATTTTGGGTTGATTTTCATTGTTTAACAATAAAATATTATTCGTTTTCAATCTCATTTATTCGAAAAAATTCAATTAATTTAAAATCCCCTTTTTCGGGAAATTGGGGAGTTACATTTCTTTTAAAAATATTAAATTGCCTAAAGTCGACCAATTTTATTAATGACATTTCTTTCTCCCTTTCTTATTCTGATTTCCTGCTACTGTGTATCGCAAGATAATGTTGACTTGTTGCTGTCTGTAATATTTTATTATTTAAACAATGAAACTCATCCTAAAATATAAATGATCTCACTTGAGAATAACAGTTGGCCAGACCGACCTAAAAAATATTTTAAGGTTAATTTTACAAACTTTTTTTTAATATAGGCAAATTATCTCGAACATGAAAGTTATAAATAAGTTAATTTCACAACAAAACGTGACTTCTCAGCCATATTTAGAAAAAAAGTTGAAAAAGAAAATTTTCCCCATGCATTTTCCCATTTTAAGTCTAAACCTCGATAGGCACAATTAATACTTAAAATTTCGAGAAAAAAATACTTGTCCACTTTTTTTGGGTTTGGAAACGGTTTGGGGGGATCGTTCCTTTCTAAACAAAAATAACCACCCTAGTGACCATAAGGGAAAGAGTGCTGTGTAATAAACATAACAAAATACGAAAGGGTGGCCCCCTTGCCCCCCCCCCCCCCCTGGATACGTCCATGTATAGAGACCTGTTCTAGGTAAATTCGTATTCAGCGCAGTCATTTTAGTAAGATAGCTAAAGTTTCACATCGATCCCGACCCTAGATTTCGAGTTGGGGTTGCATTTCAAATTTAAAGTTAAAAAAGTACTATTTTTATCACAATTTTGCCCAGCTGGCAAAAAAAACTACTTCCCACCCAATCTGTAAAAACTGCTGTTTCTCTAGATATTTTTCTTTGAAATTGTGATATTACTTACATTAGGTATCAAAGGGGACTCATTAACTTCCGCTACATTCGTCATCCGTTATATTCAAGTCCGTTAAATCGAAAATTTCATAATTACACATTTCAAATTGCTATACAGGGTGATTCACAACGTACGGAGGAAATTGAAGGAGTAGCAAGAGAAGACCAAAATAAGCATCTTTTCTTAGTAAACTTTTGACCTAAATACATAAACTAGGAAGTTATAGCAAGTTAAAGTTGAATTTATTAATGAACATTATTTACAAACTATGCTAGTAAGAGACGTTTTAAAATTAAAAGAAGATACCTTAGTGTTATTTAATACACATGTTCGATTTAAAATGAGGAAAAATTTATAAACTTAAAAGTTACAGCTATTTGTTTATCTTTAAAATGATGAAATAATAGGAGTTAACTTGTTGAGAACCGCTGACTTTTTCATAAAACAATTTGGAAAATTTATGACAGTTTGAATGTGACACAAGGGTTTGCTAAGAGGGGTTTCCATGGAAACAAAGAGCATTATTTACGAAAAACCCAGAGGTTCTCAACACGTGGACGTTAATTTCTATGAATTTTAAACGGATGTAACTTTCTTGTTATTGATCTTTGGTTAAAAAGGTTATTATGAAAATACTTGATATTTCCCGTCTCTAGCTCCCTCCTCAATCTCCTCCGTACGTTGTGAATCACCCTGTATAGGCATTCTTTATAAGTTCGAACTTGGTTTTGTTTACATGTGTACATGTGTACTACTTTATGAGACGCGGCTTCCGTATACATATTAAACATGCGCGCGAATTGTTTTGGTTTAGTTACTTCGTGGTTACTTGCGAGTTTCCAGTATTAATTAAACAAGTTTGTACTTTTTTAATATTGTTACTTTTTAATAAATACTAAAGTGTTTCAAAATAGAAACCTAAACTTAAAAAAGCAACCTAGTAAAAATACTTTTCCTCTAACTCCAACAACCTTAGTTAATCTTTTCAATGCCTTTTATAAATCTTGCATCTCGCAACGTAGTTATTTTGGTTACCAGGGTAGCTATTTTTAAAATTTCCTAAGGCAATTTTAGTAGTTTAGTAGTTTAGTAGTTATTAGGGTTGCATACTCAACTCACTTTTTCATATAAAAAGTTAACGATTAACAAAGTTAAGTTTCTGATTAACTTTGCCCAGCTTGTTACGTATTATTTATCCACCCCTTTCGCTAATGAGCATCACCCCATTATCAATTAAATCTCGCAATAACCCGAAACAAACCGCCGTTTATTCGCCGCGGCTATCGGCGACGAATAAATACCGCCAGCCACCCCCGAGAAACCGGGGGAAGTGTAGATTATTGCAACCCCCTTACCGCCGGAGCATTACCAACCCTTATTCGACCGCCCCGCGCGTACGACGGCGGTACACATGTAGCGTTTCCATGGCCGGGGCGATGTCGTTGCGGTTTTCAGGGTTCCCAGCCCCCCCGCGCCCCTCGGAGGGGTTGCAACCCCCGCCAAAGCGATATATCACCTTGCCAACCGCAGCCGTTCAGCGCAGCTAATTATACCCCGGCCGAGATAGCGTCGGACCGGCGTTTTTCTCTTATTTTGGGGTTTTTTTTTGGGGGGGGAGGGGGGTGGTACCTTCCGAAACTGGGACGGTTTTGGTAGGGGATGGGTTAGGTTTTACTGGTAACTTCTGGTCGTAATCGCACATAAGCGGAATACACAGAGGAAAAAATCTGATGTAGCCAGGCACATGACTTTATCATACAATATATAAGATTAATAGTTTAGCTGTATGAGATTCTATCGAGATCGATCGTGTTTGCATTAAAATAAAACGAATTAGCCAGGATTTGACAGATATTGACAGTAGGTATTGTTCAGCCTTTAACACTACCTACTGTCATTAGAATAAAAATATCTGGCAAATTCTATATTAATGCAGACACGATCTCGATCAAATAGAATTTGCTCCTACAACTAAACTATTAACTTTACCAAAAAATGTCATAGACATAAATTATACAAAATTTCCTCTACTTTAATTTATTATTTAACTATATTGACGCAATTACAGAAATGGCGGCTCATTTCCAAATCCTTGAAAAATGCATAACAATATTGCTATCCGCAATCCGCACTCGAAATACACATTGACTTTGTAAACACCATGGAAACACCGAGCTGTTTCAATATTGTTTCACATAGCGTACGTGCGCGCGTGTTTCTCCTCCTCGTCGCATTCTCGATGCATTTGCGTGTTGAATTGACGTTTCGCAACCGCTAACGTTCTGAATACTGTCAAAAGTTTCAAAATTTCCTGGCTACCTACTATTAATGCAGACACGATTTCGATCAAATAGAATTTGCTCCTGCAGCTAAACTATTAATTTTACCAAAAAATGTTGTAGACATAAATTATATAAAATTTCCTCTACTTTAATTTATTATTTATCTATTTTGACGAAATTACAGAGATGACGGCTCATTTGCAAAATCGTTGAAAAATGCGAAGAGTAAATAGCCAGTTCCTTTGGACCTTTTGAACCAAAAGCTTTTCAGCTCTAAGTTTGGTCATAAAACTTCTAAATATGAACTTTCGTTTTTTTTTTCGGCACGATTACAATACTTCATCATACTGTGTATGATAAAGTAAAAATTTCTTGGTAAGTAAGAAATTTTATTTAAGTGAAACATACATGACTATTGTGTAAAAGCAAATCGTTCATTAAGCAAAAATTGTTGTTTTGACCGGTTGTCTTTTTTTAAGATTGTACAATTTTAAACAGATTATACTAAAGTTTTGTTCACTAAGTACTAAGTACAAAACTACTGGTGCGCCAATTTTTGTCTTATAAAACTTGTATTATAATATACCATTCAACAAGAGTTGTTTGAGTCATTAGTTTCTATAACGTAAAATTAGTTTCATTTATACAGGGTGTTGCATTTAGGCGTGACGGAAAGTCAGTAGTTTTAAAAAAATGGAACGCCCTGTATAGCATACCATACTATGGATACTAAGGAAGTTGTCTTTTTAGCTGTGTAAGCTGTACCTGTGTAAAAGTAAGTAGTTTCTGAGATGCTTATTCAATTGTTTGTCAAACATTTTGCAATTGCAGGCCTTTCTCAAAAACTACGCTATTACTACATTTTTGCAGATATTGTCCTAAACATTTTGTCACATAATAACTAAACCCATACGATAGACGCCAAAATATACGTAACAAACAAAATTTTATACACAATTGTTAATATGTTGTTAACGGTAATACTTTCTATAAGGATCAAGCTGGTTAAATTGTTTCTAAATTATCCCTTCTATCGCAACTTGAAGACTTTACATCAAACTACAAAATACCGTATTCACAGCAATATTAAAATTTACAATTGCATTACGTTTTCCTTAAATTGCAAATATCACAAAGATCGTAACATTTGATGTATGATATACTGGATGTAAATTGGGGCGAAATAAAGGGTTATTACAGCCAACACATATTATACAGGACGTTCCATTTAAAAAAAACTCAAGAAAAAGCTTTTTGAAAAGCATCAAAATTTACTAAGTTCAATGAACATCCTGTATAGTGTATCTAATACCTTCGGATACTATTATCTACCTACTGGCTTTGACTATTGTCTCACATAGTTTAAAGACAATGTCGGTAAAAATGTCGGTTTTACATAATTTTTAAAAAAATCCAGCAACGGGTATATTTTGCAAAAACAGTTGAATATCTCTGGAACTATTAACGGTGTGACTTAGCAACATACATGGTTGGATAAAGAAATTTAATAGTATGTATTCATATTCATATAATAACATATACAGTGTGTTCCATTAAAAAAATACGTCGTTTACGTGAGTTGTACCAACAACGCGTTTGTGGGGGTTGTTTGGCACAACGGCAACTTGTCAAATTTCTTTAAAAAAAAAACATCGTAAACCTTGTTTCACAAGTTCTCCTGAACAATCTAGTTTAAATTTAATAAATTTAAATATGTACATTTAAAATATATTTAAAATATAGACCAACTAGTATTGACAGTTAAAGCCGCAAAATTGAGGTCAACCGACCATTTCGGAGCAAATTTTGCGCCCCGCGGATTGCATACCATACATAAAATAAACCTTTATTTTATGCTCTGTTGTGTGCAACTGTTGTTATTAGAACGCAAGAGCGGGGTTAAAAATAACGAAAAAAAATGCAATATCCATTATTTGTCCGGGCAAATAAAAATTTAGCGTCAGTGTGCGGAAGGGACCGTACGGGGTTGGTACTCCTGTATTCCAGGCATTCTATTTTCTGGAAAAACGTTATTTTATGTAGATTTCATTACATCGGCCGCGCGCATTGTACACTGGATGGTATCTACCATGTGACCGTTATAAATGCGATTGCATAGTGCGAAAATAACAATTGCCTGTCGGAAAAATGCACCACCGTTGTACAGAATTTTGTAATAATATGCGAATGTTTTTAGACCTGAACAAAAAAAAAAGGTAGCGGAAAGTTCAACCGCAAATGGGAAACATTTGTTTATTCTTGATTTTTCAGGAAATGTTATACTTCATAAAAGATTTTGGATTGCCTTAAACGTAAAATGCACATATTAGAATGTAATTATCTGCTTGCATGTACCGGGTGTAACCAAAACTATGAAAAGCTCTAAAGAGTAAAGTATGTTAATGTTCAAAGCTATGCGAAAAAGCCTATAATTTAATGTGAACCACTTTCAAGTGTTTAATTAAGCTGAATTATAAACTAGAACAGCCAAATTCTGTTTTGTTCATGTTCGAGAAAAATTCATACTTGGTTCTTAAGAATCTATAAGCAAAAAGTCACATTCTCCGTTAAAATACAAAATCCCAACTGTTTTCAAGACCGGCAACTTAAGCGAATCAATACGATATCAAAAGGTAACTTTTGACTGACGTTTTAAACAAATTTTGGACGTGTGTTGCCTCCCTAAGCTTTCTTGAGCGACAAAACGTGCAGTTTTCAAAAGAACGTGTAAATATATCTACACCATCAGTTAAAATGTATCGAAATAAACAAAATTTCAACCGGAATTGCTTAGTTGTTTCCCTGTCTCCATATCATTGCATCACATATCCTCAAATAACCCAAAATCAAATAACATACGGCGCCAAATAATAGAAATATACCTCAAACAGCGTCAAACAACATAAAATCTAACCTATAATAGGCACGAAGTAACGAAATTCATTGTATGTATCGCCGAAGTATCAAAAGAAATCAAATATCCGCCCGTATAACACACGGAAACATCTTAGATCGCATAGTTTCCATGAACAATAAGTAGACGCGACAATGGCGGCAACATGGCCGACGAGTCGTTTGGAAATTTGCCGGGTGACGCTCCGAATTTTGACGAAAACTAGACTCACCCGTGGAGATCCGGTCCGGAAAATGGGACATCATCCTTCGGGACGTCGGGACGCAGGCACTGATACCACTTATAGGTCGGGTCGAGCGAAAAATCACGGATTATTAGTCGATGGAAATCAGGAAAACCGATCTATACACGCGCGCCGTCAAACACTTTGTCGCGACTGAGATGCAACCCGTGTAGCAGGCAATTGTTTCTGCGGACGCGTTCAACTATGCTAGTCGGCTTAAAACGTTCTTGAGTAAGGCGCTGCGAATTTTGCGAATGATATGTTATTTTATTATGGATTCTTTCGGTTGTAGATCGGTTAGTTTTGTTGGATTATGGATATGGAGGTAGTAAATTAATATTGTGATGTTGTGGAGATGTGTCAAAGTAAAAGGGGGGTACCGTCGGTTTTCCTTCTGTGCCGGGGGAACGAAATTATTGCCTTGAAATGCCTATATATGGCAATGCATAGGCGGCTCGTTCCAGAGGGGGTTTTGAAAGAGATATGTATTAATTTGAAACTACATATTAGATTATTGATTATTATTATCATTTCGTTTATTGTCAGTTTAAAACATATGTTTTTCGGTGTTTCTGCCGATATGCTACCACATTTCGTCATATTCTTTCGGCATATTCTTTCAAAAAATATGTTATTTGAAAAATTTAAATTTGCGAGTTCGATATCGGTTGTCATCAACAGACAATTCCAGCAGGTTCCACGTGGAGGGTTTTCCCTACAGATGTCGGGGCCTAATCAAAATATTTGCCAAGCCAACCGAGCAGATCGCACCCCGAGGCTGTTGCCCTACCCTCCGCAGAAGATAAACATCCCCTTTCCGCCCTTAGACTCGGGGCAAAACCCCAGAAAGGCGTACGCAGAAAAATAATACTACACGCGGAATATCTTGAGTCTAAATCAATTTTAACTTATGTTCTGTTGCTCTGAAGGTAGTTTGGCTTTTCTGCCGTTTGAATTGCGAATTACTTGCCCAGTCGTAATAGGTTTTAACCCTAAAATAAATAAAGGAAATCTACAAATTGGTAAATAACTTCTATTTACTGCTCTAAACAACATACTAAAAGTTCTATGGCTGCACTCATGCCTTTTAGGGGTATTCTACCCTAAACTACGCCCGCTTGTATGAAATCGCTCATAACTCCTTCAAACTTGGCATTTAAGGTAAACGTCCCAAATACAGACACTGTCCTAAGTTGCGAGATATGTCTGTTTAGTTGGATAAAATAAGACGTCTACAACATTGAGCTTTGTTATATTCGGTTTGTTGATTTGACATTACACTTATCAACGTTTTTAATGAAAGCTGATGTGATTTATTTTTTTCAAACAGTAAAAGTTTAACAGTAAGGTGTGAAATTAAAGTACAACAGATATATTGCTCTAATACAACAGTTAGATCGCACACAGTTTATTTAAATTTATAGAATTTGTTTGAAAAATTGCCAATTTCTTCTAATTTAAGAAATGAGTTTAAACATTGATAAAAGATTGAGTGAGAGTGACGTGTTTTTCAAATGTAAACGGTTTGTATTAATTGTCACACATTTAGATAATAATAATAAAATTTCAAACTGCTACGTTGAAAGTAATTAAATTAAACATCAACATTTTGTTATTATGTATTTTACATTTCTAAAAAAAAGCATTTATCTTGATGTTTTGATATAATTTAGTTTATTTCCATATCTTATAGCTATTCTAATCTTGAAACAAAGTTGTTCGTCGGGATAACTTATTATAACTAGCACAAAGCAAAGAAAAGGTGTGGTCAGGCACATGACTTTATCATACTATACAGCAGTGTCAAACGCTGATGTGCTGACAATACTGTCAATAGAATCAAAATACTTGTCAAATCCTGGCTAACTAGTGTTAATACACTACAAACCTTGCTCGTGCAGCTAAACTATTAATTTTACCGAAAAATGTCATAGACATAATTTATACAAAATTTCCTCTACTTTAATTTATTATTTAACTATTTTGACGAAATTACAGAAATGTGGGCTCTTTTGCAAAATCGTTGAAAAATGCTAAGAGTAAACATCCAGTTCATTTGGACCCTAAACACTAAGTTACCCAGACATTTTTTTGTACCTTGGTCAAAAAGGTTCAGCGTACCCAAAATGACATATTTTTGCTAAAATCTCTCTGCTAAAACAACGCTTTTGACACGATTAATACTTTGTCATACTATTGATAAAGTAAAACGTAGGGTATTTTAGGAAATAATTAAAGAAATGTCAAATTTACATGAACTTTTTCTTTTTAAAGAATAGGAATGGTATTATTTTCTTGAAAATAAAACAAACATTTATCTAATGTTGAATCCATAGTAATATTTGTTTAATTATTTGCTAATAGGCTCTATATTTTTTCTTTACGCTAGCAACAACAAATTACCATGATGAACAACTTTGGTTTCAGGATTAGACTAGCTATAACATTCACGCAAGCTTTTATATTTTGTTTTTTCGAAAGAAAATCGTCCACAAATCTACACACTTGGTGATCAGCTGTGTCGTTGTCAGTTTGGGTGACGAATGTTGAGTATTTTTTTCATACGTAAAGTACAAGTGTAGTGATGTGTTTAGAAGACGCGTTATAATTTGTCAACGATATGTATTTCGGCAAAAGTAATGAACAGCGACATCGAAATAGACGAACCAGAACCATCTACTGGAGATACAGACGTGGGTTTCGGCTTAAGTTATACGGATGATAATGATTTGAAAATTGTGTCCCAATTCTTTGATGAAAACTCTATTGCACCCTGGAATGTATTTCCAAAATTCCTCGTGGGATACAAGAGATATCCAGAATGGATTTTTTAGAACTATTGAAAGTAGAGATAACTTGGTCATTCTTAGCTTAGAAGAAGCAGGAAACTCTAACAATGAGTTAGAACAGGGTATTCTGAATTATTTGGACGAAAGGAGTATGGAAGTTGGAAGGATTGTGACGTTTTGAAAAGTATAATATTGTACATGTATCATAAGGTACTTATCTTCCACGGCCATAACAAACCAGTTCCGGCTAAGCGGCCCAGCGGCCCTTGAAAGGTATAACGCAATACAACTATTTTATAATTTGTGAAAATTGAATGGTGAAGATGAAAAAAATTGCGAATAGTGAAGAATTTGAGCAGGTTACTCTTATTTTTGAAACATTGAGTGAATAAATGCCAGACGTTTTCTAACCAGTTGAATTGTAACTCGAAAGGCAGTGGTACACATTCAACACCGTTTGTAACTTAGCAACTGATGCCAGAAAAAAGGGCTAAGTAGCGCCAGAACCGCTGAAAAAGTTGAAGAAAAAGAAAAGTAAAGGTGACTGCAAAACAAGTCCTCATGTAGGTACATCACAGGCTAAAACTGACCAAACAAATCATAAACAGAAGCGGGGTGAAAAAGTAGATGCTAAAGACACCAAGAAGACGAAGAATTAGAGTGATTGAATTTAATATAAATATTATTTCCTATAAGAATAGATTATTTATTATTTTGTAAATTATCATTTGATTTGTATTTTATAAGAAATTTCATTTCAACATGCAAAACCAGTTTTATGTAGTCCCTGAGGAAACCTCAATTATTGGCGAAATACTGGACTTAATTAAAAAGTCAAACAAACAACATCTTTAATTGAGCCCTGCTAACCCAAGATTTAATCAACAATACGTCTTAAATGCCAAGTTTGAAGGAGTTATGACCGATTTCAGACAAGGTAGAACAGTTTGGGGTAAAATACACCAAAAAAGCATAACGCAGATAGAAGACTTTTAGGACTTATAGTAAGTTGTTTAGGGCAGTAAATGGAAGGTATATACCAATTTGCAGATTTACTTTATTTTGTTCAGGCTTCTGTTCGAATTTTAGTTGAAAATTACTGGGTTATACTCCACGGATCTTTAAGAAAAAAATAGTTCAGTCTTTCATTCGCACCAGACAGGCGCGAGTGGTTTTTGGACGTAGTGAAGGGCGGTTTGGGGTCGAAAGAGCCCTTTGAAAATACCGTCTCATCCATCGTGCCAGCATGGCGTGGAAAGGGGCCAGGTTAACTCTGGAACTAAACACATCCATTAGCGCTGGGATTAATTGAGTAACAGAAAGGTTTTCTTGTGTGCCACGACGACATTAACCCTCCAAACTACCCCGGGGAGGGACGGTTCCAGGGCCGGGCCGAACGCACCGTGGAAAACAACTGAAACCCGCCGGCCGGTTCGCGAGCCCTGTGACAAATGAGGCCCTAATTTTTCCGCTAATTCCCGTAGGGGTTGGTCGGACCGGGGGTCGAACTGGAAAAACGAACTAACACGCCGGACACATCGGGGCTAATGGGGACACATAAATTTGGAGGTTGAGAGAAAATATGGTGGATAATTTTGGATTTGGTTTGACGTTACCGAAAAGTACCGTTAAAGGGTTGAAACGAAATTTTAATATAATTTAAATGTAAATTGATGGGTAAGACACAGGTAAATAATTCATTAAAGTAGAGGGAATTTTGTATAATTTATGTCTATAACATTTTTTGGTAAAATCAATAGTTTAGCTGCAGGACCAAATTCTATTTGATCGAAATCGTGTCTGCATTAATAGTAGGTAGCCAGGAAATTTTGAAACTTTTGACGGTATTCAGAACGTCAGCGGTTGCGAAACGTCAATTCAACACGCAAATGCATGGAGAATGTGATGAGGAGGAGAAACACGCGCGCACGTACGCTATGTGAAACAATATTGAAACAGCTTGGTGTTTCCATGGTGTTTACAAAGTCAATGTGTATTTCAAGTGCGGGTTGCGGATAGCAATATTGTTATGCATTTTTCGAGGATTTTGCAAATGTGCCGCCATTTCTGTAATTTCGTCAAAATAGTTAAATAATAAATTAAAGTAGAGGAAATTTTGTATACTTTGTGTATACGATATTTTTTGGTAAAATTAATAGTTTAGCTGTAGGAGCAAATTCTATTCGATCGAGATCGTGTCTGCATTAATATAGGATTTGCCAGATATTTTTATTCTAATGACAGTAGGTAGTGTTAAAGGCTGACTTTTTGACAATACCTACTGTCAATATCTGTCAAATCCTGGCTAATTCGTTTTATTTTAATGCAAACACGATCGATCTCGATAGAATCTCATGCAGCTAAACTATTAATTTTATATATTGTATGATAAAGTCATGTGCCACATCAGATTGTTTAAAGAAAATTATTATTGGGATATTGGCATTTTTTGGTCATTTACTAACTAATTTGGAATTGTATAAACAAAATATACAATGTTAGGTAAATGTCTTTCTTTTTTTTTGGGAAATTATTATTAGATTGTTGGCATTGTTTGTCATTAATTAACTAATTGCAATTGTTTCAACAAATACCATTTGTATAAAACGGGACTGACATACCTTTTTAGCAAAAATTATTATTGTATGTCTTGTCCCTTTTTTCTTCGACAAACTTGTTACTAATTTTTGATTCTAACCTAGAATAATAATTAGTGTTGCAGCCACATAACTGGTTTGACCGGTATCGTAAAACCTTCAAAATTACAAAAAGACCAGAAATCCTATAACGTTTTTCACAAGCAATGCCAAAAAACATGCCAACAATGTAACAATAATAATTTCAACAAAGAGAAAACGAGAAAAGCATTGTAAATTTTTGTTTAAACAAATGGTACTTGTTTAAAGAATTGCAACTACGTCAATAAATGACCAAAGAATCCAATAATCTGATAATAATTTCTGCAATAAATATACAAAATATGTCCGTAAGAATGTATAATGAACATTTTTCCGTATTGTGCCCAAGCATTTACATCAATTTTTATATTTTTCTATGCATTGTGATGCAAATAAAAACACAAAGAACATATAATTTAATGTGAACCACTTTCAAGTGTTTAATTAAGCTGAATTTTAAACTAAAACAGTCAAATTCTGTTTTATTCATGTTCAAGAAAAATTCATACTTGGTTCTTAAGAATCTATAAGCAAATAGTCACAGTTCTCCTTTAAAACACAAAATCCCAACTGTTTTTAAGACCTGGAACTTAAGTGAATCAATACGATATCAAAAGGTAACTTTTGACTGATGTTTTAACCAAATTTTAGACGTGTGTTGCCTCCCTAAGCTTTCTTGAGCGACAAAACGTGCAGCTTTCAAAAGAACGTGTAAACATATCTACACCATCAGTTAAAACGTATCGAAATAAACAAAATTTCAACCGGAATTGCTTAGTCGTTTCCCTGTCTCCATATCATTGCATCACTTAAACTCAAATAACCCAAAATCGAATACCATACGGCGCCAAATAATAGAAATATACCTCAAACAGCGTCAAACAACCTAAAATCTAACCTATAATAGGCACGAAGTAACGAAATTCATTGTATGTATCGCCGAAGTATCAAAAGAAATCTAATATCCGCCCGTATGACACACGAAAACATCTAAGATCGCATAGTTTCCTTAAACAGTAACTAGACGCCATGGCGGCAACATGGCCGACGAGTCGTTTGGAAATTTGCCGGGTGACGCTCCGAATTTTGACAAAAACTAGACTCACCCGTGGAGATCCGGTCCGGAAAATGGGACATCATCCTTCGGGACATCGGGACACAGGCACTGATACCACTTATAGGTCGGGCCGAGCGAAAAATCACGGATTATTAGTCGATGGAAATCAGGAAAACCGATCTATACACGCGCGCCGTCAAACACTTTGTCGCGACTGAGATGCAACCCGTGTAGCAGGCAATTGTTTCTGCGGACGCGTTCAACTATGCTAGTCGGCTTAAAACGTTCTTGAATAAGGCGCTGCGAATTTTGCAAATGATATGATGTTTTATTATGGATTTTTTCGGTTGTAGATCGGTTAGTTTTGTTGGATTATGGATTTGGAGGTAAATTAATATTGTGATGTTACGGAGATGTGTCAAACTAAAAGGAGGGTACCGTCGCTTTTCCTTCTGTACGTGTTTTATTATTATTTTTTTGGCAGAGATGATTATTATGGGATTATTGACATTTTTTTGGTCATTTATTCACTAATTTGAAATTATTTAAACAATTAGCAATTGTTTAAACAAAAATATACGAGGTTATGATCATATTTTGCCATTTTTTTGCAGATATTATTAAATTATTGCCTTTTTGTCATTGATTAACTAATTTTCCCATATCTAATAATTGTTTCCGCAATAAATATAAAACTTATGTACGTAAGAATGTATATATTTGTTTAAACAATTACAAATTAGTTAATAAATGTTAAAAAATTGCCAATAATCTAGTTTATGCAAAAATATAGAAAATTATGTCCATTACAATGTATATATTTGTTTAAACAAATGGTATTTGTTTAAACAATTCAAATTAGTTAATCAATGACAAAAAATGCCAATAATCTAATATTTTCTGCAAAATTAGAAAAATATGAGCGTAACATTATAAATTTTTGTTTAAACAGATAGTTATTGTTTAAACAATTGCTAGTTAGTTAATATATGACAGAAAACACAATAATTTTTGCAAAAGATGGAAAAATATGTTCGTAACATCGTATATTTTTGTTTAAACAAATGATAATTGTTTAAACAATTTTAAATTAGTTAAGAAATGACAAAAACATATCCATAATCCAATGATAGTAACTTCTGCAAAAAATAAAAAATAACGTAACTTTGTAAAATTGCAAATTTGGAGATAATTTTGCTTCGTTTTTTGGGGTACTGCAGGAGAGGCTGGGAGAGGAGAAAAAATGTTGTGGATTTGATCCTTGGGGAGTTCTGAATAATTTCTGATAATCTCCTGCAACTTTTTGTCTAAATCCGAAACGTGAAAAAAAAGGAAAAAATCAAAAAATCATACTGCGTACGATAAAGTAAAAAATAAAAAATATTGCGAGGTATAAATTTGGAGGAAATATCACAAAATTAGGGTAGTTAACGTGGAATTTTTTTAATCTAGTGATATTTGTACAAAAACTCCACTTTTGACACATAAGATTCTCCCAAAAACCTGGCACTTACCCATATAGAACCCGTTTTTAAACATCACCCCTTAAATCGGGTTAAAATACGAAATCTTTGCGCGCGCGAAGCTACGTTCATAATATCATCCCCCCTTGCGTTCCATTAAAATTTGCAGGCGGTATTTCACATCGCGCTGTCTGAGGGTTGTCACAGGGTGTACACCCCCCTACCGGTACAAGTAAGCCCCGGTAGAGTGCGCTGGCTGTCGGCCCGCTTACAATTTTCATGCAAATTTGCCTCGCCTTCCCGTATCAAAATTAGTTAAAGCAGCTAATTAATTATCTACCCGTTAGGCCCCACATCCACGCCCTACCCCCCCTCCCCTACCGTAAAACGTATCCGTTTTCAGAAACATGCGACCCAGCTAGTCGGTTAACGCTTTTAACGTTCTTCGGAAAAAATTAGAAAGCCTCTTAATCCTTTGATTGTTTATTCAATATTATATTAATAAGTACCGGTTTCGACTGTATGGGTCATCATCAGCGTAAATCTAGAAGAGTATAATTAGTTTTCTATTAATCTAATAGTAGTTTATCATGACTTTATGTAAATAATTAATTAATTTATATAAAATTTGTTTTATATTTACTTTTTATACGTGATACGCTTACATTTTCGGGTTATTATAAAATAAGGGCCAAAATTTTAAGACGATGCGCTATCTGAAATACGGCAATCTTATTTACATTTAAGTTTGAGTGACATTGCAAATAAGGGAGGGTAGATCTCACGCGTTGATATCTCAACACAGCCTCGAGAAAGCCTCGCGAAACTCGTGAAAAATCTCCGGCTATAAACAATATTCCATTTTGCTGGGTGATAAATATGACGGAAGATGAACTTCCGTCAACTTTTTACGCGCCCTCTATCATATTATCCCAACAAAAAGTTTTTATCCTCACGACCAGTCTCGACATATTTTTAATTTATATATTCTTTTTACTTTATCATACGGAGTGCGATGACGATTTTGCAAATGAGCCGTCATTTCTGTAATTTCGTCAAAATAGATAAATAATAAATTAAAGTAGAGGAAATTCTGTATAATTTATATCTATAACATTTTTTGGTAAAATTAATAGTTTAGCTGCAGGAGCAAATTCTATTTTATCGAAATCGTGTCTGCATTAATAGTAGGTAGCCAGGATATTTTGAAACTTTTGACAGTATTCAGAACGTCCGCGGTCGCGAAACGTCAATTCTACACGCAAATGCATGGAGAATGTGACGAGGAGGAGAAACACGCGCGCGCGTACGCTATGTGAAACAATATTGAAACAGCTTGGTGTTTCCATGGTGTTTACAAAGTCAATGTGTATTTCGAGTGCGGATTGCGGATAGCAATATTGTTATGCATTTTTCAAAGATTTTGCAAATGAGCCGCCATTTCTGTACTTTCGTCAAAATAGTTAAATAATAAATTAAAGTAGAGGAAATTTTGTATAATTTATGTCTGTGACATTTTTTGGTAAAATTAATAGTTTAGCTGCAGGAGCAAATTCTTTTTGATCGAAATCGTGTCTACATTAAAGTAGGTAGCCAGGAAATTTTGAAACTTTTGACAGTATTCAGAACGTCAGCGGTTGCGAAACGTCAATTGAACACGCAAATGCATGGAGAATGTGATGAGGAGGAGAAACACGCGCGCACGTACGCTATGTGAAACAATATTGAAACAGCTCGGTGTTTCCATGGTGTTTACAAAGTCAATGTGTATTTCAAGTGCGGATTGCGGATAGAGTTTATTTCACGACAAGTGGCAGTAAGCCGCTGACATAATGCGCAAACGTTCCTATATGCATTGATGTGTGCTAGAATGACATAGCAATTTTCTTTATTTCATTCTGACACACGTCAATGCGTAGGAACGTTTGCGCATTATGTCAGCGGCTTACTGCCACTTGTCGTGAAATAAACCTTAGCAATATTCTTATGCATTTTTCAAGGATTTTGGAAATGAGCCGCCATTTCTGTAATTTCGTCAAAATAGTTAAATAATAAATTAAAGTAGAGGAAATTTTGTATAATTTATGTCTGTGACATTTTTTGGTAAAATTAATAGTTTAGCTATAGGAGCAAATTCTATTTGATCGAGATCGTGTCTGCATTAATATAGGATTTGCCAGATATTTTTATCCTAATGACAGTAGGTAGTGTTAAAGGCTGATTTTTTGACAATACCTACTGTCAATATCTGTCAAATCCTGGCTAATTCGTTATATTTTAATGCAAACACGATCATGTGCCTGGCTACATCATATTTTTTTGCTTAAAACAATACCCTGTCAAAACCGTATTTGGGCTTCAATGTCAATTCCCCAAATTTATCATTTTCGGCGATTTTTTTTCTCTTCCGGACCGCGCTGTCCGCATCCCCGCATCAATCATCCGAGGGTGCAATAAATCACCCCCTCCATTGTGTCGACCGCGTTACAAACGTGTCCGAGCCATTAAAAAAACCGCCCCGGCCGACTTTTATACCGATCGTAATTTTTTACATTTCAATTTTTATTTCCCACCCCCTGGCAACCCCCGACCGACCCCGGATCAACCCCCGACGCTCCGAACCCCCAGGAAATGGACCTTCCATCGGCGAGACCATAAACAGCGAGAATTCCAAATTTTACGCTTTTCCGATATATGATTTACGGCGGCTTTCCGCGTTCGGGGGGTGGGGGGTTGGTTTTTCGCGCGGGGGTAGTTTTCGCGTCGCGGGGGCGTCCGTCGCCACCATTGTGCCCACCGCCCTGTTTACGAGTGGAGGCGTCGGTGTGACGATGAAAAATGACCACCCCCGTTGACACAACAACCCCCGCGGATCAAAACTACCCCTATCCTATCCTAAAGTGTTTTGGTTTCGACATTGATCGCTGCGAGAACCCTGTCGACGACGCTCATAGTTCAGACGAGATATTAAATGATCATCAGTGCGGGGATGGGGGGGAATAGGGGTGGGTTTAAAGGTTAGAATAGATTCAACACCCCCCGAGCACGTCTCGCTAATTTGTTAAAGATTTCATGGTGGAATTTCAGCGAATTTCAGGAAATTTTTAAACTTCTGACAGTAAATGCGTGGAGAATGTGATGAAGAGGAGAAACACGCGCGCACGTACGCTATGTGAAACAATATTGAAACAGCTTGGTGTTTCCATGGTGTTTACAAAGTCAATGTGTATTTCGAGTGCGGATTGCGGATAGCAATATTGTTATGCACTTTTCAAGGATTTTGCAAATGAGCCGCCATTTCTGTAATTTCGTCAAAATAGTTAAATAATAAATTAAAGTAGAGGAAATTTTGTATAATTTATGTCTATGACATTTTTTGGTAAAATTAATAGTTTAGCTGTAGGAGCAAATTCTATTTGATTGAGATCGTGTCTGCATTAATATAGGATTTGCCAGATATTTTTATTCTAATGACAGCAGGTAGTGTTAAAGGCAGATTTTTTGACAATACCTACTGTCAATATCTGTCAAATCCTGGCTAATTCGTTTTATTTTAATGCAAACACGATGGAACTCGATAGAATCTCATGCAGCTAAACTATTAATTTTATATATTGTATGATAAAGTCACGTGCCTGGCCACATCAGATTTTTTAAAGATCTCCTGGGACAGCCTGTATGTATGTACAACTCGATTACTTTTGTATTTGTCGTTTTGTATTCGATACTCGATAGGAAAGAGGTTGCGAAAGCGATACGTTTTCTCTCGGTTGTGGGCTTTTAGCAGATTGTACCAATCTAGGTTTCCATTAATCAGCGGTTTTACCGGGCACGCCACTGGGACTGGTGGGAATTAATTTCGTGTGTCCCGGTGACAAATTTCGGGGCGTCAACTGCGACGTGAAACCTCGGCATCAATCAGTTCGCACGTCATCGGCAGTATCCCACTTTTTCACCGCGCAATACCAGTTTTTTGCAAGTATTGAACTTCAATATTGGCGCGCATCTGTCAAATTTTGGCGAAAATCTCTCTGTAGCGACCTCGCACCAACTTTAAAGATACTACTTATGAATGTTTTACCATTATAAACCGCATAATTATCATGAAGTTTGAGATAAGAGCGCTGTTTGTAAGGTTAAGGGGGTAATAAACTTGAAAATTATTAATCAAACAACAATTAAAATCAAATTTTTGCAAAAATCTTTCTGTAGCGACCTCGCCCTAACTTTAAGAATACTACTGATCAATACTTCACAATCAAAAACGTCATATTTATCCTGAAATTTGAAATAAGAGCGCTGTTTGTAAGGTTAACGAGTATTGAACTTGAAAATTCGTAATTATCTATCAAATTTTGACTAAAATCTCTCTGTAGCGACTTTATACTAGCGTTAAGGATACTATTTATCAATACTTCACCATCATAAACATAACCATTATCCTGAAAATTGAAATTTTCTGTTTGTAAGGGTACGATGCTGTGAACTTAATTCGTAAGTATCCACCAATTTTTGACGAAAATCTCTCTGTAGCGACTTTATATTAACTCTAAGGATCCTATTTATCACTACTTCACCATCATACCCCCCATAATTATCCTGAAATTTGAAACAAGCGCCCTGTTGGTTCAATTACTCGACTCCGGCACGCAGATAGGTATTTCCGGCCACCTGCATTGCATACGTTCGGTCTTTACGAGTCATAACAAGCCCGCTGTATAGCCATACGTGCACACAGCTACGTATATACAGTGGGGGGTGGTTTGACGTTAAGCGGAGGAATGATGGCGGCCATTAGGAGCACCGGGCTACCCCGTAAATTTATGGAGATTCGCGCTCTTTATTATTACCGGGTTTTGGTCTGCGGATCTTTTTAGGGCACGACCGACGCCCCGCGGCGTCCGTCCGTCGCTTTGCGTCGTAATTGATTCAGACGATTCGGGACGTCCGTCTCTAATGGAGATTAACACCCCACAAGTGAGTTAATTTTACGATCTCAACGATAGAAAATTGTTGTCTATCATCACTATTGAAGAAATGTTTCTAAACTCACTAAACAAATGACTCTATATATATAAAATTTCTAAATTGTTAAATTCCAAAAAGTAAACCAGTTTCTGGGATAGGTAAAAGACCGATATATTAAAAGACGGCAATATTTTTTCACCTGAGCCCTGAGCCACGTGTCCTTGTCAGCCAAAAGTTATGCACATAAGTTGATGCTGTTAAAAACGGTTGCAATTTTGTATTTTAACGATAAATGTGACTTTTTTGTTATACATTCTTTAGAACCAAGTATGAACTTTCATTCGACATTATTTTTATTTAACTTTACCCACAATTTCGTTTATTGCAGGGCCGAGAACATTCGCTGTTATAAAAAACAGTTTTATGCAGAACTTGAGTGTTTTAGTTTAGTGTTTAGCTTTGTTAAGCTTTTGAAAGTGGTTCAAATTATAGTATACATAGTTGACATTACAACTACTGGAAAATCTGCTGCGGATAGGTGCGGATGCGGTATTTGTGATTTTATTTCTAATACGTTGTAAAGGAAAATCCAAAAATTGATGTACCGGCCTTATATGTAATTTGGTGCTATTTCTTGATACCGTGATAGTAAAGGTAATTTAGAACATATTTAACCATATTTAGCTATATACAAATGGTTACGGTTATCGAGATATTGACAACTTTATGTTCAATGCATCTTGTATGTTGTAAATGCCGTTATGTACGTATATTTTTCCGTTTTGGATCACGTATAGCAAACAACCCCGATGACCTAGACTCTTATAAAATCATCCGAAAAAAACCCCAAACTTTGTACTTGTATATGCATTTCTTGGAAATTGGTTGCTTGAAGCCACTCGGATTCATATTCAAGGCAAGAAAATACTTCGAAAGCACCTACTCGCATACACAGTTCACTGGGTTAAATTGGATTCTTGATGAGGAGAGACAATAGTAAGTTTGTGAATAGAAACTGGTTAGGCGTTTTCGATAAATGTGTTTATGCGGAATGCGAATGCGGGTTCAAAACATGCGTATTAGGGTCATACCACAAAAAACGACCGTTTCAGCTTGAAGTATGATCGAATTTCGAAAGTTTTCATGGAAACAATAAGTATAAATATTAGACAATTTTTAAATAATACTAAAAATGATAGATTTTATAGTGATTAAAATGGTAAAATAGGTTCTTAATTGCCTCTACTATCACGTCTTAAAAGGAATGCATAGAACGGAAAACAGCATGAATAGCATATGTACCGTTCCAATACACAATATCGACTGGTGTAAACTTTCATTTTCTTCCTCTACCACTGGTCTTTAAAAATAAAACTTTTTTCAGGATTTTCTTACAACATAACAGACTCAAACATGTTATCTCATATAACTCAAAAACGTCATGTATTGTTCAATTTTAAATCCGTATATGCTGCGTATTTAAACTGGACAAGCCATATACTTACTATTTTATGAATTTGATACGGTAAAACATAATAGAAATAAAATCACAAAAAATATTGATGACAAATGTTGTAGCAGTAATTAATTTACAATAGGTGTAGTGCAGTGAAGAACAATTTTTAATACAGTTTGCTTTTTCCTATTTTGTACTGTTTTATTGTGTTTATTAAGTTATTAACCTTCAAATTCTTAGTATGAAGGTTAAAATGTTATACATAAATAAAACAACACATCTAAATTATTTAAATATTGGAGGTTGGAAGTCAATTTTCACCTCTGGTGTGTTAATAGCGCCGAATTCAATTTCCGATCGGTTCTAAATGGGGCGCGCGGCGACCCCTGGCGGGGATAATCGAATGCGCCGCCCTGCAACTGTCACAATTCGACCGACTGAGCCGTGGAAAGTGGGCCACGCGCCAACGCTTGCAAAACCAACCCCAATATTCATGGTGGAATGTTATTTCGATTAACAGCAACAACAAGGCGCCGACCGGGGCTAATATTGGAAGTGGGATAGACGCCGTGCGCGACGGGTGCTGCCACCTAGCGGCTCGCGAGTACTTGCTTAAATTAACACCGTAATTGGCTTTTGAATGTTTAACGCTGTGGTAGGTAGGTACTTGAGGATAATGGAGTTGTTTGATGGATTTTGTTGGGTATTTTTTTGCTTTGAATTTGAGAATTTGTCTTTATCAAATGATAAGGAAAACTAATGGGAATTGAGAAATAAAGTAATTAATACGCTATACTGAGAATAAGAAATCCACATAATAACATATTTCCAACGTCACACATGTGCGTTTCCAGACATGCACAGGTAAAACACTATATACCAGAAAAAAAGGCGGTTCAAGTTTGCGAAACGCAGAAAAAACGTTTGTTTCATACCTGGAGAATTTCTTCGGCAACTAATTTTATCAAAATATGCGAGAGAAATAACGTCGAATAGCGTGTGTAAGTGCTGCACAGAAAACAACATTCTTCTGCCCACAAAAAAATTGTTTTCAAGCACTACGCCGCGCCGTTGTGCCTATAAGGTATTATTGTGGTAAGTTTTAGACTACATCTATGATTGGAATAATCAATAATTTAATTATGTTTTGATACAAAGTTTACACTAATTAAAACGAATTTCTGTTAGGTTTAAACCTGATCTTTACAAACTTGTTTACAACCACTATTACATAAAAACAGAAGAAAACATAAATGGCAATCAATATAGGTAGGATTCCAAGTTTTACTCGATGAAGATCTGACATTTTTGCAGTAAGAGGTTTAGAAGAAACCAAATCAGAAAGGCGAGTGTTAATTTAAAACAGTTAAAACTGCTGCACAGAGAGAAATTTATGTTTGATTCAAATCAATATGCATTGACTCAAAGAAATTTGTTGTTTCAATAGAGGCAAAGAAATATTTATTTGCGGATAAAAACGCATTTATTTGAAATATTTGTTTGGTAGAAAGAACGTTGATTTGTGTCAAATAACTTATGTTTCCAGTTAAAAAGTTTGCAATTTGTGTATTATAAGAAATGAGCTTTATTTACTTCAAATAATTATGATTGTGTTGAGTGAAAGAATTACATTTTTTTAAATTAACAAAATTGTTGGTCGAGTTAAAATGCTTAAAATTATTAATTTGTTGAAGGAATTAATAGACAAGAATTTTTCGGAAGACTCGCCATGTGTCACCTCCTTTTTGGGATGTCGCACATCCTCGACCAGTGCTTGGTCTTCCCAACCCAACATATAGTCAAGGTTAAGTTAGTAAAGTGTACTCTGATTTGGAATCGCAACTTGAACCTGCAGGCACTGTACTCTATAAGTTCTATACTGTCGATCACGCGGCTTTATACTCTCGATATGTACGAAGTGCGAGGAGCGAGTTTACAGCGCCATCTAACAATACAGTTGGATGACATTAAAAATATATTCATTTGAATCAAAATATGATTTCTTTGGTGGAAGTAAACCTATTTTAAAGCCAAAACAAAAATATTACTTTAAAGGAAATAAATCTCTTCTTGTGTACAAATATATTTATTTTAATCAAAATATGATTTCTTTGGCGGACCTATTTTTAAGCCAATGACAAAAATTACTTTAAACGAAATAAATCTCTCCTTATATACAAATTTATATGTTTGAATCAAAATTATATTTCATTGGTGTAAAGAAACGTTTTTTTAAAATCAAAACTAAAATATTACTTTAAAGGAAAGTAATTTTTGTTTGTATCCATATATATTTATTCCACTTAAATAAACATTTCAAATAAATTAATCTCTGCAAGCAAATAAACTAGAGTATTCAATGCAGTAAATATTATTGGCATCAAAGAAATATGTTTTGACCCAAAAGAATAAATTCAAACAAATACATTTCTTTAAAACAAGAAATCTTTTCTATCTGTGTGTAATCGGGTACCTGTTTATACTTTTCTAACGCTCATGTTTTAATCGAAGCCCAGAAAATTTTGATAGTGATACACTACATATAGAAATGATGTACGAGTATATCCAACTTCATTTCATTTGCTTTTGAGAAGTAGTTTTAGAGTCAGACCCTTTCTTTTTAGATTTCTTTGTTTTAAAGAAACGTCTTTTTAAATCAGAACAAAAATATTACTTTAAAGGAAAGTAATTTTTGTTTGTATCCAAATTTATTTATTTGACCTAAGTAAATATTCTAAATAAAATAATCTGTACAAGCAAATAAACTAGAGTATTCAATGAATTAAATATTGTTGGCGTCAAAGAAATATGTTTTGATCCAAAAGAATAAATTCAAAAGACTATATTTCATAAAAACAAAAAAATCTTTTCTATCTGTGTAATTTTTGTGACTGGAACACAATCGTGTATTCTATAATATGCCGTTATTACGAGCTTTTAGCTGCTATGTTCTGCCCAAAGCACGGTGATTTATGTAGTTGAAATCTGTTACAGTTCAGCAAACTCTGAGCAATTTATAGGATAATCTGCAAATTGTTTGAAATATGAGCCGGGCTCGGCTGCGATGCTGTAACAATGCACTACACTAGTACAATTTCAGAATTACATCAGCGCCACAGTGGTTGAAAATACGAATCTAGCCGTTCAAAATTATTTTAGCGCTATGGTTCAATTTAATCCAAAGTGACATGAACATGTTCTTAGATAACCAAATGACTTAAAACCAAACAGTTTGCCGCCCTGGAACATTTAGATAACGTACTATAGAAAGCTGTATATGTTGGCGTTTTCTCGATTTTTCCAAATTCACAAGAATTGGCGCTGTTTTTTGCCCTGTAAATTTCATTCGTTTAACTTATCAATTAATTACTCCGGAAATAATTAATAGATTTCAATGAATTAAAAAGTAATATCACCTGCGGAATGCTAGCTTTCAATGTGCGTTTTTGTAAAATCATTGGATTAGTGCTTGACCCACAAAAAGCTACATTTTCCCTACATAAGATCGAGTTGAAGCATATCATGATTGCTGCAATTGACGCGGCGCTCTTCGGTCTTTGGGGCGAGCGGGGGAAGGGATCGCCAGCGACGCTGCCAGTAGTGGGGGATCGCACGTGCATTAGTTACTAGGAGAACAGTGTTTACGGACACAATACATATAACGACACGGCGATTATGCCTCGCCAAAGAAATTTGGATATCCGGCGACAGATTACCGAATTAAAAAATAATGGCCAAAATGAGTCAATAAGATAACAGAACCACGAACATGCATTTGGAAGTCCCATGGGAATTGTTGGCAATTTAAATCGGGTTTCGGGATTAGCATTGAAAATTAATGAACGATCTGCAACATAATCTATGTGTCTACAAATTTACGACGCTAAATTTGTAAAAGTTTTTTTGATATACCTAAGTTTTATACGCTCAGAGCTGACGTTTGTAATATATGTAATATATCAAGAGTTGAAACTGTTATAATAGTTTGAATATTTATATAACTAAATCGGGCATACATTTTAAATATTTCTTGGATTTAGCAAGCAAACTTAATATAGTATTCACCACTAATCGGAAAATCTGCTAACTCCATATTATTTAGATCTATCCACTTCCATCAAAATCTTGTTTACAACCTTATTGTATAAAACTGAAGAAAACATAAACGCCAATCGATAGAAGAGATTTCTCTCGTACCGGGTCACATATTATAATCAAAATTATGCAAAAAATCAGAATTTAATTGTTAGTTAAAATTACTTCCTTGACAAGGTATCGCCTTTTTTGTGTATTGATAATAAGCTGCCCCGGTTCTCTCAGCTGTGTCGGTACTCTCCGACATGACAGCACCGCTAACGCCTCCCTTCCCCACAGCACACCAAAGACCGTAGAGCGTCGGAATTCACGAGGAGTTTCAGCACGATCTTTTGTATGAAAAATGCAAGATAAACAATGATTATGTAATAAACTTTAAACCTATGAATTATTGGGTAGCCTATAGTTTATATTTCATTATTCTAGCACTTCTAATAACGGAATTGCTGGCTTTGCGTAATATAGCTTTCCTGTATTTGCAGTTAAATTTATCATACTCATACGCCAAATATATGTTTCAAACCCCTTACGTTAAAACATCCCCTATACGGCTGAGATTTTATTTATTTATTTATTTTTCCGCGTATCTAACAACTATTTGAAACAACAAAAATAATTTTGGTCAGCTAAAACGGAAAAGGAACCACTGTGGCAGCAGCGTTGTCAATTTCGGTCAAAGCGCTGTGATATTAATTATCTGTTTTACGGCATTGGCAATGATTACAAGCGTTTTGTTGCAATCGATAATAATAATAATAATATGTACCTAGTTCATATTACTATTACATACTCTACTCAGTTTGCCTTTTGTTTGTGTATATTAGCTTACAATACAACCGGACGGTTGCCATGTTGCCCAATATTGATTATCGTGTTATTGTGTGTGGGAAACTGCTAGATAAAGGTTGTGAAATTTATGGTGGTAGTAATTGGTAAGGTTTTCTTTCGTGTGCAGACATTTTCTTTCAGTGCTTTCAAGTAATTTTACAATTTTATCCAAAATTGATCCTAAACAATCATAACCTTAAACTCCTCTTCCCTAAAACTGTACTTCAACGATTTCAGTATACGCGAAGTGTGTTGTTTTCTTGATCTTTCCACTTAAATCAAAGTTACTAGACAGCGCAAGTTTCCAACTCCAATGTTTTCTTCCCTGGCTATACCGTAGTCGCGTCGCACTATTTAAATTACAAATAACGTCGAACAAGTTCGAGCTAATCTTTCGGCGAAAGTTTTGCGACTGCTGCGCGCTCAAACGTCACCTCACCTAGCGCCACTTGTTCGAACTCGTTACCGCTACCCCGAATGTTTAAAACAGTCGAGGAAATCGTCGGGCAAATACGTAAAACTGGCTGCGCTAATGTTGAGATTTCTCGCTGTTTTTTTTTTTCGTCTCCTCTGTCTATTGTTTCGCGTTGAAGGGGCGCGTTTCCGTTCGCAGGGGGTTGATCGTCGAGTGCGGGAAACAACTGGGGTACTTGTGTGTTCAGGCTCAGGGTTTTGAGCTGCTTCCCTCTAGTGGTTTTTTGTTGTACTACGTTTGAGCGTTTTGTTATTTTTTTTTTGGGGGGGGGGCGTTGCTCATTTCAATGTTGGTACACTCGTGTCGGAGGGTGTCGAGTGCTTAATCGCGTAAGGGTTTTTATACAGGGTGAGTTTTGGTATCCCGGCGGTCGATAGTTAATAAATCGCTTCAGAAAAAAAAATATACAAAAGTTGTTCCATTTAGGTGAGTAAATTTTTTTTAAAGCGGAACATCCTGTATATTTCATTATATTATGAGAATACATACTACAAAATTTGTTTATCCGACCCTGTATGTGGCTAAGTCACAGCGTTAATAGATCCAGAGATATTCAACTGTTTTTCAAAATATGCCCGTTGCAGGATCTTTTTAAAAACTATGTAAATACGACATTTTTGCAAGAAAAACGAAAATACATATTAAACCATGGGACAACGATGAACGCAAGCAGTACCCTTTCCAATAATAAAATGTAAAATATTAATAAGACGACTGGAATGAACCGAAAAATAAGAAACGTTCATTCTGAGCAAAAATTTTCATATGTATCTTATAATATAAATAAATAAAATAAATTCTTCCAAAAGTAGTAAAAAAAACCTGATGTGGCCAGGCACACGACTTTATCATACAATATATAAAATTAATAGTTTAGCTGCATGAGATTCTATCGAGATCGATCGTGTTTGCATTAAAATAAAACGAATTAGCCAGGATTTGACAGATATCGACAGTAGGTATTGTCAAAAAATCAGCGTTTAGCACTACCTACTGTCATTAGGATAAAAATATCTGGCAAATCCTATATTAATGCAGACACGATCTCGATCAAATAGAATTTGCTCCTACAGCTAAACTATTAATTTTACCAAAAAATGTCATATAGACATAAATTATAAAAAATTTCCTCTACTTTAATTTATTATTTAACTTTTTTGACGAAATTACAGAAATGACGGCTCATTTGCAAAATCCTTGAAAAATGAATAACAATATTGCTATCCGCAATCCGCACTTGAAATACACATCGACTTTGTAAACACCATGGAAACACCAAGCTGTTTCAATATTGTTTCACATAGCGTACGTGCGCGCGTGTTTCTCCTCCTCGTCGCATTCTCTATGCATTTGCGTGTTGAATTGACGTTTCGCAACCGCTGACGTTCTGAATACTGTCAAAAGTTTCAAAATTTCCAGGCTACCTACTATTAATGCAGACAGGATTTCGATCAAATAGAATTTGCTCCTGCAGCTAAACTATGAATTTTACCAAAAAAATAAGCCTTTAACACTACCTACTGTCATTAGAATAAAAATATCTGGCAAATCCTATATTAATGCAGATACGATCTCGATCAAATAGAATTTGCTCCTACAGCTAAACTATTAATTTTACCAAAAAATGTTATAGACATAAATTATACAAAATTTCCTCTACTTTAATTTATTATTTAACTATTTTGACGAAATTACAGAAATGGCGGCTCATTTGCAAAATCCTTGAAAAATGCGTAACAATATTGCTATCCGCAATCCGCACTTGAAATACACATTGACTTTGTAAACACCATGGAAACACCAAGCTGTTTCAATATTGTTTCACATAGCGTACGTGCGCGCGTGCTTCTCCTCCTCATCACACTCTCCATGCATTTGCGTGTTGAATTGACGTTTCGCAACCGCTCACGTTCAGAATACTGTCAAAAGTTTCAAAATTTCCTGGCTACCTACTATTAATGTAGACACGATTTCGATCAAATAGAATTTGCTCCTGCAGCTAAACTATTTATTTTACCAAAAAAATGTTATAGACATAAATTATACAAAATTTCCTCTACTTTAATTTATTATTTATCTATTTTGACGAAATTACATCAGTTTCAGGAGTCTAACTTTAATTTCTTGAATTTTTACTCTGGCATTTAGTATGGTACATTTTAAGGGTAGGTTTTTGCGTAGCGGATTCACCATCTATCTCGCGTTATTTACGTGCCCTATGGGGACCGAGAGGAACAATGGTAGCCTAATTGCTGTTCGAATTCGGACAAAGTGGACCCGTGGGATGTCGCTACAGGGCAAGCGGGATGCGCGCTACCCCCGTTTTATTAATAAAATTTACCCGCAGGGGTCCGCAGGGGAGCGTTTCCGCCGAAAACCGCCCTAGCACTAGTCCAGGTAGTCAATGATTTATTAGAATCAATAATTTACGTACGCACTCCCGACCTGGAAATAGACGAACTCAACTGACTGACCCATAGGGGTTGAGAGACAATAAAATTAGTTTAAATAATCGAAAACCGTAGAAGAAATTACTATAGGGGGTCATTATAAATGATTGTAGGCGAAACAAGTATTAAACTTACTTGACAGTTGCGTAGAGATCTTATTGGTTATGCAACCAATTTGACAGTTGCGTGGAGAACTGTAGTAATACAACCCCCTGTATTTTCCTGTATAGTTTATCTTTTTATGGGATTTTCTCGAGTTACTCTAGCATTTTCGCGATTTTCCCGGTGTCGATTGGTAAGAATGGGGCGAATATCCCTCACAGAGCACTCGAGAAACTATATTTTCCAAACGCGGGTGTCTCATCTGAGGCGCTAGTTCAATATTTATCGAACAATAACCGACGGCGTACGGCTTTCCCGTGCGTCGAATGTTTCTATTTTCGGCGTATTTGTTTTCCGGAAAGGATTTTTCCCTTCGTCGATGCGAGCAACAGACGGGCACTTCCAGTGCTTCATTGGAAATGGAATTGAAATAGCACGTTATAAAGGCGTTCCTAAAAGTGCGTCCTCACAGGGTATTGTTTTTTGTTATTTCATGTAAATATAGCCTCGTTCAGTCTCAATTATTTGTTTAACGAGTTACAGTAATGCGTATTCTTTCTAAAAATATGTTATTTTGGTGCAGGCAAATTCACTGATTAGAAGCCAAAACAGGTATTAATTGTAGACAGGAGTTTTATCATTAAGTGTTTATTTTTGTTTTGTTTAGTAAATGCAAATTGTGGTAGGTGCAGTAGTGTCGTATACTGAAGATACCTGTCTCTCCGTCTGAATTCCACGTTCTCAGCAAGGCCCTACGGGGTGCGTCAAGTTAATACTTTCCTCCAGCCCGGTGAGCGAACTCACGTTCCAGGGTTGCGTGCCGTCTTTTATACTGCTCGGTCAATGTCTATGTTGACACGTAGTGGAAGGAGGCACTTACGTTCACTATGAAGCCCTTTACCATTTCCAATGATAAAAAGTCCTGTCTACAATTAATACCCACTCTCAACTTAACTTGCCTGCGCTATTTGAGCGTATTAGCGTATTTATGTAGAGGGAAATCACCAACTCTAGTAGTCAGTTAGCACAGGTGGGCCAGACACGTGTACAAACTGGTGGTAGCACGTCTGGTTAGCAAGTTCGAAGTTGAGGCGGGTTATTAGTCGTACCGCGGGCCCTTATTCAACATTTACACCGTCAATCAATATTCACGTAGTTGTTTTGCTGGCACGGTGAAGCTTGGGCGTTAAACAGGAAACCCGTGTTGTGTGCTTGACGTCTCTATGATTTTGCGTTTATAATGAAGGTAACACGATACGAAACTAAGTATTTCCGTTATCAAATAGAGTATAACGATCATTTTGGTGGAATAAAACAAGATCCCAAAAAAGCCTGTCATCAAAAAAACCTAAATTGAAAATTCTGGAGACGTGTAGACACCAGCAGACCGTAAGGTGGCGTATCCGACCAACCCTCGCCGAGGGGATGATCGTAAACTCCACGGAAGGGTCCATAGATAAACCCGAACTGTCAAAAACAGCGCACGGGCGATTTACCCCGCCGCACGGTAAGACGCGCATTACAAATTCCAAAATCACCGAAGTATATATAGGCTGAGGTCGCGAGAAGACACAGCGTTCGCGTCCCTTAGAAGGGGGGGGGGGCAGTTATCCGCAGGCGTGATTTAAGCAGCGCGATCTCTCGCGGAGAGTTTTGGGCGAACGACCGGTTAGCGGGACTTATCCGACCGAAAGGGGCCCAGATAAGTGTCGGTGAGCGCCCGCCACAGTAGCAACTTTTAATGGCCCCACTCCAACAACGCCGACGCTCTCGGATTATCCCGCACAAGTCTTCGTCGCGACGATCGGGAAATTGGCGCGGCAACAAATCGCTTCCGCGTCTCGTCAGAAACCGCAAAAGAAAAACAATTTACCGACGAGAAGGGGTGTAGAAATATCTTGTTCTATATGTTCAATCGACTGCGCCATTTTTATTCTCTTCCTCACACTTATCTTAACAAAATCAGTTAAAAGTAGAACTTTATAATGGTTGTATTTTCGAAGACTTAGCTCATCATGGTAATGGAAGCGCTACGCAATCATCTACCGTCTGATATGTTGTGATAAAACAGTCTGGAGGAGTTTCCGACCATTCTTCAAGATGCTGGATGCGAAGGAGAACCACAGATAAAGACATGGTCCATGGCTTCTTCAATCACCTCCAAGATTTTCGAAGAAAAATGATGTCACCCCAATAATATGGAAGAACTAAGTATACCCCCCGACCAAAATACAACCACTATAAAGTTCGAAATGCCCACACAACAACTCGTCCGGACCCCTTGCGTTTATAGTTTTATTCATTCAGTGTCTTCTAACAGGGTGTAATAATGGAGTCTTCCACGCCGTTAAAGGATTCAGTGCCGAATAAGGAAGAAGCCTCGAAAGTGCAAACTGAAGATATGGTGGTCAAGAAGGGTGAAGGAATCCAAGAAGCGCCAGCACCTGCGGAGGAGATCGAGCCGGAGCAGCATGGTGATGGTTCCATGGTTCCCAAGGAGAATGGTATCGGAGACAGCACCTTCCTCTCCATGGGTGTTACGGGAAACTTCGAAACCACTCAAGAGTCGATCGTCGAAGAATCTCCAGGTTTTATATTCGCGAAAACAAAGGTTACGTTCTCTATTCCCATGCTATAACTTTCAATTTCAGATTTGAAGCCTCCCAAGGAAGCGAAGAAGAGCGAAACTCCCGATGTGTTATGTCTTCAATTGGACGAAGGTGATAATCTGGATGGTTATCTGGATAAGGAAAGAGCTAGGAAGATGGAGTTGCTTAAGAGCAAAGAGGTTGGCGACGTTGAGTCCAAGGATAAAAAGGAGGAGGGTGTTAAGAAGGCAACGCCCAAGAAGGGTAAACCCGTGAGGAGGGTGACCAAGAAGAAAATCGTTAAACCCCTCCCTAAAAAGGTGAAGAGTAAAGTCGTTGAGAAGTTGTCTGATGTGCCAGAGGAAAAATCAGAAGAACCAAAGAAGGAAGCTAAGAAGGAGCCTAAGAAGGACCTTAAGAAAGAAGCTAAGAAGGAAGCACCCGGCGACTCCAAAGAAGACGAGAAGCCCGTTGACGCCATTGACCAGAAAACCACACCAGAAACGTCCACCAAGGACCAACCAGAGGTGTCGGTCAAGAGCGTCGTGGTGAAATGCGAGAAGCAAGACCAAGCCAAGGCCGAATCTAGGTTCCTCTGGGTCTCGAACATCAACCGCAGCACCAAAGCGAACGACCTGAAGATTCTCTTCACTCCCCATGGCAAAGTCCAAACCGCAAGAATCGTGACAGACGGTCGGAGCTACTACGGTTACCTCGTCATGGAGAAACGTGAAGAAGTCGAGGCGTGCCTCAAACAACTCGAAGGCTATTCATTCGAAGGCAATAAGATCCACCTCAGCGAGAAGGGACCGGAGAGGAAGTCGAGAAGTAAAGAGAGGACCGTAGCACCAAAGGAAGCTTCCAAAGATAGGTCCGTGAAGTCCAGTAGACACTCGAGCAAGAGTAACGACCCTCTGACTCTGAAGGTTCGCGAGAAGCGAGACGACGACGAGAGGAAGTTGGAGCTGAGGAAGCGCTCTGAGGAGAGGAAGGAGTTGCTGCGCAAGCAGAAGGAAGCCGAGAGGGTTCGCGAGGAGAGGCGTAAGGAGCGCATCAAATACGAAGAGAGGAAGGCTCAGGAGTTGAAGATCGAGCGCGAGAAGAGGAAATTAGAGCATGAGAGGCACCTCATTGAGAAAGAGAAGATGAATCTCCTGCGTTTGCAGAAGAGGCTCGCGGACACCGAGAGGTTGTTGATCCAGCGCCAGAAGCAGGAGTTGGAGCGTGATATAAAGAATTTGGAATACAAGAAGAGGAAGACTAGTACCGAGGCTTACGATAGGAAGGCCAGTGAAAGGCCTGAGACTTACGACAGGAAGCCCGCTAAGGTTTCTAGAATCGAGGAGAATAGGCCGAAGGAGTATTGGAAGGACCACAAGCCTTCTCCTAAGCCTTACGAGGAGGCGTATAAGAAGGAGACCGTTATGGTGCCCCCGCCTCCGGTGCTAACCGAGTCGTATCATCAAAAGCCCGAGAAGGAGAGGTCTTGGGAGACTAAGAAGGATGATACTTCGAGGTATTACGATAGGACCGATTACCAGGAGCGTTACCCGAACAAGGACCGCTACAAGGAGAAGGAGAAGTCTTACCAGTGGCAGGGGAACTATTCTGGGAGGGAATCTTGGAGGCCGGAGCCGCCCAGGAGTGTGCCAAGGCATACCCAGTCGTTCCCAGGGGGTTCTTATGGGGATGCTCCGCCGGCGCCTGGGTATTACCAAGGGACCACTTTTAGGAAGACCAATGAGTATTATTATGTTGGACCTGATAGGAAGTATTAGATTTTCGTGTTTATGTTTGGATATTGTTTAGATGATGTTTCGTTGTTGATTGTTTAGTAAATATCCTTTCTAAATCGTTGCGTTTTATTGTTTTTTAGGGCGGGGGTGGGGGGTGGGGGTGGTGATTATCTGGATAGTAATTAAAGAGGTGGATATTTAAGGTGTAATTAGCGACTTAATTAAGGGTATTTTCTTTCCGGTGGAGGAATTATCTTAATTGGCTATGGCTTCATCGGGTTTTTGGCTAATTTCCAAACGTTCTTTCTTGTTTATGTGGGTTTAAATTCAGAATTTCATTAAATCTTTTGGCGTTACCTTATAAGGTCTTCCGGCGAGCCCTTGGCGCGACCCTCAATATATATCACGTTGTAAATGCGTTAGAAATATTCAATTTGTAAAATGTGAAATTACGGAGAATTGCAATTTCGACGACGAACCGGAAGTAATTCAATACAGTAGCAGGAATTAAAGCACGCCCACTTCGATCACGTCTACGTCCGTTTCGAATTTTAACCTATTTCATCCGGAAAATGGTTTTCCTACCTCGGGAAATTTGCGTTTATTTTTTTCCTCAACTCATTTTTACGACATAACGTTTATTTCGGGCAAACAATGGGGAAGGGCGTTTTACGACGTATTGCCGCTGGAGTAACCGTAAAATTTTCCGACCTGAAAACTAAATTGCCAGTCAAATGACGTCAAGAATGACGGTTCTAGATAACCTCGTAAATATTCAGCGTCAGCTAGAACTTTTTGTACTGTATGTTAGTTGTAAATTTAGACATGACGTAGGAGAAATGCCGATTTTAGCCAAGTTTTCTGACGGTCGCACACAGAGTTGTGACTTATTTTTTCGACGAACTCGACGCGTATAATATATACCACGTAATAAGAATAGGATTTTTCCGAGGGTTTTCTGAAGGGAACATTTTCATCGTCCAGATTTTTCTAATTAGTTCCGGTTTAAGAATTGACCGCGGAGAAAATGACATCCGTTCTAGCAACGCGCCAGCAGGAAGAATAGAATTTTTAATTTAAATTTTCGCCACAATGGCGCGCTACCAGCATTTGCTTCCCTCGGATTAAATTAAGGGCTTCCCTGTGAATCGGAAAATCAAAAGTTTTCTTATTGCCCCAGCTTGAATCTCTCAAGGCTGGGCAATAAGGTTTCACGCCAAGCAAAATTCTTTAATAATATAATAAAGCATACATAAAATAAAGGTCTTCATAAATTACTTCATCATCAATAGGTGGTGTATGGTGCTCTGCCATACTCATCGTATAACTCATTCCAAAACGCCATCGCCTCCTTCCTTGGATTCTGCTTTACGTCCAACTTAACATCGATATCCAAGAAGTTGATATTTCCCTCTCTATCCATCATCTGTGGCCAAACAACGTTTTGCAAGTCTCCATCCTTCTTGGGCGTTGGATTTCTACAATTTGCACAACAATTTTGACCAGGACATCCACAAAAACAAACTACACTCACCCAGTCTTCACGAAGTTGGTCAACAGCTTCACAAACATGTTCCTCACTCTCATGTCGTTCTTATGGCTTGCTTTCTGGTCGTCGTTCTTGAATATATACCAAAGCTCTTCAGAATGAGCAACACCTAAAGTTTGCAGTGTTTTATTGCTTTGGATCGGCAATAACTTATTTTCTAGTTACCTTTGACCTGCCTGGACTGGTTGTCTAAAAAGTGGCCCAAATCGCCCTGGTACGAAAACTGATACAGGTAAGTCGGTGCCTTTTTAGCTCTAAGTTTGGCTTCAGCCATGATACCTTTCAAAAACTGCGTATCGCTTATATACTGTAAAAAGAAACATTTTAAACACCTCGCTAAAGTATACACCCTGTGTAAAAACACCTGGCTTATAAACGCTTACGTTCAATATCTGGGATTTATTTGCCACTGCCAATGGGTCAAGACCAAAATAGAAATACCTTATCCTCTCTCCAATGTCGATTTCGTTAGGATGAAAAGGTGGGATGTTCATATTTGATGGTATCAATCTCTGAGGCATCTCATAACTCACAAATAGAGGCCTTAGGAAGTCTAAAACTGGAACAAAGAACTCAATAATATCTTCAGATTTAGAGGATGTAACTTACTGTATTGGAAGACAGCTCCTTCCAAAGAATTGAACCCAGTTATAAAAGGAACACTGCCCAGAGAAGCATCCTTAAGCAACTCATAAGGTCCTTTTGAGATGACAGCGTCAGGATGCTTTGGTTCTATAGTAGGAGCAAAAGATAGCCCATTCATTGGATCAATGGTGTCCTAAGCAATCAAAAAAATAACAACACCATAGACAAAGTTTGTAATCGCCACCATTACCAGCAACATAGCACTCCTCTCAGCGAAGTGCAAGACGTTATAGTCCAAATTCCTTAATCTTCTCACTAAATTCCTTGTATTTGGTTCGATGACACCTGCAGCAGTGGCCACTGCATAAGTGACTTGGAGTGGGTTCTTGTGGAGAGCCCATGGACACAAGGCACTACCACTGAAGGCCATAGCTTTATGGAAGAGGCCCTTGGCTTTTGGGGCAAGCATCAGATAGCTTATGGAAGCAGCTCCAGCGCTCTCTCCGAAGATGGTGACTGAGTTCGGGTTTCCTCCGAAATGCTTGATGTTCTTTTGGACCCAACGCAGCACTTGGATTTGGTCTTTTAAGCCGTAGTTGCCAGGAGATGCCATATCACCAGTGCTTAGGAAACCTATAGATGGTCAAAATGGTCCAAATTGTTTAAACAGATGTCTAAAGGCTTACCAAATACTCCTACTCGATAATTAAAGCTGACCACGACCACATCTTGTTCTAAAAGATAATCTGGACCGTAGATGCTTTGATTGCTCTGCCCAAACTTGAAACCTCCACCGTATATGAACACCATGACTGCTTGGAGGGTTGTTACGTTAGATATTCGACGATTCTAAAACAGTTTTTATGTACCCACTTGTAGTTTTGGTTCCCTCTTAGCTGTTACCTGCGTGGTAAAGACGTTTGTGTATAGACAATCCTCAGAACCTATGTAGAAGATCTTTTCGGTATCTTGAGTGCAAGTAGGGGCTTCATCCGTTGCTTTGAGCACTCCCTTCCACTTGTCGTTGGGTACAGGGTTCTAAAAGTTTGTAGTTTATGTATAGAGGAATTGATTATTTTGAAAACTTAGTGAAACTTACTGAAAATCTTAGTTTTCCTAAAGGTGGCTTGGCGAATGGTATACCTAAGTACCCGTAGTATGGGGTGCCGTGGCGCTCGGTGTACATAACCTTCCCTTCGAGGGTGCCATCATCAGTAGTGACCTGCAGGTCAGGATTCTGCAGAAATACCATGTGTTGTAATTTTAAATTTAAACAATTTTTATAGATTGATTTTCTTTTGAGCATTCTTCTTTATTATTCACAAATATTGGATCCAAGCATCAGAGATGGTTACAGAACAGCAGTTTCTGTTTACTCTTTTGGGTGTTTTAGGCCAGAATGATTTTTTTAATATGGTGATGACATGTGTTCAACTGGTGCTTTCCATTTTTACTATTAAAATTTTTTGAAATTCCTGTTAACCTGTAACGACGTAAAAGAAGTCGATTTGCAATTACCTTATAAAGAAAAAGTCAACTTTAGGCATAATACTCAATTATCAAGATCAGTGAAACTTCTAGTTGTTTTTTGACTGTTAGAACATTCATAAAATAAGACACGATTGTGGGTTGCTAAGTTTAATGTCAAATCAATAAACCGGATGTCAAAAAATAGAGTTCAGTGTCTGAGTTTGGGACTTTTACGTTACCTGGTCTTTTTTGTCGACAAAACTCAGAAAATTGTAACCACTGCACAAACTCAGGAGCACCAGTAGGAAAAACATTGTATCAGAGCTAGTCACTACTGGAAAACTAAAAGACAGTGATGCTTTCGCATTTAGAGAAAGGTAACCTTCATTCAGCGTTTTGCCATTGAATTTATTTAAATTTCTGAAGTGATTTCATTATTAACGGAACTAAAGTACATAATACGTAATTACTGCTTACGTGTGTTGGTAGATATCTGCATAATGCTAATAACATTAATTGTTACTTACAGTATGGTATTAATGAAAGTATAATACTGTTTTATAAAGTTAAATTACTAGATTCTTACGTAAGCAGTTTGATTTTGTTAAAATTTGTACAATAAAATATTCATAAGAAATAATAAGAAAGCAACAATCCTACATTTGTAGCCGAAAAAAAAACCACCCTCATCGAGCAAAATCAACCCTGCACTGCGGAAATGATCGATTCAGTCAGAAGTCCCGCTCGCGTTATGTTCCCAATCAAATCAAAACCACCCCTCACCCTTAACATCGATAATACAACCCCCCCGATACACCGCTACACCCCCCGAACCTCTAATAATACAGTCACACTTCATATACTCTACTTTAACGAACTTCCAGCCGAGCGATCGCCTACGGGGGTTGTTTTCGGCTAAGGGGGTGAAAACCACCCCCTCCAGTCGTTCTCTCAGACGAACCAGAACTAAGAAAAGGAGAAATTCACAACCCCCCGAGACCGGTGTTCCGTAATAATGTACAGTAATCACGCGGTTTCCACGCTTGGGGTGGCGAAATTTCTCTCCTCACCCCCTCTGACGCCTTCGTTGGCTTCGTCTTGACGGGCTTTCCGAGGGGATGATTTTAAAAAGAACGTGTCGACGTGATTTTTGGCGTTAAGTTTGGATTTATGGTAGTTTGTGTATGGGTAGTGGCCACCAAGGTCACCAGATGTTCACTGAAAAAAATCATCGACGTTGACATCTTACTACACCATCATTTTTTAGTGATTTTAGACAAATTTCTACCCTATTTAGAATACCCTATTTAGAAAATTCACCGATATATTCGTGACGAAAGCATTTTACGATACGATCGCCATCTATCGGTAGATTTCAATAGGTAGCGACACGCTATCGTGCGTGCCGTACCTTATAACTCAGGGGGTGCTATAAAAGGGATGATCCACTTGAGCGAATTAACCTTTTTGCTTCGTCCTTTCCGCGCTTCGACCCCCGAAGGCGGGGGTTGCCACCCCCTCCGTCTCAGAGAGAAAAAAAACTTGGGGGTGGTTCGCCGGTAAAGGGTAAATAATTCGTTTTTCGCGCTCGACCTGGCTGCAAAATGAAATTCATTCGACAGAAGCGCCGAAATAAATTAGTAGCGCGGGGGGGTGGGGGGCGAGGGGGTGGGTTTTTCGTCCCTCTTGTGAAGTTGGGTCGATCTATGCGCGCCGTCTTAATCTCGTATCGGGAGGAATCACGGCATAATTTGTCCGGGGGATGAAAGAAAAGACGGTATTAATAGGGGTGGTATCTTGTTAAGGGAGGTTTTTTGTTTCGCTCGAGTTGGGGGATTGATTTTTTTATAAATTGGGGTCTTTTACGAAGTAGGAAGTAAGTACCATGGCGAAAGTGGTGTTGTATAGGCAACCAACTGTGCAACCAACGCTAGTACCAAGCGACAAATTAATTAATATACCTGAAAATTATTTAAAACAATTTAAAATTAAGAAAAATTTTACACAGAAAAGTTACAAGTATGTTCATCTTTAAAAGTATGAAATAATAGGAGCAACTTGTTGAGAACCGCTAGACGCACAGTGGGCGATTTTAACCTTTTAGCTAGCCAAAAATGCAATTTTCTTTTAAATGATCTAAACATAGTTGTTAAATGCCTCTAAAAATAGTGAAAAGAATCTAAGCATTAAGAGGGTTGGTTTTAAGGGGTTGGAAAGAGAAAGTACGTAGGCTTTCACGGCCAGAATCATTTAGAAAATAAACTACTTCCGGGTTATGCCGTGTGTCAAGATTTGTAAATGCTGACGTTTCGCGAACCATGTTGCTCGCTTCTTCAAAGCTAATTGAATACTGGAAGACCTACCAAGAAAATCTCCCTTATATACTTAAATTTACACCTCACTGCGCACATCTGGAGCTACCGCTCCCATGTGCTTTTCCACCTGACCGCGTTAGGATCGATTTCCAGACCCTACTAATGTCAGTACCGTCCTCGCGATTGATGTTGTCAGGATGTTTGAAAATTTCGATGGCTTCTCTAATAAGCCTTCGATGGTAATTACCAACCCTTGCCAACATCTTCACGTCATCGAAATTAATTGTGTGTTCCGACTCGTGGCAGTGTTGACCAACAGCGGACTGCTGAATCTTACGTAGCCGGGTGTCTCTACTGTGTCTCTTGCATAACCTAATGTAAGTTTGATACTTGTTTGTGTTAAACCGCAGAAATGTAATAACATGGGCATTGCCTACTTCGAGTATAATCATTTATAATGACCCTTTAGTGAGGATAGCATGCCTAATTACAGTAACACACTTTATGTCGACATGATTATTGTTTATGGAATAATTCCACTAAATTATCAAGTTGGGTAAAAGAGTTTATTAAGGTGGTTTGTACAATTTTTGCCCTGCAAGCCGTCGATGAGTCGACGAAAGTTCAGAATGAGATAGAGCTATTCAAACGAAATAGAGAACGCCTAGACACTGTAATAGTACACGATAGTTGCTACAAAACGGAACAGATAAGTGGGCGTTTTATATGAATCGGTTTATATGAATTTCAGCGTCAGTTTATATGAATTTTAAACTGACGTAGCTTACTTGTTAATGGTGTTTAGTTAGTTAAAAAGAATATTATGGAAATATTTTATATTTACCGCGTCTATAAGTAGAATAATAAAATTATAAACCCCTAACCACAACAAGTATTTTAGAAACCTAAATACGTATTTCAGCAACTATGTTGCCATCTTCAGTAGAAACTAAAAAAGAAAAGGGAGATTAGCACTTCATAGTATCTTTACTGGATATTGTCCAAGCAAATCACTAGTGGAAGTGACGTCCATGTTAAAAATTACCCTATATATGCCCATTTGTTGGTCACACCTCAGTGAATTTTGATCATTGAACCGTAAAAAACATGTTTTAATTAAAGCAGGTCAAACAATGGCGAACTAGGTATAGGACTCCTGTCTGAATTTATTAATTTTTCTCTATTCAAGTGAATAAAGATACTATCCAAGCTGTTTAGTTCCCTATTATTTGACACAGCTTTTACAAGTTTTAAGTCATCTACAACTACTTTATGACCTGTGTCTAAAATATGTTGAGCCACACTAGATTTTTCAAAACGATTATATTTAAAATGAGCTACATGTTCTTTGAACCTAGTTAAAATTGTTCTTCTAGTCTGGCCTACGTATTCTTTTTCACAGTCATGACATTTGATACAATATATACCAGATTTATCAAGTACATCTACCTTATCCTTTGGGTTTCCAAGAAGGTTTTTTATGTTATTATGAGTCGAATATGCTATACAGAGATTTTGTGATGTAATAATATTTCTCAAACCCCTTGTATATGCACAATCGAACGGTATTTTAACATATTTCTTCTTTTCTACAGACAAAGTATTTAAAGTAGATATTTGATTTACATACAATTTTTGATTCTGCTTCTTAATCATTCTATCAGCTATTTTCTCAGGGTACCCATTATGTATGACAACATTCTTAATAAACAATAATTCTTGCTGATATCTATCTGCGGACAATGGAAATTTCAATAACCTATTTACTAAACAACTAATAAAAGACAATTTTTGTTGAAAAGGATGCTGCGAATCATTAGGGATAAACCTGATTGTGTTAGTATCTTTCCGATACACGTCAATTTCTATTATATTTTTGCTATCCCTGACTACCAGAGTATCTAAAAATGGAAGTTGGCCGTTAACTTCTTGTTCTACAGTAAAGTTAATGGTGTTGAATTTAGAATTCAAAACGAGAAGAAAATCTTGAATACTGCACTTGTCAAAAATAGCAAAAATATCGTCGACATACCTAACCCAAGTCTTAGGGAAATATGGTGCTATAGACTTTACATTGGTTTCAAATCTGCTCATAAACAAGTTGGCAATAAAAGGTGAGAGTAAGTATTTTTACATCACAAAATCTCTGTATAGCATATTCGACTCATAATAACATAAAAAACCTTCTTGGAAACCCAAAGGATAAGGTAGATGTACTTGATAAATCTGGTATATATTGTATCAAATGTCATGACTGTGAAAAAGAATATGTAGGCCAGACTAGAAGAACAATTTTAACTAGGTTCAAAGAACATGTAGCTCATTTTAAATATAATCGTTTTGAAAAATCTAGTATGGCTCAACATATTTTAGACACAGGTCATAAAGTAGTTGTAGATGACTTAAAACTTGTAAAAGCTGTGTCAAATAAGAGGGAACTAAACAGCTTGGAAAGTATCTTTATTCACTTGAATAGAGAAAAATTAATAAATTCAGGCAGGGGTCCTATACCTAGTTCGCCATTGTTTGACCTGCTTTAATTAAAACATGTTTTTTACGGTTCAATGATCAAAATTCACTGAGGTGTGACCAACAAATGGGCATATATAGGGTAATTTTTATCATGGACGTCACTTCCACTAGTGATTTGCTTGGACAATATCCAGTAAAGATACTATGAAGTGCTAATCTCTCTTTTCCTCTTTTTAGGTTCTACTGAAGATGGCAACATAGTTGCTGAAATACGTATTTATGTTTCTAAAATACTTGTTGTGGTTAGGGGTTTATAATTTTATTATTAAGTTCGCCACAGTCTCCAAAATATTGTCTATAAGTAGATATAAATATTTTAAATCTTAGTTTTGCATCTCAAACGTTTGAATTACAAATTCATCCATTACAACCAGACTGAAAGGTCGCAAAACAAACTTAACACACAAAACGGTTAAGTATGTTTACGTCCGTTTAATTAATCCAGCCAGTAGGGTTGACATGTTTGCCGACAGAGGCTGCCAGGGTAGACTGGATGAATGGCGTCGTTCGCTTGTAACGGAGAACAGCGACATTAGTAACGCTGTTTGTTGTTCTACGTACACACACGCGCGCAAAACGTACCTACAGCGTCAATTGGGGGGACACAAAAGCGTTCTGGGTGTACACATCCCCCTAAAACTTGCTCCGACAGGACAATACGCGAGCTTCTGACGGCAGTGAAGGGTTGAACGATGATATTATTTCAGGGGGGGACAATGGAGCGGCTTTATTCCAAACGCACACACCAGAACGCTCCTGAATACCCATCTACGATCGAGGAACTTAAGGCAAATAACTGGATTTGCTGTGTTTTGCTAAACGGGTCGCGGGGAATCCCACTAGAATTAGGAGCACCCGTTCAGCTCTTGATCGCTAGGAATAGACAAAGGCAGCGTTTTATTGTGTCCTAAACTACACACAGAAGAAAACAATTTTACAAGAAGAAATATCCTAAGAATTTTGATAAAACTTTCCAGAATTGATAAAAGGAAACTAATAAGCAATATAAAGAACGTAGTAACTCACGTCAGTCGCTTATGAAGTCGGTACGATTTTTTAAATTAAACAAGAACTGTTAAAATTGCACTAAACATAGTCATAGATTCACAACTCTGGATATATCCTAAGAATGTTGATAAAACTGTCCAGGATTGATAAAAGGAAACTAATAAGCAATATAAAGAACGTAGTAACTCACATAAGTCGCTTGTGAAGTCTGTACGATTTTTTAAATTAAACAATAACTGTAAAAATTGCAGTAAACATAGTCATAAATTCACAACTCTGGAAATATCCTAAGAATTTTGATAAAACTTTCCAGGATTGATAAAAGGAAATTAATAATCAATATAAAGAACGTAGTAACTCACATCAGTCGCTTGTGAAGTTGGTACGATTTTTTAAATTAAACAATAACTGCAAAAATTGCACTAAACATAGCCATTAATTCACAACTCTGGAAATATCCTAAGAATTTTGATGAAACTTTCCAGGATTGATAAAAGAAAACTAATAATCAATATAAAGAACGTAAGTAACTCACATCAGTCGCTTGTGAATTCGGTACGATTTTTTAAATTAAACAATAACTGTAAAAATTATACTAAACATAGTCATAGATTCACAACTCTGGAAATATCCTAAGAATTTTGATAAAACTATCCAGGATTGATAAAAGGAAGCTAATAATCAATATAAAGAACGTAGTAACTCACATCAGTCGCTTGTGAAGTCGGTACGATTTTTTAAATTAAACAATAACTTTAAAAATTGCACTAAACATAATCATAGATTCACAACTCTGGAAATACTCTAAGAATTTTGATAAAACTTTCCAGGATTGATAAAAGGAAACTAATAATCAATATAAAGAACGTAGTAACTCACATAAGTCGCTTGTGAAGTCGGTGCGATTTTTTAAATTAAACAATAACTGTAAAAATTGCACTAAACATAGTCATAGATTCACAACTCTGGAAATATCCTAAGAATGTTGATAAAACTTTCCAGGATTGATAAAAGGAAACTGATAATCAATATAAAGAACGTAGTAACTCACATCAGTCGCTTGTGAAGTCGGTACGATTTTTTAAATTAAACAAGAGTTGTAAAAATTGCAATAAACATAGTCATAGATTCACAACTCTGGAAATATCCTAAGAATTTTGATAAAACTCTCCAGAATTTATAAAATGAAACTAATAATCAATATAAAGAACGTAGTAACTCACATCAGTCGCTTGTGAAGTCGGTACGATTTTTTAAATTAAATAATTACTGTAAAAATTGCGCTAAACATGGTCATAGATTCACAACTCTGGAAATATTCTAAGAATTTTGATAAAACTTTCCAGGATTGATAAAAGGAAACTAATAATAAATATAAAGAACGTAGTAACTCACATCAGTCGCTTGTGAAGTCGGTACGATTTTTTAAATTAAACAATAACTGTAAAAATTGCACTAAACATAGTCATAGATTCACAACTCTGGAGATATCCTAAGAATTTTGATAAAACTTTCCAGAATTGATAAAAGGAAACTAATAATCAATATAAAGAACGTAGTAACTCACATCAGTCGCTTGTGAGGACGGTACGATGTTTTAAATTAAACAATGACTGTAAAAATTGCACTAAACATAGTCATAAATTCACAACTCTGGAAATATCCTAAGAATTTTGATAAAATTTTCCAGAATTGATAAAAGGAAACTAATAATCAATATAAAGAACGTAGTAACTCACATGAGTCGCTTGTGAAGTCGGTACGATTTTTTCAATTAGACAATAACTGTAAAAATTGCACTAAACATAGTCATAGATCCAGAACTCTGGAAATATCCTAAGAATTTTGATAAAACTTTCCAGAATTGATAAAAGGAAACTAATAATCAATGTAAAGAACGTAGTAACTCATATCAGCCGCTTGTGAAGTCGGTACGATTTTTTAAATTAAACGATAACCGTAAAAATTGCACTAAACATAGTCATAGATTCACAACTCCTGAAATATCCTAAGAATTTTGATCAAACTTTACAGGATTGATAAAAGGTAACTAATAATCAATATAAAGAACGTAGTAACTCACATCAGTCGCTTGTGAAGTCGGTACGATTTTTTAAATTAAACAATAACTGTACAAATTGCACTAAACATAGTCATAAATTCACAACTCTGGAAATATCCTATGAATTTTGATAAAACTTTCCAGAATTGATAAAAGGAAACTAAGAATTAATATAAAGAACGTAGTAACTCACATAAGTCGCTCGTGAAGCAGGTACGATTTTTTAAATTAAAAACAAACTGTAAAAATTGCACTAAACATAGTCATAGATTCACAACTCTGGAAATACCCTAAGAATTTTGATAAAACTTTCCAGGATTGATAAAAGGAAACTAATAATCAATATAAAGAACGTATTAACTCACATCAGTCGCTTGTGTCAACCCCCACGAAGGGGTTGTTGGTACAACTAACCTAACCCGTAAATCCAACGCATTTCACTAGCTGTTTCGATGTCATATCCCCAAAAAATACCAGTAACCATCACGCATCGCCTAGAATTTTAATAAAAACCTTCGGAATTTCGTTATAAACTGCAATATATCTCGCACCGGATTTCATATCCGGGTCGACACGCCATAGCTCCCCAGATCTTGGAGAAAACTCGGTTCAAACAGCTACCAGAGATGGTAATAACATTCCGTAAATCCCCTCAGGTGTCGGGAAAAAAGTCACACATTAAGCGCGAAGTTATATTTCATCGGCGCTACTCGGATTTTCGCGTAAAAACTTTATTGTTTCTGGCTAGATGGCGACACTTTCGGTATTTTACCGTTCCGACTTGGCCCGTTTAATGTGCCGAAGGATCATTTATACCGGCACTTATGAAGGCCCTTATTGCTAGAGCGACCGTAGCGCCATTCGGCGAGTACGCGAACTAGCTGTTAACCTTACGATTTCACCCATACCGAAAAGGAATTTTATTACGATTGCCCCGATTTTACGTGTTATCGCGCGGGCCATTGTCGCTGCAATTTTACCGGTTTTTATCGTGTTTTTATTGCGGCGATTTCAAAATTGTTATTAGTGGCAAAAGGATTGATTTTAACGTAAAAAAATCAAATATCGTTTAAGACTCCCGTCTCAATTCAAATATCGAACTGTACACAGATAGAAAAGATTTCTTGTTTTAAAGAAATGTATTTGTTTGAATTTATTCTTTTGGGTCAAAACATATTTCTTTGACGCCAACAATATTTACGTCATTGAATACTCTAGTTTATTTGCTTGCAGAGATCAATTTATTTGAAATATTTATTTAAGTGGAATAAATATATATGGATACAAACAAAAATTACTTTCCTTTAAAGTAATATTTTAGTTTTAATTAAAAAAAAAAACGTTTCTTTACACCAATGAAATATAATTTTGATTCTAACATATAAATTTGTAAATAAGGAGAGATTTATTTCGCTTAAAGTAATATTTTGTCTTTGGCTTAAAAATAGGTTTACTACCGCCAAAGAAATCATATTTTGATTCAAATAAATATATTTTTAATGTCATCCCACTGTATTGTTAGATGGCGCTGTAAACTCTCTCCTCGCACTTCGTACATATCGAGAGTATAAAGCCGCGTGATCGGCAGTATAGAACTTATAGAGTACAGTGCCTGCAGGTTCAAGTTGCGATTACAAATCAGAGTACACTTTACTAACTTAACCTTGACTATATGTTGGATTGGGAAGACCAAGCACTGGTCGAGGATGCGTGACATCCCAAAAAGGAGGTGACACATGGAGAGTCTTCCGAAAAATTCTTGTCTATTCATTCCATCAACAAGTTAATAATTTTAAGCATTTTAACTCGACCAACAATTTTGTTAATTTAAAAAATGTAATTCTTTCACTCAACACAATCCTAATTATCTGAAGTAAATAAATCTCATTTCTTATAATACACAAATTGCAAACTTTAACTGGAAACATAAGTTGTTTGACACAAATCGACGTTCTTTCTACCAAACAAATATTTCTAATAAATGAGTTTTTATCCGCAAATAAATATTTCTTTGCCTCTATTGAAACAACAAATTTCTTTGAGTCAATGCATATTTATTTGCGTTTTCAGGCTCGGAGACGTGTATTGATTTTGAAATGCCCGCCACTTTTCGGGCGTTATCCGGTGTCAAAAATCTCATTAGAAATTTTTTTAGGGTGTTGATGTCAAGCGTTGAAGGGTAGATAAAAGCAATATCGTGTCGCGGCGGACACGCAGGGGTGAAATCGGACCCTCCGTGATCCTGCATTTTAAATTTAATAAGCTAATGCGTTTTTCATAATGGATCGGAAGCATTTTCACCTAGCGGTCTCCTGAAAATGTCCCATAAAAATATTACTTCTTTCTGTTTATTAAAATTTACGAATCGTCCTTATGACAGGATAATGCCAGGAGCGTACGTGACTCTCGTCCACGTGACCTGTTCGCAATGCAGCACGCAAAGTTTTAAAATTCGAACGTTGTCCTTGCGAGGAATCCTTACGGGAAAAATACCTTACGACTACTGCACGGTACGGCAAGGACGAAAGAGCGCCGGGACTATTGAATTATCCAGTCTTGCGATTTCTTATTCCGTTTAAAGTTTCGCTTTATGTTCCATTTATTTCGGGCACCGCGGCTACTTTAAAGATTAAACCCGAAAATCGTCCTGTCTATCCTTTTTTTCGCGGTGGGTAGTCTGGTGGGAGAAGTTGTTGAATCAATTCTTTCGGAACGACCATTGCGCGCTGTCATATGCCTCCTGACATTGACACGTTGTGCACAAGCATAGTCACATTTGCTAGATTTTAATGGTTTCTCGTCTTTGTTCGTTGCGAGTGCGTGTCATGTGTCTGTTGTCAAACAGAAAAGACGAGCTAGAAGAAGATGGTAGCAGTCACAAGATCACAGGAGAAGTTCTTAAGCAATTACCTAAGAAAGGTATTGGATTAGGAACTAATTCCTAATCACCAATTTGGTTTTAGAGAAAAGCATTCCACTACAGATCAAGTCCATAGAATAACAGATATCATAGAGAAAGCATTAGAAGAAAAGCTTATTTGCTCAACAATCTTTCTTGATGTGACACAAGCTTTCGATAAGGTTTGGCACGAAGGATTGATACACAAACTAAAGAGTATGCTACCTTTACAATACATCGAGCTGATAACATCCTATGTATCTGATAGACTATTCAGAATAAAACAGATCGGTGAATATACTCGGAACTAAAAGAAGTAAAAGCTGGTGTACCCCAGGGTGGTGTATTCGGACCAATTCTCTATCTACTATATACAAGTGACCTACCAAAGTTGGGAAGCTGCCGTTGTGCGAAACAACCCCCACGAAGGGGTTGTTGGTACAACTAACCTATCCAACAATTCATTTTAATTGTACTATCTAAATCTTGTAAGAAGTTATTGGTATAAGTTAAACTCTACAACAAAAATACCAATTGCTTATCGACTTTCAAGCCCATCGTGTTAGTGAAATTGTTTTACTGTCCAGGTCTCCATAAATAAGCCCTTCTAGGGGCAGTAATCCCCTACGGAATACAGTCCTGTACAGAACCAAACTCTACAGATAAACCTGAAAAATCGATGGTTTCTCTTATACAGTGTGTCCATTCGACACACTGTATTGAAAATGGAAAATGTATTGAAAATTATTCTCAGATATCCGAATACCAAAAATAATTTTTTCACATGAGTTTCGCTCTTAAGAAACATAGACACTCCTTGCAGTGAATACTTTATCCGGTTTATCCGGCTTATTCAGTTCCGTTCGCTGCTTATAAACAATAAAAGAGGCCCGAAAGCCCGTCTTCGCTAAAAGACACGAAAAGAAAACACCATCCAGGTCCCTATGGCGGTACTTGTGCCCTAATGGCCCTCCACCGTCAGATTACCTAAAGTGGGGATCGAGTTACATTCGCGCGTCGGGAAAACCTTCAGAAGTGGTGTGGCTGAAAAAAACCTCGCTGGAAACAACTGAATTAAGCCACGAGTTGCGGTCGCCCATTCTGGCAAAGTGAAATGGGGCGCAGTTAGTTAGTACTCTTTTTCAACGTAACGTTTTTGCGACAAACCATTACTATATATACAGGGTCCTGCAACTAATCTCCCGTCTTCTGTAGCTCACTTACTCATAAAGCTAAGAGTTTGACATTTTGCAGGCTTACCCTGTACTTTAAGGTACAATTCAAGAAATTATTTTTTATTATACAGGTTGTTCCAAAAATGTGCAACGCCATGGTAATATATTTTTTTTAAATTGCATGCTATACATTTTTCTACACATTTGGAAGCCTTTTATGGTTGCCTACATATCACCAAAATTTTATTGAAATCGGTTGAGTGACCGCAGCGGAAAAAAATAAAAACCAAAAAAAATTGATTTTGCATCGTAGGCTTTAGAAATCAATAAAAACCACAAAATGCACCTCGTTAATAAAATTTTGCGACGTGCTTATTAAGTTAGATGTAATAGTCTCGTTAACCAAGTGACATTGATCCAAATTATACAGGGTGACCAAAATCGAGTGTCAAACTTGTCAAACTTCAAAGCGTGTTATTGTTCTTATTTTAAATTGAAACCCATACATTTTTTTATGTGAAATGATGCAGAATTAAAAAATAAACATTGTTTCTAAATACAACTCCATCACAATTCCCAATATTTTAAAAGTTATTCGCCAAAAACTCATTTTTCAACGTTTCCAACGGCAATTTTAGATAATAAATATCGTACGTGACGTTGAAAAACAATTTATTTCATAAAAAATAATAGACCTATTTTAGATTTGAGTGTACTTAATTAAGTAGTTATTCAAATGCCAAATTTACTGCATAATTTACCTATAGCGGTAAGGACGGAAATGTGGCTATAGGTATGCAGTAAATTTGGCATTTGAATAACTACTTAATTAAGTACACTCAAATGTAAAATACGTCTATTATTTTTTATGAAATAAATTGTTTTTCAAAGCCACGTACGATATTTATTATCTAAAATTGCCGTTGGAAACGTTGAAAAATGAGTTTTTGGCGAATAACTTTTAAAATATTGGGAATTGTGATGGAGTTGTATTTAGAAACAATGTTTATTTTTTAATTCTGCATCATTTCACATAAAAAAATGTATGGGTTCCAATTTAAAATAAGAACAATAACACGCTTTGAAGTTTGACAAGTTTGACACTCGATTTAGGTCACCCTGTATGATTTGGATCAATGTCACTTGGTTAACGAGACTATTACATCTAACTTAATAAGCACGTCGCAAAATTTTATTAACGAGGTGCATTTTGTGGTTTTTATTGATTTTTAAAGCCTACGATCAATTTTTTTTGGTTTTTATTTTTTTCCGCTGCGGTCACTCAACCGATTTCAATAAAATTTTGGTGATATGTAGGCAACCATAAAAGGCTTCCAAATGTGTAGAAAAATGTATAGCATGCAATTTAAAAAAATATATTACCATGGCGTTGCACATTTTTGGAACATCCTGTATAATAAAAAATAATTTCTTGAATTGTACCTTGAAGTACAGGGTAAGCTTGCAAAATGTCAAACTCTTAGCTTAATGAGTAAGTGAGCTACAGAAGACGGGAGCTTAGTTGCAGGACCCTGTATACCAGTATATACAACATTTGAATGAATACAATACGAATTATCGCGAGGATATATTTTCGACGTTATTCTGTGGAGTGTGGACGGTAGACAGCGGCTGTCATACAAAAAAAGTTTTTCGATTTGTGCCTCGACGCCTATCGCAAACAGGCAGGAATATGAAATTGTGCTGGTCGGATGCGTGGGGTTGTTGTACCGGGGGTGCGCAACCCCCGACAACTTTTTACCCCTCGGGAAAACACGGTCCAGATAAATAGAACTACGTGAGTGACGTGTCGCGTTTCCAACGCGGAAACTAAACCGATTTTTTGACCGAAACAATATACAGGATGTAAATGAATATGTACTATCGTGGCCATATATTATGTCCCTTCTTTTGACGCCCATAATCTCGGAAACCTAGGGGCGAAAAAAATTGAAAAAATTCTGGTGCTGTCCTTGATTAATATGCTACAACTCATCAAAATTAGAAAGCTGTATGGTTTGGCGTTTTCCAGATTTTTCCAAATTAAGAAGAATTGGAGCTGTTTCTGCCACGTACATTTTATTTGTTTAACTTTAGCAATTAATTACCCCGGAAATACCACATAGATTTGAACGAATTAAAAAGTAAAATCACCTGCGGAATGCTATGGGAATTATTGGCAATTTAAATCGGGTTTCGGGTTTAGCATTTAAAATTAATGAGTGATCTGCAAAATATTCTATGTGTCTACAAATTCACGATGCTAAATTTGTAAAAGTTTTTTGATAGATTTTATACGCTCAGAGCTGACGTTTGTAATATAAGTAATATATCAAGAGTTGTATTTATATTATATTGTTTCTGCATGTATTTAAATATTATTAATAAATAAGCTGTTGAAACTGTTATAATAGTTTGAATATTATATAACAAAATCGGGCATACCTTTTAAATATTTTTTGGGTTTATTAAGCAAGCTTAATTTAGTATTCACCACTAATCGGAAAATCTGCTAACTCCATATTATTAGATCTATCCGCTTCCATCAAAATCTTGTTTACAACCTTATTGTATAAAAACTGAAGAAAACATAAACGCCAATCGATAGAAGAGATTTCTCTCGTACCAGGTCACATATTATATTCAGAATTATGCAAATATTAAGAATTTAATTGTTAGTTAAAATTACTTCTCAAGTTATGGTTCTTTAGGTGTATTGATAATAAGCTGCCCCGGTGCTCCTAGCTGTGTCGGTTCTCTCCGACATGACTGCACCGCTAACGCCCCCCTTCCCCGCAGTACCCCAAAGACCGTCGAGCGTCGGAATTCACGCGGAGTTTCAGCACGATCTTTTGTATGAAAAATGCAAGATAAACAATGATTATGTAATAAACTTTAAACCTATGAATTATTGGGTAGCCTATAGTCTATATTCCATTATTCTAGCTCTTCTAATAACGGAATGGCTGGCATTGCATAATATAGCTTTTTGTGGGTCAACCACTAAATCCAATGATTTTACAAAAATGCACATTGAAACCTAGTATTCCGCAGGTGATTTTACTTTTTAATTCGTTCAAATCTATGTGGTATTTCCGGAGTAATTATTTGCTAAAGTTAAACAAATAAAATTTACACATACTGCTTTCTAATTTTTATGAGTTGTTGCATATTAATCAAGAACAGCACCAGAATTTTTTCAATTTTTTTCGCCCCTAGATTTCCGAGAAAATGGACGTCAAAAGAAGGGACATAATATTTGGCCACGATAGTACTTATTATACAACCTTAGGTTGTGTAGAAACGATAACTAACAATAAATTCGTTCATCAGACATGTATTATTATATTTTGCAAAACATACTTCATACCAAGATATTATTTTCTTGTCGAGACTGAAACGTATTAAGAAATTTCTTACTTAAACCCGAAAACAAGTTCTTGCAAGGAGAAAAAAGTATTTTTCGCGGAGCATTGACGGCCTATGTTTTCCTCAATTATTCTAACAAAATTCAGCGTAGAATTTACGGCCTTAAAATAAGTAGTTTTTGGTCCAACCGAGCGCGCTGGACAAAAAACTGGACTGGAGCGTTTCGAGAGCATGAAACGTGTTCGCAGGTGCGATGTCTCGATCGATAACAAATGTTTATATTGTACGTACGTATTTGCAAGAATATTTGACTTATTTTCAAAATGCTAATCGCACATTCCACTTTGCTAATATTATTATAATAATCTGAATTTACGTGACTTAAATCTTGAATAAAAAAAATCATCAATTTGACTGTTAATGTTTAATGTTTTATATTATTATCGGATTAGAAAATGCAATATTATAATAATAATTTATCTGGTTCTATACAAATCTAAACCGTTTTTTTTGGTCCACTGTAAATATTATTATTTTGGTCGTAATATTTTATTATTTTCCATACAGTGACCGCCAAAAAGTCACATCATATGGGAAATTTTTTCATTACCGATTTATCAGAAAATTTTATTCTTCATAAAAGTTCTTGCTTTGTCCAAAAGCACAAATTCAATCATCAAATTTTAAATAGTGTGTATCATATACAGGGCAGATCAGAAAATCTTATTTGACATAAGAGTAAAGTACCTTCTATTTTAACTATAATTGAAAAATGTTATTTTTAAATATTATTTAGAATTAAAAATTACATTCAAATTGGAAATCACAGCCACCTATCTTTATATTTTATTCTTACTGTCATAATAAATAATAGTAGCTATCATTGATTCTTAGGACTCACTTTCGCCTATTTTTCGAAAATTTGGGTAAAGTTTTTCTATGCATCGTGATTTTGTTATGATTTTTAAGGGTTTTTGAGAATTATCACATAATTAGTAATTTTCATCATTATCACAATTATCACAACAGTTTGTTTTCACTTGGTCCATAACTTCAAGGGTCATTAGTCATTACTAATGATTGTAGTCGAAGTAGGTAATGATATCAAATGTACCGATTTCTGGTTGCAAGAGTTATGTTGCATGCAGAACCTATTTCAAGCTTGACAGTTGTTTGTGCATAGCGGCATAAATTTTCTAACATGGACATGGCCAAAGTGTGACTACAATGTTTTATAATGTCCTAGTATATATTATTTAAGAAATAAACAGAGAAACGTGTTTCTGCAACAATAACGTGTGATCACGCTGATCACTATCTCATATATTTTGTAATGACTTCATATATTTTTTAGTAGTACATAGTCTAATATAATTTTAATAATTCAAATCTGGCAACGCAACCTGCAAATGTAGTTCATTTATGACAACTACTATACCAGCTCCGATAAAACGCGCGATAAATCTAATAAAGTATGGAAGAAAAGGGATTTTCTTTTTCATTCTTTCTTTCATCATCTGTCCGTAGCTTTTCCGGTTTAAATTAGCTGTAAAATGTCGGTCACGTCTGCGTGATTTCGCTTGGAGGGTGCCCAGGAGATGACGAAAAAGTTAAGCATCTTTTACAGTGACCACGTTGAGTTGGATAATTTAAAATAGATAGAGGGCTGTACTTTTTAGAATTAATTACCCAATGTATCTGATCCATAAACGTGTATAATAATTTGTATCCCAACTACTTTGCTCGTAATCGCACATGAAGCGAAATAATAGCATTAAACCACCGATAAACAACGTAAAATCTAAGTTTCAAAAATCCTCCTGAACAAACTAAAATAGATAGAGGGCTGTACTTTTTAGAATTAATTACCTAATGTATCTGACCCATAAACGTGTATAATAATAATTTGTATCCCAACTACTTTGCTCGTAATCGCACATGAAGCGAAATAATAGCATTAAACCACCGATAAACAACGTAAAATCTAAGTTTCAAAAATCCTCCTGAACAAACTAAAATAGATAGAGGGCTGTACTTTTTAGAATTGATTACCCAATGTATCTGATCCATAAACGTGTATAATAATAATTTCTATCCCAACTACTTTGCTCGTAATCGCACATGAAGCGAAATAATAGCATTAAACCACCGATAAACAACGTAAAATCTAAGTTTCAAAAATCCTCCTGAACAAACTAAAATACATAGAGCGCTGTTCTTTTTAGAATTAATTACTCAATGTATTTGATCCATAAACGTGTATAATAATAATTTGTATCCCAACTACTTTGCTCGTAATCGCACATGAAGCGAAATAATAGCATTAAACCACCGATAAACAACGTAAAATCTAAGTTTCAAAAATCCTCCTGAACAAACTAAAATAGAGAGAGGGCTGTACTTTATAGAATTAATTACCTAATGTATCTGACCCATAAACGTGTATAATAATAATTTGTATCCCAACTACTTTGCTCGTAATCGCACATGAAGCGAAATAATAGCATTAAACCACCGATAATCAACGTAAAATCTAAGTTTCAAAAATCCTCCTGAACAAACTAAAATAGATCGAGGGCTGTACTTTTTAGAATTAATTACCCAATGTATCTGATCCATAAACGTGTATAATAATAATTTGTATCCCAACTACTGTGCTCGTAATCGCACATGAAGAGAAATAATAGTCTAGGTCTCCTGTTGGCAAGCTAAATTTAGTTGATAGGGTAGAAGTCTATTGGGTATACAGTTTACGTTAGTTGTACCAACAACCCCTTCGTGGGGGTTGTTTGTCACAACACAAGCTTGTCAAATTTCTATATCACTTTATCCTCAGTTTTCCTTCATACCTGCCAGGCCCACATAGGGCTTGTTGCCATGGTTGTAACAACTTCTCCAAACCGTTAACTCCTACAGAAATATGTTAGATTTTCCGTTTAGGTAGTTAGTCGTAGAGAAAAAACTTCCCCATCGCGTAAAACGTTAAAATAGCAGTGGCGTGCGTCCCTAGGGGTACACCTCTCACGTGGAAGTCCTTAAAAACCTGTTCCCAAACGTGCCTCGGTAACGAAGTTTTTGCGCCACTAGGACGGACCGGCCCTAGGCTGGCGGGCGCGTAGGCTTTTGGGAAATCCGGGAAAATTAATTAGCCGGGAAAGCCGCCGGGGGTAACGGCGCGTGCAGCGCCACCTATCCTCAGGTCCAGCCGCTAACCAGCCTCCTTCTCTCTTTCGACGCCGGCTCTGTCAGCTTTTTATGTCCCCTTTGAGTACAATAATTCCGCGTAACACGCTTGACGTGAACGAAACTTTATGCTGCGTTCTACCAGAGAATTGAATTGTTTTTGTCAGTTTTTGACTCATTTTCAGAAGCGGTAGAAGTAGTTTAAAGCAGTGCGCTAGTATGTTTCAGAGTTCTAGAGTTATTCTACAAGTTTGTGTTGACAAACTACCGAAAATTCCAATGTAAAAAGAGATAGGGTGCCGGATTTACAAAGCGAAAAGAAGCAGAGCGTTGGGAATGATGCTAAAATGTTTTGATGCTTATTATCAGTACAATAAACTTTATTTCTGAACGTGGGTAATATTACTGAAAGACGTCTCTATAATATTATTCCCCAGGGATCAGTGCTAGGTCCACTGCTTTTCAACATCATAACTGCCGATATGCCGACTACCCTCGGGCACTGCAGTTACCACATGTATACCGATGATATCCAGTTCAGAACGTTCTTTTATTCCATAATAAAAATTATAAATAGATTGCACACAACGAGAGTGAGTTTTTGGAATACGCACTCGACGCATAGACGACATTCAACCACCAACACTAAGAGAGCATCATCGCTGCCAAGGGTTAATGGGTCGTTGAAGGGTTGCCAAGTGGAGAGCACTCAATACATCGCGGTAAAGAGCCACCCCCCGTCCGTAATTCACCCTCTTCAGCCCCTTAGCGTTCGAGGGGGTTCCGCTCTGTTTTCCTTCCTGTCGACCCGTAAGAAAAACAACACGAACGCGCTTCGAAAACGCGAAAACACAACTTTACGAAAAACAATGGCTTTTAATTTTCCTGCCGAACAATAACTGGGAAATCTTTTGCGTTTGGGAGCATCGCGGAGTAGCGCTATGTGGTTGTGTCATTCTTCTTGCGCTGAGCGAGTAATTGTCCTAGTTTTCAAGAGGACAATGCCAAAGGATTGCCGGGGATGGGATGGAAAAACAGGAAATGGGGCAAGACCTAGTTTTGTTTTGTTGTGTTCCTTTAAAGCGCGGTCTAGGGGTTGCATGCAAATAATCCTTGCTGGTTGAAGTGATGATACAGAAAACGTCTATATTAGCTGTTTCTATTGCCCTCTAGAGTGAAAACTGGTTGTAAAACTGCTAGTAAAACGACTGAAGAAAGAAGTTAAAAAAAAAGTCCTGGCCTGAATCCTATTGAACACGTGTGGGATCAGCTTGATCGAGGTGTTCGCAAGCGCCCGAATCCACGAATAACCATACAGGAAATGACTAACAAAAAAAATCTATAAGTAATCTATTATTTTACATGAATCTAGAGCAAGCACAGTCTTGAAAACGTGTCTAGGTAACTTGTCCCAGGCAATTTGGGATATTTGCAGATGATCGCTCAATTTCAGTAGGTCGCTCTGTCGTCCTGGCTGTCGTCCTGCTCCTTCCCGTTGCGAAGTTCGAGTCCTTAGGCAAATCACTTATCGATTCCTGAGCGGAACGCCGCATGTCCTCGCTACATGTTAAAAAATTGCACGTATTGGCTATACAAGCGATTCTATGTTCAATTTGGTACGTTTGTGTGATACCTACAATAAAGATTTACCGTTTTTATTATTATTATTATTATTATTATTATTATTATTAAGAAAAATTTGAATTTTCTTTGCAAAGCAAAGGAAAACTGCAGAAACCCCTTGCAGCCTTGTGGGTCAACACACATTATTTATTAATAGACAATACACATTAAAGGAAGGTAAAGATAAAATACTTAACACTCCTTCACATGTTTACTATAATTTAGAATAACTGCTCCCAATGAACCTACAATCACCGGAACAATGTTCACTTTCATTCCCCACATACGTCCAACTTCTATTGAGAGATCCTTATATTTAAGTTGGTTTTCCAAGCTTCTTCCTTACAACATCCGCATCAGCAGGTACCGAGATTTCTATGATCGTGCACACCTTCCTCTGGAAATCCTTTACCAAGTTGTCTGGCTTATTAGCATCAAGCATTCTATCAGTGGCAACAGGCATGTTCCATGATATGGTAATACGATCGTTACTCACAACAGGAGATGGGATGTGGTCATACCACCGAGACACATCCATTGCTAAACCTAGTTGGGAACATAAATTGTAATGTATATATGTTCCCACCCTATCATGCCTAGTAGGGGAATGCGACTCAGCTAAGACTGGACAAGCCGCCAATAAGTGGTAGACATGTTCCGGAGCCTGATGACACAGTCTACAACTCCCATCATGAGCAACTTTCATAATCTTCTGTTGATGATATCTGGTACGTATTGCCTGATCTTGCGACGCTATGATAGAGGATTCCGTTTCAGCCTTAATGTTCCCATGACAAAGCCAAGATAACGATCCGGGCTTTGAAATACCATCACCCTCCACAATTCTTAAAAATTGATTATGCATTGGCTTACTAACTTAATCCTCTCGCATTATCTATTATTTCTATATCCATGCGGTATGAAGGCTTGAAGAATTGGCTGGAACTTTGTGTTTATTTGGTTGCCTATTTCGCTAGGCTGTATTTCATCCACAATGTGGATACGTTTGTTAATGTTACGTTAATAATTATTTATTGAAAACATACTAATAAATAATGCATTAAATCCAATTTATTTCCGAAATATGTGTTCCAATAGGTGTTCTCTCTTTCATCGGAAAAAACAAAAAACACAAAAACAGCAGCGGGAAATACTGTGATCAAATATGTCAATGGGTAATAACTAATAATACCAATAATTAATTTCGCTACGCTTGCGGCTTTTGTTAATTACATAATTTTCCGGGAATTAATTTCACACGTTTCTGGATTTATTATTGCTCTTTATTTGGAGTATGTATAATTTATAAATTTCGATTTAATTAAATTCTATCATGTTGCATTTGTCGTTTAGGTTAGTTGTACCAACAACCCCTTCGTGGGGGTTGTTTCGCACAACCGCAGCTTGTCAAATTTCTATATTATTACGTCCTTATTTTCCCTCAAGCTATAGGGAAATATGTTGCATTTATCGTTTAGTTCTGCCTAACTTCGTGTAGAGCAAGTTCAAACAAGTCCGAATATTTCCAATACGCCCGATCAAATGTTTGAAACCCTAGGCGATAAGGGCGCAATGTACCGCGTAGGTGTTTACATATTTGAGCTGGAACCAGGAGCGCCGTTACATATGGGCAGCGGGGTGGGGGAAATAAGTATTAAAAGTAAGTGTAAAATATAGATAAAGTATACTGAACTTTTGATATCGAACTCATGTCCACAACTCCTTTCAAAGACGATAAATAATAAAAAAGTCACGCAAATGTTCAAACATACTAAATTGGCTGTTTTTGCATCATTTTTGATATCTTGGGAACGTCATAACTTCCGAAACGTTCCAAGTAGGAAAAATCTAATGATACCGGCGTAATCAGCGTCAAGAATTGTATCAGGAATCCCAATTTCAATTTGATTGAAGGCAGTTGAGTTTTCGCCGACTGGCTAAAATTTTGTAAGAAATCAGATATTTGAAATTATAATTTTGAAGTGACACACATATCTCAAAAACTAGGGCCCGAATCAACATGAAACCTATGCTATCCTACTAAAACGGGTGCGCTGATTCCAAATTCACATAGAAAAAGTCTCTGTCTCTACTGGTTACCGAGCTGTGCTGAAATTACGCTATTCCAAATAACATAAAAATAAAGGCAATGGACTACATAACTTCCATAAGGTATATGATAGGCCTACAAAAGTATATATATTTTTAACGTACTCATCGAGAGCTATGATTTGGTGGTCGGTTAACCTTTCTGTCACCAACGGTTGCAAACTTCAATTTTTTTCTATCTCAAAGTGCTAAATTTAGAGAGAAAATAATTTTATAATTTTTTGAGAGATAGAGGGTTTTAATGTAGTCATGCTTATGCATTGGGATGTGCTGAATTCAACGGTGAGCTCGGTTTTCCCGTAACGCGTACGGTTCGGCCAGAAAGTGGGAAACTATAATTTTCGCGGTTTCTCGCGGTTTTCTCGCGAACCGCGCATCTTAGAGCCACGCGGCCTTCAGAAATGAATTCCTCGGCCAATTTCCCATCCGGGACCGTTTGAAACGTGAAGATCGGTCTATTAGATCAGACACAGCTTGCGTTAAAAGTTGCAAACATACGAAATTGGCAGTTTTTGCATCATTTTTGACATCTTGGGAACGTCACAACTTCCGAAACGTTCCAAGTAGGAAAAATCTAATGATACCGGCGTAATCAGCGTCAACAATTGTATCAAGAACCCCAATTTCAATTTGATTGAAGGCAGTTGAGTTTTCGCCGACTGGCTAAAATTTTGTAAGAAATCACATATTTGAAATTATAATTTTGAAGTGACACATATATCTCAAAAACTAGGACCCGGATCAACACGAAACCTATGCTATCCTACTAAAACGGGTGCGCTGATTCCAAATTCATATAGAAAAAGTCTCTGTCTCTACTGGTTACCGAGCTGTGCTGAAATTACGCTATTCCAAATAACATAAAAATAAAGGCCATGGACCACATAACTTCAAAATGGTATATGTTAGGCCTACAAAAGTATATATATTTTTGATGTACTCATCGAGAGCTATGATTTGGTGGTCGGTTAACCTTTCTATCACCAACGGTTGCAAACTTCAAATTTTTTCTATCTCAAAGTGCTAAATTTAGAGAGAAAATAATTTTATAATTTTTTCAGAGATAGAGGGTTTTAATGTAGTCATGCTTATGCATTGGGATGTGCTGAATTCAACGGTGGGCTCGGTTTTCCCGTAACGCGTACGGTTCGGCCAGAAAGTGGGAAACTATAATTTTCGCGGTTTCTCGCGGTTTTCTCGCGAACCGCGCACCTTAGAGCCACGCGGCCTTCAGAAATGAATTCCTCGGCCAATTTCCCATCCGGTACCGTTTGAAACGTGAACATCGGTCTATTAGATCAGACACAGCTTGCGTTAAAAGTTGCAAACATACTAAATTGGCAGTTTTTCAATCATTTTTGACATCTTGGGAACGTCATAACTTCCGAAACCTTCCAAGTAGGTAAAATCTAATGATACCGGCGTAATCAGCGTCAAGAATTGTATCAAGAACCCCAATTTCAATTTGATTGAACGCAGTTGAGTTTTCGCCGACTGGCTAAAATTTTGTAAGAAATCACATATTTGAAATTATAATTTTGAAGTGACACATATATCTCAAAAACTACGACCCGGATCAACATGAAACCTATGCTATCCTACTAAAACGGGTGCGCTGATTCCAAATTCATATAGAAAAAGTCTCTGTCTCTACTGGTTACCGAGCTGTGCTGAAATTACGCTATTCCAAATAACATAAAAATAAAGGCCATGGACCACATAACTTCAAAATGGTATATGTTAGGCCTACAAAAGTATATATATTTTTGATGTACTCATCGAGAGCTATGATTTGGTGGTCGGTTAACCTTTCTATCACCAACGGTTGCAAACTTCAAATTTTTTCTATCTCAAAGTGCTAAATTTAGAGAGAAAATAATTTTATAATTTTTTCAGAGATAGAGGGTTTTAATGTAGTCATGCTTATGCATTGGGATGTGCTGAATTCAACGGTGGGCTCGGTTTTCCCGTAACGCGTACGGTTCGGCCAGAAAGTGGGAAACTATAATTTTCGCGGTTTCTCGCGGTTTTCTCGCGAACCGCGCACCTTAGAGCCACGCGGCCTTCAGAAATGAATTCCTCGGCCAATTTCCCATCCGGTACCGTTTGAAACGTGAACATCGGTCTATTAGATCAGACACAGCTTGCGTTAAAAGTTGCAAACATACTAAATTGGCAGTTTTTCAATCATTTTTGACATCTTGGGAACGTCATAACTTCCGAAACCTTCCAAGTAGGTAAAATCTAATGATACCGGCGTAATCAGCGTCAAGAATTGTATCAAGAACCCCAATTTCAATTTGATTGAACGCAGTTGAGTTTTCGCCGACTGGCTAAAATTTTGTAAGAAATCACATATTTGAAATTATAATTTTGAAGTGACACATATATCTCAAAAACTACGACCCGGATCAACATGAAACCTATGCTATCCTACTAAAACGGGTGCGCTGATTCCAAATTCACATAGAAAAAGTCTCTGTCTCGACTGGTTACCGAGTTGTGCTGAAATTACGCTATTCCAAATAACATAAAAATAAAGGCAATGGACCACATAACTTCAAAATGGTATATGTTAGGCCTACAAAAGTATATATATTTTTGATGTACTCATCGAGAGCTATGATTTGGTGGTCGGTTAACCTTTCTATCACCAACGGTTGCAAACTTCAAATTTTTTCTATCTCAAAGTGCCAAATTTAGAAAGAAAATAATTTTATAATTTTTTGAGAGATAGAGGGTTTTAATGTAGTCATGCTTATGCATTGGGATGTGCTGAATTCAACGGTGAGCTCGGTTTTCCCGTAACGCGTACGGTTCGGCCAGAAAGTGGGAAATTATAATTTTCCCCGTTTCTCGCGATTTTCTCGCGAACCGCGCACCTTAGAGCCACGCGGCCTCCAGAAATGAATTCCTCGGCCAATTTCCCATCCAGTACCGTTTGAAACGTGAACATCGGTCTATTAGATCAGACACAGCTTGCGTTAAAAGTTGCAAACATACTAAATTGGCAGTTTTTGCATCATTTTTGACATCTTGGGAACGTCATAACTTCCGAAACGTTCCAAGTAGGAAAAATCTAATGATACCGGCGTAATCAGCGTCAAGAACTGTATCAAGAACCCCAATTTGAATTTGATTGAAGGCAGTTGAGTTTTCGCCGACTGGCTAAAATTTTTTAAGAAATCACATATTTGAAATTATAATTTTGAAGTGACACACATATATCAAAAACTAGGACCCGGATCAACATGAAACCTATGCTATCCTACTAAAACGGGTGCGCTGATTCCAAATTCACATAGAAAAAGTCTCTGTCTCGACTGGTTACCGAGCTGTGCTGAAATTACGCTATTCCAAATAACATAGAAATAAAGGCAATGGACCACATAACTTCAAAATGGTATATGTTAGGCCTACAAAAGTATATATATTTTTGATGTACTCATCGAGAGCTATGATTTGGTGGTCGGTTAACCTTTCTATCACCAACGGTTGCAAACTTCAAATTTTTTCTATCTCAAAGTGCCAAATTTAGAAAGAAAATAATTTTATAATTTTTTGAGAGATAGAGGGTTTTAATGTAGTCATGCTTATGCATTGGGATGTGCTGAATTCAACGGTGAGCTCGGTTTTCCCGTAACGCGTACGGTTCGGCCAGAAAGTGGGAAATTATAATTTTCCCCGTTTCTCGCGATTTTCTCGCGAACCGCGCACCTTAGAGCTACGCGGCCTCCAGAAATGAATTCCTCGGCCAATTTCCCATCCAGTACCGTTTGAAACGTGAACATCGGTCTATTAGATCAGACACAGCTTGCGTTAAAAGTTGCAAACATACTAAATTGGCAGTTTTTGCATCATTTTTGACATCTTGGGAACGTCATAACTTCCGAAACGTTCCAAGTAGGAAAAATCTAATGATACCGGCGTAATCAGCGTCAAGAACTGTATCAAGAACCCCAATTTGAATTTGATTGAAGGCAGTTGAGTTTTCGCCGACTGGCTAAAATTTTTTAAGAAATCACATATTTGAAATTATAATTTTGAAGTGACACACATATATCAAAAACTAGGACCCGGATCAATATGAAACCTATGCTATCCTACTAAAACGGGTGCGCTGATTCCAAATTCACATAGAAAAAGTCTCTGTCTCGACTGGTTACCGAGTTGTGCTGAAATTACGCTATTCCAAATAACATAGAAATAAAGGCAATGGACCACATAACTTCAAAATGGTATATGTTAGGCCTACAAAAGTATATATATTTTTGATGTACTCATCGAGAGCTATGATTTGGTGGTCGGTTAACCTTTCTATCACCAACGGTTGCAAACTTCAAATTTTTTCTATCTCAAAGTGCCAAATTTAGAAAGAAAATAATTTTATAATTTTTTGAGAGATAGAGGGTTTTAATGTAGTCATGCTTATGCATTGGGATGTGCTGAATTCAACGGTGAGCTCGGTTTTCCCGTAACGCGTACGGTTCGGCCAGAAAGTGGGAAATTATAATTTTCCCCGTATCTCGCGATTTTCTCGCGAACCGCGCACCTTAGAGCCACGCGGCCTCCAGAAATGAATTCCTCGGCCAATTTCCCATCCGGTACCGTTTGAAACGTGAACATCGGTCCATTAGATCAGACACAGCTTGCGTTAAAAGTTGCAAACATACTAAATTGGCAGTTTTTGCATCATTTTTGACATCTTGGGAACGTCATAACTTCCGAAACGTTCCAAGTAGGAAAAATCTAATGATACCGGCGTAATCAGCGTCAAGAATTGTATCAAGAACCCCAATTTGAATTTGATTGAAGGCAGTTGAGTTTTCGCCGAATGGCTAAAATTTTTTAAGAAATCACATATTTGAAATTATAATTTTGAAGTGACACACATATATCAAAAACTAGGACCCGGATCAACATGAAACCTATGCTATCCTACTAAAACGGGTGCGCTGATTCCAAATTCACATAGAAAAAGTCTCTGTCTCTACTGGTTACCGAGTTGTGCTGAAATTACGCTATTCCAAATAACATAAAAATAAAGGCAATGGACCACATAACTTCAAAATGGTATATGTTAGGCCTACAAAAGTATATATATTTTTGATGTACTCATCAAGAGCTATGATTTGGTGGTCGGTTAACCTTTCTATCACCAACGGTTGCAAACTTCAAATTTTTTCTATCTCAAAGTGCCAAATTTAGAAAGAAAATAATTTTATAATTTTTTGAGAGATAGAGGGTTTTAATGTAGTCATGCTTATGCATTGGGATGTGCTGAATTCAACGGTGAGCTCGGTTTTCCCGTAACGCGTACGGTTCGGCCAGAAAGTGGGAAATTATAATTTTCCCCGTATCTCGCGATTTTCTCGCGAACCGCGCACCTTAGAGCCACGCGGCCTCCAGAAATGAATTCCTCGGCCAATTTCCCATCCGGTACCGTTTGAAACGTGAACATCGGTCCATTAGATCAGACACAGCTTGCGTTAAAAGTTGCAAACATACTAAATTGGCAGTTTTTGCATCATTTTTGACATCTTGGGAACGTCATAACTTCCGAAACGTTCCAAGTAGGAAAAATCTAATGATACCGGCGTAATCAGCGTCAAGAACTGTATCAAGAACCCCAATTTGAATTTGATTGAAGGCAGTTGAGTTTTCGCCGAATGGCTAAAATTTTTTAAGAAATCACATATTTGAAATTATAATTTTGAAGTGACACACATATATCAAAAACTAGGACCCGGATCAACATGAAACCTATGCTATCCTACTAAAACGGGTGCGCTGATTCCAAATTCACATAGAAAAAGTCTCTGTCTCGACTGGTTACCGAGTTGTGCTGAAATTACGCTATTCCAAATAACATAGAAATAAAGGCAATGGACCACATAACTTCAAAATGGTATATGTTAGGCCTACAAAAGTATATATATTTTTGATGTACTCATCGAGAGCTATGATTTGGTGGTCGGTTAACCTTTCTATCACCAACGGTTGCAAACTTCAAATTTTTTCTATCTCAAAGTGCCAAATTTAGAAAGAAAATAATTTTATAATTTTTTGAGAGATAGAGGGTTTTAATGTAGTCATGCTTATGCATTGGGATGTGCTGAATTCAACGGTGAGCTCGGTTTTCCCGTAACGCGTACGGTTCGGCCAGAAAGTGGGAAATTATAATTTTCCCCGTTTCTCGCGATTTTCTCGCGAACCGCGCACCTTAGAGCTACGCGGCCTCCAGAAATGAATTCCTCGGCCAATTTCCCATCCAGTACCGTTTGAAACGTGAACATCGGTCTATTAGATCAGACACAGCTTGCGTTAAAAGTTGCAAACATACTAAATTGGCAGTTTTTGCATCATTTTTGACATCTTGGGAACGTCATAACTTCCGAAGCGTTCCAAGTAGGAAAAATCTAATGATACCGGCGTAATCAGCGTTAAGAACTGTATCAAGAACCCCAATTTGAATTTGATTGAAGGCAGTTGAGTTTTCGCCGACTGGCTAAAATTTTTTAAGAAATCACATATTTGAAATTATAATTTTGAAGTGACACACATATATCAAAAACTAGGACCCGGATCAATATGAAACCTATGCTATCCTACTAAAACGGGTGCGCTGATTCCAAATTCACATAGAAAAAGTCTCTGTCTCGACTGGTTACCGAGTTGTGCTGAAATTACGCTATTCCAAATAACATAGAAATAAAGGCAATGGACCACATAACTTCAAAATGGTATATGTTAGGCCTACAAAAGTATATATATTTTTGATGTACTCATCGAGAGCTATGATTTGGTGGTCGGTTAACCTTTCTATCACCAACGGTTGCAAACTTCAAATTTTTTCTATCTCAAAGTGCCAAATTTAGAAAGAAAATAATTTTATAATTTTTTGAGAGATAGAGGGTTTTAATGTAGTCATGCTTATGCATTGGGATGTGCTGAATTCAACGGTGAGCTCGGTTTTCCCGTAACGCGTACGGTTCGGCCAGAAAGTGGGAAATTATAATTTTCCCCGTTTCTCGCGATTTTCTCGCGAACCGCGCACCTTAGAGCTACGCGGCCTCCAGAAATGAATTCCTCGGCCAATTTCCCATCCAGTACCGTTTGAAACGTGAACATCGGTCTATTAGATCAGACACAGCTTGCGTTAAAAGTTGCAAACATACTAAATTGGCAGTTTTTGCATCATTTTTGACATCTTGGGAACGTCATAACTTCCGAAACGTTCCAAGTAGGAAAAATCTAATGATACCGGCGTAATCAGCGTCAAGAACTGTATCAAGAACCCCAATTTGAATTTGATTGAAGGCAGTTGAGTTTTCGCCGACTGGCTAAAATTTTTTAAGAAATCACATATTTGAAATTATAATTTTGAAGTGACACACATATATCAAAAACTAGGACCCGGATCAATATGAAACCTATGCTATCCTACTAAAACGGGTGCGCTGATTCCAAATTCACATAGAAAAAGTCTCTGTCTCGACTGGTTACCGAGTTGTGCTGAAATTACGCTATTCCAAATAACATAGAAATAAAGGCAATGGACCACATAACTTCAAAATGGTATATGTTAGGCCTACAAAAGTATATATATTTTTGATGTACTCATCGAGAGCTATGATTTGGTGGTCGGTTAACCTTTCTATCACCAACGGTTGCAAACTTCAAATTTTTTCTATCTCAAAGTGCCAAATTTAGAAAGAAAATAATTTTATAATTTTTTGAGAGATAGAGGGTTTTAATGTAGTCATGCTTATGCATTGGGATGTGCTGAATTCAACGGTGAGCTCGGTTTTCCCGTAACGCGTACGGTTCGGCCAGAAAGTGGGAAATTATAATTTTCCCCGTATCTCGCGATTTTCTCGCGAACCGCGCACCTTAGAGCCACGCGGCCTCCAGAAATGAATTCCTCGGCCAATTTCCCATCCGGTACCGTTTGAAACGTGAACATCGGTCCATTAGATCAGACACAGCTTGCGTTAAAAGTTGCAAACATACTAAATTGGCAGTTTTTGCATCATTTTTGACATCTTGGGAACGTCATAACTTCCGAAACGTTCCAAGTAGGAAAAATCTAATGATACCGGCGTAATCAGCGTCAAGAACTGTATCAAGAACCCCAATTTGAATTTGATTGAAGGCAGTTGAGTTTTCGCCGAATGGCTAAAATTTTTTAAGAAATCACATATTTGAAATTATAATTTTGAAGTGACACACATATATCAAAAACTAGGACCCGGATCAACATGAAACCTATGCTATCCTACTAAAACGGGTGCGCTGATTCCAAATTCACATAGAAAAAGTCTCTGTCTCTACTGGTTACCGAGTTGTGCTGAAATTACGCTATTCCAAATAACATAAAAATAAAGGCAATGGACCACATAACTTCAAAATGGTATATGTTAGGCCTACAAAAGTATATATATTTTTGATGTACTCATCAAGAGCTATGATTTGGTGGTCGGTTAACCTTTCTATCACCAACGGTTGCAAACTTCAAATTTTTTCTATCTCAAAGTGCCAAATTTAGAAAGAAAATAATTTTATAATTTTTTGAGAGATAGAGGGTTTTAATGTAGTCATGCTTATGCATTGGGATGTGCTGAATTCAACGGTGAGCTCGGTTTTCCCGTAACGCGTACGGTTCGGCCAGAAAGTGGGAAATTATAATTTTCCCCGTATCTCGCGATTTTCTCGCGAACCGCGCACCTTAGAGCCACGCGGCCTCCAGAAATGAATTCCTCGGCCAATTTCCCATCCGGTACCGTTTGAAACGTGAACATCGGTCCATTAGATCAGACACAGCTTGCGTTAAAAGTTGCAAACATACTAAATTGGCAGTTTTTGCATCATTTTTGACATCTTGGGAACGTCATAACTTCCGAAACGTTCCAAGTAGGAAAAATCTAATGATACCGGCGTAATCAGCGTCAAGAACTGTATCAAGAACCCCAATTTGAATTTGATTGAAGGCAGTTGAGTTTTCGCCGAATGGCTAAAATTTTTTAAGAAATCACATATTTGAAATTATAATTTTGAAGTGACACATATATCTCAAAAACTACGACCCGGATCAATATGAAACCTATGTTATCCTACTAAAACGGGTGCGCTGATTCCAAATTCACATAGAAAAAGTCTCTGTCTCGACTGGTTACCGAGTTGTGCTGAAATTACGCTATTCCAAATAACATAGAAATAAAGGCAATGGACCACATAACTTCAAAATGGTATATGTTAGGCCTACAAAAGTATATATATTTTTGATGTACTCATCGAGAGCTATGATTTGGTGGTCGGTTAACCTTTCTATCACCAACGGTTGCAAACTTCAAATTTTTTCTATCTCAAAGTGCCAAATTTAGAAAGAAAATAATTTTATAATTTTTTGAGAGATAGAGGGTTTTAATGTAGTCATGCTTATGCATTGGGATGTGCTGAATTCAACGGTGAGCTCGGTTTTCCCGTAACGCGTACGGTTCGGCCAGAAAGTGGGAAATTATAATTTTCCCCGTTTCTCGCGATTTTCTCGCGAACCGCGCACCTTAGAGCTACGCGGCCTCCAGAAATGAATTCCTCGGCCAATTTCCCATCCAGTACCGTTTGAAACGTGAACATCGGTCTATTAGATCAGACACAGCTTGCGTTAAAAGTTGCAAACATACTAAATTGGCAGTTTTTGCATCATTTTTGACATCTTGGGAACGTCATAACTTCCGAAACGTTCCAAGTAGGAAAAATCTAATGATACCGGCGTAATCAGCGTCAAGAACTGTATCAAGAACCCCAATTTGAATTTGATTGAAGGCAGTTGAGTTTTCGCCGACTGGCTAAAATTTTTTAAGAAATCACATATTTGAAATTATAATTTTGAAGTGACACACATATATCAAAAACTAGGACCCGGATCAATATGAAACCTATGCTATCCTACTAAAACGGGTGCGCTGATTCCAAATTCACATAGAAAAAGTCTCTGTCTCGACTGGTTACCGAGTTGTGCTGAAATTACGCTATTCCAAATAACATAGAAATAAAGGCAATGGACCACATAACTTCAAAATGGTATATGTTAGGCCTACAAAAGTATATATATTTTTGATGTACTCATCGAGAGCTATGATTTGGTGGTCGGTTAACCTTTCTATCACCAACGGTTGCAAACTTCAAATTTTTTCTATCTCAAAGTGCCAAATTTAGAAAGAAAATAATTTTATAATTTTTTGAGAGATAGAGGGTTTTAATGTAGTCATGCTTATGCATTGGGATGTGCTGAATTCAACGGTGAGCTCGGTTTTCCCGTAACGCGTACGGTTCGGCCAGAAAGTGGGAAATTATAATTTTCCCCGTATCTCGCGATTTTCTCGCGAACCGCGCACCTTAGAGCCACGCGGCCTCCAGAAATGAATTCCTCGGCCAATTTCCCATCCGGTACCGTTTGAAACGTGAACATCGGTCCATTAGATCAGACACAGCTTGCGTTAAAAGTTGCAAACATACTAAATTGGCAGTTTTTGCATCATTTTTGACATCTTGGGAACGTCATAACTTCCGAAACGTTCCAAGTAGGAAAAATCTAATGATACCGGCGTAATCAGCGTCAAGAACTGTATCAAGAACCCCAATTTGAATTTGATTGAAGGCAGTTGAGTTTTCGCCGAATGGCTAAAATTTTTTAAGAAATCACATATTTGAAATTATAATTTTGAAGTGACACACATATATCAAAAACTAGGACCCGGATCAACATGAAACCTATGCTATCCTACTAAAACGGGTGCGCTGATTCCAAATTCACATAGAAAAAGTCTCTGTCTCTACTGGTTACCGAGTTGTGCTGAAATTACGCTATTCCAAATAACATAAAAATAAAGGCAATGGACCACATAACTTCAAAATGGTATATGTTAGGCCTACAAAAGTATATATATTTTTGATGTACTCATCAAGAGCTATGATTTGGTGGTCGGTTAACCTTTCTATCACCAACGGTTGCAAACTTCAAATTTTTTCTATCTCAAAGTGCCAAATTTAGAAAGAAAATAATTTTATAATTTTTTGAGAGATAGAGGGTTTTAATGTAGTCATGCTTATGCATTGGGCTGTGCTGAATTCAACGGTGAGCTCGGCTTTCCCGTAACGCGTACGGTTCGGCCAGAAAGTGGGAAATTATAATTTTCCCCGTTTCTCGCGATTTTCTCGCGAACCGCGCACCTTAGAGCTACGCGGCCTCCAGAAATGAATTCCTCGGCCAATTTCCCATCCAGTACCGTTTGAAACGTGAACATCGGTCTATTAGATCAGACACAGCTTGCGTTAAAAGTTGCAAACATACTAAATTGGCAGTTTTTGCATCATTTTTGACATCTTGGGAACGTCATAACTTCCGAAGCGTTCCAAGTAGGAAAAATCTAATGATACCGGCGTAATCAGCGTTAAGAACTGTATCAAGAACCCCAATTTGAATTTGATTGAAGGCAGTTGAGTTTTCGCCGACTGGCTAAAATTTTTTAAGAAATCACATATTTGAAATTATAATTTTGAAGTGACACACATATATCAAAAACTAGGACCCGGATCAATATGAAACCTATGCTATCCTACTAAAACGGGTGCGCTGATTCCAAATTCACATAGAAAAAGTCTCTGTCTCGACTGGTTACCGAGTTGTGCTGAAATTACGCTATTCCAAATAACATAGAAATAAAGGCAATGGACCACATAACTTCAAAATGGTATATGTTAGGCCTACAAAAGTATATATATTTTTGATGTACTCATCGAGAGCTATGATTTGGTGGTCGGTTAACCTTTCTATCACCAACGGTTGCAAACTTCAAATTTTTTCTATCTCAAAGTGCCAAATTTAGAAAGAAAATAATTTTATAATTTTTTGAGAGATAGAGGGTTTTAATGTAGTCATGCTTATGCATTGGGATGTGCTGAATTCAACGGTGAGCTCGGTTTTCCCGTAACGCGTACGGTTCGGCCAGAAAGTGGGAAATTATAATTTTCCCCGTATCTCGCGATTTTCTCGCGAACCGCGCACCTTAGAGCCACGCGGCCTCCAGAAATGAATTCCTCGGCCAATTTCCCATCCGGTACCGTTTGAAACGTGAACATCGGTCCATTAGATCAGACACAGCTTGCGTTAAAAGTTGCAAACATACTAAATTGGCAGTTTTTGCATCATTTTTGACATCTTGGGAACGTCATAACTTCCGAAGCGTTCCAAGTAGGAAAAATCTAATGATACCGGCGTAATCAGCGTTAAGAACTGTATCAAGAACCCCAATTTGAATTTGATTGAAGGCAGTTGAGTTTTCGCCGACTGGCTAAAATTTTTTAAGAAATCACATATTTGAAATTATAATTTTGAAGTGACACACATATATCAAAAACTAGGACCCGGATCAATATGAAACCTATGCTATCCTACTAAAACGGGTGCGCTGATTCCAAATTCACATAGAAAAAGTCTCTGTCTCGACTGGTTACCGAGTTGTGCTGAAATTACGCTATTCCAAATAACATAGAAATAAAGGCAATGGACCACATAACTTCAAAATGGTATATGTTAGGCCTACAAAAGTATATATATTTTTGATGTACTCATCGAGAGCTATGATTTGGTGGTCGGTTAACCTTTCTATCACCAACGGTTGCAAACTTCAAATTTTTTCTATCTCAAAGTGCCAAATTTAGAAAGAAAATAATTTTATAATTTTTTGAGAGATAGAGGGTTTTAATGTAGTCATGCTTATGCATTGGGATGTGCTGAATTCAACGGTGAGCTCGGTTTTCCCGTAACGCGTACGGTTCGGCCAGAAAGTGGGAAATTATAATTTTCCCCGTTTCTCGCGATTTTCTCGCGAACCGCGCACCTTAGAGCTACGCGGCCTCCAGAAATGAATTCCTCGGCCAATTTCCCATCCAGTACCGTTTGAAACGTGAACATCGGTCTATTAGATCAGACACAGCTTGCGTTAAAAGTTGCAAACATACTAAATTGGCAGTTTTTGCATCATTTTTGACATCTTGGGAACGTCATAACTTCCGAAACGTTCCAAGTAGGAAAAATCTAATGATACCGGCGTAATCAGCGTCAAGAACTGTATCAAGAACCCCAATTTGAATTTGATTGAAGGCAGTTGAGTTTTCGCCGACTGGCTAAAATTTTTTAAGAAATCACATATTTGAAATTATAATTTTGAAGTGACACACATATATCAAAAACTAGGACCCGGATCAATATGAAACCTATGCTATCCTACTAAAACGGGTGCGCTGATTCCAAATTCACATAGAAAAAGTCTCTGTCTCGACTGGTTACCGAGTTGTGCTGAAATTACGCTATTCCAAATAACATAGAAATAAAGGCAATGGACCACATAACTTCAAAATGGTATATGTTAGGCCTACAAAAGTATATATATTTTTGATGTACTCATCGAGAGCTATGATTTGGTGGTCGGTTAACCTTTCTATCACCAACGGTTGCAAACTTCAAATTTTTTCTATCTCAAAGTGCCAAATTTAGAAAGAAAATAATTTTATAATTTTTTGAGAGATAGAGGGTTTTAATGTAGTCATGCTTATGCATTGGGATGTGCTGAATTCAACGGTGAGCTCGGTTTTCCCGTAACGCGTACGGTTCGGCCAGAAAGTGGGAAATTATAATTTTCCCCGTATCTCGCGATTTTCTCGCGAACCGCGCACCTTAGAGCCACGCGGCCTCCAGAAATGAATTCCTCGGCCAATTTCCCATCCGGTACCGTTTGAAACGTGAACATCGGTCCATTAGATCAGACACAGCTTGCGTTAAAAGTTGCAAACATACTAAATTGGCAGTTTTTGCATCATTTTTGACATCTTGGGAACGTCATAACTTCCGAAACGTTCCAAGTAGGAAAAATCTAATGATACCGGCGTAATCAGCGTCAAGAACTGTATCAAGAACCCCAATTTGAATTTGATTGAAGGCAGTTGAGTTTTCGCCGAATGGCTAAAATTTTTTAAGAAATCACATATTTGAAATTATAATTTTGAAGTGACACATATATCTCAAAAACTACGACCCGGATCAACATGAAACCTATGCTATCCTACTAAAACGGGTGCGCTGATTCCAAATTCACATAGAAAAAGTCTCTGTCTCGACTGGTTACCGAGCTGTGCTGAAATTACGCTATTCCAAATAACATAGAAATAAAGGCAATGGACCACATAACTTCAAAATGGTATATGTTAGGCCTACAAAAGTATATATATTTTTGATGTACTCATCGAGAGCTATGATTTGGTGGTCGGTTAACCTTTCTATCACCAACGGTTGCAAACTTCAAATTTTTTCTATCTCAAAGTGCCAAATTTAGAAAGATAATAATTTTATAATTTTTTGAGAGATAGAGGGTTTTAATGTAGTCATGCTTATGCATTGGGATGTGCTGAATTCAACGGTGAGCTCGGTTTTCCCGTAACGCGTACGGTTCGGCCAGAAAGTGGGAAATTATAATTTTCCCCGTTTCTCGCGATTTTCTCGCGAACCGCGCACCTTAGAGCCACGCGGCCTCCAGAAATGAATTCCTCGGCCAATTTCCCATCCAGTACCGTTTGAAACGTGAACATCGGTCTATTAGATCAGACACAGCTTGCGTTAAAAGTTGCAAACATACTAAATTGGCAGTTTTTGCATCATTTTTGACATCTTGGGAACGTCATAACTTCCGAAACGTTCCAAGTAGGAAAAATCTAATGATACCGGCGTAATCAGCGTCAAGAACTGTATCAAGAACCCCAATTTGAATTTGATTGAAGGCAGTTGAGTTTTCGCCGACTGGCTAAAATTTTTTAAGAAATCGCATATTTGAAATTATAATTTTGAAGTGACACACATATATCAAAAACTAGGACCCGGATCAATATGAAACCTATGCTATCCTACTAAAACGGGTGCGCTGATTCCAAATTCACATAGAAAAAGTCTCTGTCTCGACTGGTTACCGAGTTGTGCTGAAATTACGCTATTCCAAATAACATAGAAATAAAGGCAATGGACCACATAACTTCAAAATGGTATATGTTAGGCCTACAAAAGTATATATATTTTTGATGTACTCATCGAGAGCTATGATTTGGTGGTCGGTTAACCTTTCTATCACCAACGGTTGCAAACTTCAAATTTTTTCTATCTCAAAGTGCCAAATTTAGAAAGAAAATAATTTTATAATTTTTTGAGAGATAGAGGGTTTTAATGTAGTCATGCTTATGCATTGGGATGTGCTGAATTCAACGGTGAGCTCGGTTTTCCCGTAACGCGTACGGTTCGGCCAGAAAGTGGGAAATTATAATTTTCCCCGTTTCTCGCGATTTTCTCGCGAACCGCGCACCTTAGAGCTACGCGGCCTCCAGAAATGAATTCCTCGGCCAATTTCCCATCCAGTACCGTTTGAAACGTGAACATCGGTCTATTAGATCAGACACAGCTTGCGTTAAAAGTTGCAAACATACTAAATTGGCAGTTTTTGCATCATTTTTGACATCTTGGGAACGTCATAACTTCCGAAACGTTCCAAGTAGGAAAAATCTAATGATACCGGCGTAATCAGCGTCAAGAACTGTATCAAGAACCCCAATTTGAATTTGATTGAAGGCAGTTGAGTTTTCGCCGACTGGCTAAAATTTTTTAAGAAATCACATATTTGAAATTATAATTTTGAAGTGACACACATATATCAAAAACTAGAACCCGGATCAACATGAAACCTATGCTATCCTACTAAAACGGGTGCGCTGATTCCAAATTCACATAGAAAAAGTCTCTGTCTCTACTGGTTACCGAGTTGTGCTGAAATTACGCTATTCCAAATAACATAAAAATAAAGGCAATGGACCACATAACTTCAAAATGGTATATGTTAGGCCTACAAAAGTATATATATTTTTGATGTACTCATCAAGAGCTATGATTTGGTGGTCGGTTAACCTTTCTATCACCAACGGTTGCAAACTTCAAATTTTTTCTATCTCAAAGTGCTAAATTTAGAGAGAAAATAGTTTTATAATTTTTTGAGAGATAGAGGGTTTTATTGTAGTCATGCTTATGCATTGGGATGTGCTGAATTCAATGGTGGGATCGGTTTTCCCGTAACGCGTACGGTTCGGCCAGAAAGTGGGAAACTATAATTTTCGCGGTTTCTCGCGGTTTTCTCGCGAACCGCTCACCTTAGAGCTACGCGGCCTTCAGAAATGAATTTCTGGGCCATTTTCCCATCCAGTACCGTTTGAAACGTGAACATCGGTCTATTAGATCAGACACAGCTTGCGTTAAAAGTTGCAAACATACGAAATTGGCAGTTTTTGCATCATTTTTGACATCTTGGGAACGTCATAACTTCCGAAACGTTCCAAGTAGGAAAGATCTAATGATACCGGCGTAATCAGCGTCAAGAATTGTATCAAGAACCGCAATTTCAAATTGATTGAAGGCAGTTGAGTTTTCGCCGACTGGCTAAAATTTTGTAAGAAATCACATATTTGAAACTATAATTTTGAAGTAACACACATCTCTCAAAAACTAGGACCCGGATCAACATGAAACCTATGCTATTCTACTAAAACAGGTGCGCTGATTCCAAATTCACATAGAAAAAGTCTCTGTCTCGACTGGTTACCGAGCTGTGCTGAAATTACGCTATTCCAAATAACATAAAAATAAAGGTAATGGACCACATAACTTCAAAATGGTATGTTAGGCCTATTAAAGTATATATATTTTTGATGTACTCATCGAGAGGTATGATTTGGTGGTCGGTTAACCTTTCGGTCACCAACGGTTGCAAACTTCAAATTTTTTCTATCTCAAAGTGCCAAATTTAGAGTGATAGTTTTATAATTTTTTGAGCGATAGAGGGTTTTAATGTAGTCATGCTTATGCATTGGGACGTGCTGAATTCAACGGTGAGCTCGGTTTTCCCGTAACGCGTACGGTTCGGCCAGAAAGTGGGAAACTATAATTTTCCCCGTTTCTCGCGATTTTCTCGCGAACCGCGCACCTTAGAGCCACGCGGCCTCCAGAAATGAATTCCTCGGCCAATTTCCCATCCAGTGCCGGTTGAAACGTGAACATCGGTCTATTAGATCAGACACAGCTTGCGTTAAAAATTGCAAACATACTAAATTGGCTGTTTTTGCATCATTTTTGATATCTTGGGAACGTCATAACTTCCGAAACGTTCCAAGTAGGAAAAATCTAATGATACCGGCGTAATCAGCGTCAAGAATTGTATCAGGAGCCCCAATTTCAATTTGATTGAAGGCAGTTTCAAAAAATAAAAGCAGTTATTTACATTTGCATGAACAAAGAATATTTCAAACGGTGGGCAAAATATCAACAGCTAGCCATTTGAAAGTGTGTCATGAACTCGGCATGGGATCGTATCTTAAAGGCGAAGCATATTATTTTTCTGCAACGAGGAACACTTTCCCCTCAATGAAAAGCAGGTTTTCTGTGGTCAGTGACATTAATTTTTAACGCAAACATCCTTACTTTCCATTTACATGTTTTGACAAACGTGAACATTCAACATAGTAAAACCATCTACGTTTATTTCGCAAATACATAATTAAAAACCGATAAAATTAAACATTCTAAACACTTCTAGAAACCATAACCGTTAGTTTAAGAGTTTCGATGCTTCTAAAGGAAATTATATTGCAAAATTAGACTCAAATTTGGTATGAGAACGCATTTGAAACTGTGTTATATAACTGAGCAATTCTTGGGTGTGTTTTCTGCACTGTGAGAACGCTTGACCTCCGTAAATATGTCATTGTGACTTGTAACACATGTCGAGCTGCAGGCATGTGCTTGCATATCAAGAAGCGTTGTTCGTGTTATGTAATGGACACCGTACTTTACATCAAGGATCACTCACCTTCATTCTATTTGGTTGCTTGACCGAGAAAACAATTGCCTGGACGTGCGGGCCTTGCTAATTAACAAAAATTAGGTCTTTTTCTAGTACCTACACTTGTTTTATTGTTATATATTATGTTGCACAATAATTTAGGGACATTATAAAGATAATGCTGAAAATATCCTTGATATAAAATGGTTTGTATCTACTATTATACTATTATACAACATACGGGATTCAAAATGTCTGGAAATTTTCACATTTCGGTTACTTCCGGTTACACCGGAAGTGTCAACTTTTATGTTCAAACGGAACATCCTCCATTTCATTTCGTTCTCCATATACTTCTAATGGCGACACGTCGCGACACCCTGTATATAAACATACGAAACGTTATTTTTAGTTTACTAATTATCTAGAAATAACAAACTTCCTAAATCGTACATCCCTTTTGCTACCATAAAACGTGGCTGCCTTGATCTCTGAAGTCGACATTTATCGACGAAACATGTTAGAGTAGCTGGTAAGATCAACAAGACACATCTAAAGTGGGTGTTATTTTTAAATTTGAGTTATAGCCGCCGCTATCTATTTTCGTTCCGCGTGTTGAAGGAAGTCGTTCTAGAGCTGTTGGCCGTGGGTATTTTTAAAAGCGCAAGTAGCATCTTGGAATCTCGCCAGAAACTGCGTTTTTGATTGATGCGAGTTTTTACGGGGAGTGACGATTTTTATACTGTTTTTTAGGTGGTAGAATGTTATGATTTTGCTTCAAGTGCGATTGCGAGCAAAGTAGTTGCGATAAAAATTATTATTATACACGCCTAGGTCACAGATGAATGAGGTAATTAATTCTGAGAATTACAGCTCTCCATCTATTCTAGTTTGTGCAGGAGAACTTTTAAAACACTGAGTTAGCGTTGCTTTTAGGTGGTAGAATGTTATGATTTTGCTTCATGTGCGATTACGAGCAAAGTAGTTGGGATACAAATTATTATTATACACGTTTATGGATCAGATACATTGGGTAATTAATTCTAAAAAGTACAGCCCTCTATCTATTTTAGTTTGTTCAGGAGGATTTTTGAAACTTAGATTTTACGTTGTTTATCGGTGGTTGAATGTTATTATTTCGCTTCATGTGCGATTACGAGCAAAGTAGTTGGGATACAAATTATTATTATACACGTTTATGGGTCAGATACATTGGGTAATTAATTCTAAAAAGTACAGCCCTCTATCTATTTTAGTTTGTTCAGGAGGATTTTTGAAACTTAGATTTTACGTTGTTTATCGGTGGTTGAATGTTATTATTTCGCTTCATGTGCGATTACGAGCAAAGTAGTTGGGATACAAATTATTATTATACACGTTTATGGATCAGATACATTGGGTAATTAATTCTAAAAAGTACTGCCCTCTATCTATTTTAGTTTGTTCAGGAGGATTTTTGAAACTTAGATTTTACGTTGTTTATCGGTGGTTGAATGTTATTATTTCGCTTCATGTGCGATTACGAGCAAAGTAGTTGGGATACAAATTATTATTATACACGTTTATGGATCAGATACATTGGGTAATTAATTCTATAAAGTACAGCCCTCTATCTATTTTAGTTTGCTCAGGAGGATTTTTGAAACTTAGATTTTACGTTGTTTATCGGTGGTTGAATGTTATTATTTCGCTTCATGTGCGATTACGAGCAAAGTAGTAGGGATAAAAATTATTATTATACACGTTTATGGATCAGATACATTGGGTAATTAATTCTAAAAAGTACAGCCCTCTATCTATTTTAGTTTGTTCAGGAGGATTTTTGAAACTTTATTATTTCGCTTCATGTGCGATTACGAGCAAAGTAGTTGGGATACAAATTATTATTATACACGTTTATAGATCAGATACATTGGGTAATTAATTCTAAAAAGTACAGCCCTCTATCTATTTTAGTTTGTTCAGGAGTATTTTTGAAACTTAGATTTTACGTTGTTTATCGGTGGTTGAATGCTATTATTTCGCTTCATGTGCGATTACGAGCAAAGTAGTTGGGATACAAATTATTATTATACACGTTTATGGATCAGATACATTGGGTAATTAATTCTAAAAAGTACAGCCCTCTATCTATTTTAATTTGTTCAGGAGGATTTTTGAAACTTAGATTTTACGTTGTTTATCGGTGGTTGAATGTTATTATTTCGCTTCATGTGCGATTACGAGCAAAGTAGTTGGGATACAAATTATTATTATACACGTTTATGGATCAGATACATTGGGTAATTAATTCTAAAAAGTACAGCCCTCTATCTATTTTAGTTTGTTCAGGAGGATTTTTGAAACTTAGATTTTACGTTGTTTATCGGTGGTTTAATGCTATTATTTCGCTTCATGTGCGATTACGAGCAAAGTAGTTGGGACACAAATTATTATTATACACGTTTATGCATCAGATACATTGGGTAATTAATTCTAAAAAGTACAGCCCTCTATCTATTTTAGTTTGTTCAGGAGGATTTTTGAAACTTAGATTTTACGTTGTTTATCGGTGGTTGAACGTTATTATTTCGCTTCATGTTCGATTACGAGCAAAGTAGTTGGGATACAAATTATTATTACACACGCCTAGGTCACAGATGAATTGGGTTATTAATTCTGAAAATTACAGCTCTCCATATATTCTAGTTTGTGCAGGAGAATTTTTAAAACATAGAGTTAACGTTGCTTTTAGGTGGTAGAATGTTATGATTTTGCTTCATGTGCGATAACGAGCAAAGTAGTTGCGATAAAAATTTTTGTCTTACACGCCTAGGTTTCAGATGAATTGGGTAATTAATTCTAAAAATTACAGCTCTCCATCTAGTCTAGTTTGTGCAGGAGAATTTTTAAGACATAGAGTTAACGTTGCTTTTAGGTGGTAGAATGTTATGATTTTGCTTCATGTGCGATTACTCTCTATCTATAGTAGTTTCTTCAGGATTTTTTTTTAATATTGTGTTTCTACTAATTACCAACCTACACGTGTAAATAGTACCAAACTTGTATTGTATTCGGGTCATCACTGGCCAATCACATTTTTAGCCATGACTAATCATCTCTTTGTCTCTTGAAGTTAAGATAAGAGCTATTTTCCAATTTCTAAGCGCAGCAAAAATTAGGAAACAAGTCTTTTATGTATTGCGACCTTCCGTTCTATAACCGTACATCTTTTGTTTATGAAGAAATTGAATCACTTTTTATTTATGAGTGTATCTGTGGAACAATGATGCTTTATGTAAACATCCATTCTATTGTCTTAAAAACAGCACGAAAAGAATCTAATGTGCTCCTCTCTTATTTTCAGGAACACCGAAAGTTATGCCGGAGGCAATAATGCAGTCGATTATGAAACCTGAGGAAGCCCGACCACCCGAAGAAGTGGTCGAAACGTTAGATCACCAACCTTTACAAAATAACAACGATTCCCAACAGTCTACCCTCGAAGACCTCAACAAATTCAACAACAACAACGTCCCAAGAACCGTGCAGAAGCGTATCCCACTTCCGATACACGACAAGAATCTAAACGTCAACCACGTCTCCACGGAAACGAACTTCGTCAATCGCAACCTCAGATGCATCTCGGACGGCCCGATCTACCAGAATCTGAGGTACAAGACGCGGAATTCGTACCACAGGGACCTGGACGAGGCCCTATCCTCTCTACTATGGCAACCGTACGAATACCAGAATCGTAACAAAAGCGAGGACGGTTCATCCGAAGACGTATCGAGCAACAGTGACCTTGACGAGCCAAACAATGGCCCGGAGACTCTGCAGCAGCGCGCTCCGGAGTGCCTCGAATGCACCAGGAACCTCTCCGACCAATCGACGCAGGGCTTAGGTAGGCCACGTGACGGCCAACTCTCTACCGAAGCAAGTAGGTTGAGCGCTTCCAGTCTGAGTTCGGAGTGCGCGCGCGTCACTTCTGCCATAGCAGATGTCATGTCAGAAGGATTATTCGGCCCGAATTCGGTAGTTGCAAAACCTGAGAATGTGAACGCGATGGAGGTCCAACCAGCGGTTGGGCAGTTGAGGAATCTGAGTTCGGTGAATATAGTCGGGTTGCCGAATCAACCCAGGCCACCTCAGGCGAGGGTTGCTTCGAATCAGTTCAAGTATAACGCGAATATCGGTGGGAGTGTTGGTCAAACTGTTGGGCTGAGTGTTGGGCAGACGAATCACCAAAGGCACAGCTCGCAGGTGGTTGAAAATCAACCGCAATTGCCGGTGGTCCATATGAGGAGTGCTTCGGTGCCCAAGAAGATCGGGGAAAGCCTCCCTATGGTCAATCACCAAAGGAACGGCTCGGATTTGTGTAAACCAGAGAACAGGAGGTTGCCCTTAAACGTCAGCAATGTCAACGTTAACTATTACAGAGCTGTTCCTGCAAACGTAGTCTCGACAGTGCCTCAAATCCAGTGCGTCAACACCTCGAACGATTGCGTCTCAAACGTCAACATAGTCCAAGCTATGCCCATACCTTACAACCCTTTAAACAACCTAGGCCAAACCGCCACCACATCAACCTATACGAACTCACCAATCTTCAGCAACATCCCTTCCAACACCAGCCTCCAACAATGCGCCATCACCACTTTCGGGAGCTCAATAATAACCCAACACTTCCCCAGCGGGAATACTTATAACGTTACTCAAACCCAAACCCAAAACGACTTAATCCAAAACTTAATCGTACCTGTTTCCTCCACCACAACTGAAGTTACAGTCCACGCCCCGCAGACCACCCAAGTTCAAATAGTGCGTCCTAACGATGCCCAGAAGACTCCCAACGATGTCCAAAGGACTCCAAACGATGCCCAAAGGACTCCCAACGATGTCCAAAGACCCCCAAACGATACCCCGAGGACTTTTACCTCAACCGAAGCGCAAACCGACGACACCATAACAGCTATGCCCGATCAGAACGCTCGGGAGCAGCGGAGGAGGGAACGTAGGGAGCGCAGACACCACAGGAGGGTAAACAGCGCGAACCATAGGCACACCCAGGAGAATGGGACTCAGTATAGCGCCCAGCAGCTCCAGCAGCTCCAGCAAATCCAGCAAATTCAGCAGAACGAGTCGAGACTGCCGGATATCCTCAACAGTCACCTTCCTCCTTCGTATAATAGTGCGGTTGCTCCCCATCAGCAACCCTTAGTGTCTAATTCGATGGTGCCGCCACCGCAGTTGGTGCAAACTATGGTGCCTGGTTCTGTGCTGCCTAATGGCTTGGTGGGGAGTCCTATAGTGTCTTTTCAGGGGGCCGTGGTGCCTGGGCAGGTGCCGCTGGTGCAGCCCGGCTCTCCTGTGCCTGTTCCCGTGGCTGCGGCGAGTGGATTTCGGTTCCCGTTTCAAGGCGCTGGATTTAGGAGGTATGCTGTTTTTTGGAGGTGTTTTTTGGAGGGGTTTTTTTGGTAGTTTTGTTGGCTTATGGTTAAATGAAGAGGTTTGATGTGGATTTGGATGTCGAAGAGTGGTTTGTATGGTGGTGGAAAGGTTTTTTGTTGTATTGTTGGTGTTTGAGTTACTAGGAACGTAAGGATATTTTGACATGACAAGAAGAATTAGTATATAAGAGAAGATATAAGTAACAAAAGATATTGGTTTAAGTGTTGTTTATGACTCGAGAGCGGACTTAGAAGCATTTACTTCTTAGAAAATGAGCACCCTTGCTCTACAATAACCTATATCCAAAGGGTTTCACATGGACGTTTTCACACATCGTTAAAAGCTCTTTGCAATATTAATAAATTAGAGATAAATAAAAAATAAAATACGTACCAAACAGTGCGAAAACGAAGAAAAAACACAATCAATATCCATAACAACAATAAAATTTAAGTAAACACATTCATAACAAATATAAATTCATTAAAAAAATTAACAGTTTCACATCGACTTATTGGGTTTTTCAATACCATAAAAAGGTTAGAGCCCTTTAAAATACAGTTTTGTCTATATGTATTTCAAACGACTATAACTTTGTAAGGTATAAAGAAAACATTTATAAGTCCACATGAAAATTTTTAGTCTGTATGGCGTTTACTTACTGGAAAAAAGTTTTGCGGGACAAAAAAACGTGGGACACCCAGTATATAAAATAAACTGTTGATGAACAATAATTATCATATCTAGAGAAAAGACTATTTTTTTTGTAGTTTATTCAATTTTGACACCTACATTTGACAATGAATTAATTAATAATTAATTATGTATTTTCCCTTGTAATTGTATATTATTCTCCTTAATAAAGTCACGCTATTGGCTCGCCTGAATCGTATTTGCGAATTTTACTGCTACTTACTGTTGAAAATAAAATTATTCTAGATTGTATATATGTAAAATAAATGTTACAAAGTATTTATAGTGTTTATAAATATATAAATAGTATATATTGTTGTTTCAGTTTAAAAAAATATATATAAAATCATCAAATTTGTACTAAATAACTATTATTCGTTATAGAAAAATTATTGAACACAAATAATTGACCTGCCTATGAAAATGATAACAATAAATTCATAAAAATGTCCTGAACATCATATCAAACTGTTTCCTGAATCTTCAATGACATTATTGTTGCAATTAATTCAAAGCTATCAGTGATTAAAAAATTCGACAAGAAATGATTGCATCAGTTTCTCCGAAAATATTAAGCAAATTATACATTATGTCAATATCTGTTGTGTCAAGTCATCTGTCATCAGCTAACTTCTGTATTCTTTGAAAACCCGTTACTTAACCTCCTTCCAAATTTACAACTTTCCATGTTTTTATATTATAATTCTTTGTTCATAATTCATCCAAGTCCTTGGTCTTTAATATAGTGAAAGTGTGTTCTGCTAAGCTTAATACTTTTAGATATATTGATGCAAACATAGGTGGACGACATTTCACAACGAAGATTCAGTAAGCATTTTGATATGATGTTCAGGACATTTTTCTGATTATTCGTCTACTCAAATCTAAAATGACTAGACTATATTCTAAACAAATTTCTGTTGGCATACCACGTTAATATTTTATTTGAACATTTAAATACCGTGCTTTCAGTAGGTTGTTGGTTGTCATAGCTATACGGTGAGCGGTCAAAGTACGTAATAAAAACAGGAATAAATTCATTAATATCGATTTTTAATGATCAAACTACACATTTGTATACCATATTCAATTGCCAATTATGTTCGAATTATGTTGTCATAGACATGTTTTCCTTTGAAATTATGGAATAAATAAAGTTTTTACCGAATAAATTCTATTCTAGATGTTACTTCGAATGGCAAGATGAGGTTCATACATGCTGTATATAAAAAAAAGTAACAAAAAGACCTAAAAAAATAGCGAAACATGCTTAACATTTAGCAAACTAGTTTTCACGAATGCTATTTCTAGCTGTAAATATTTACACGCTTAATGGTTCCCTAAATTTTTTGATGTGTCGGCTTAATTTCGTACTCTGGCGTAGTTTTCCTAAAATAATTGCTATATTTATTTAGTTTAGAAGTGGTATTCGGTCTCAGAGATCAGATGAAACTACTTCTAATTTAAAATAGTCTATTTTCAAATCCCCCCTCCACCTTAATTTGCGTGCAATGATACCACATCACTACTCTTTGCGTCTATCCACCTTCGCCCCTGACAAGTACATATACCGAGTGGTCCTTTTAACTTGAGACTCCTAAATATCTCGAGAAATATATGTCCCATAAGTAAATATCCCACTTTAAAAAACAGTGGGCCAATCTGTACACAGAGGAAACATTTTCAGAGTGTCAATAAGAAATTTTATTTAAGTTAAATATGTACTTTTGTCCGAAGTTTTGAATTGTTATTGTTATTGTATTAGTTTCAAATAAACAAATGTTGTTAGCAAATCATCAATAAATGTGTTTATTGAAATCAAAACATGCAAGAAACTGAATTCTTTCTTGTAAACAAAAATCTGTTTACGTTAATAAAATATCTGTGTAATGCCAAAATAATGTTTTAAGAAATTGGTTCACTGATTGAGAACTGTTTTTTTTCTCTCTCTGTGTATGGATTCCACTGATTTTCTACTAAATAAAGCCTATATGGTATCGGTATTAGGTCTGACAAGAAAAGAGAAGGGGCCTTTTGTCGAGCCTGTCTCCCATCTCTGTTCATTCGTCTTCTATCTTCCGTACAACCATCGAACCGAATCGGAATGCCTTAGGGCCCATATCGAATCCACTGCGAGCGGACTTCAGATCTTTTGTGACCATCGGGGTTCAGCATAACAGACCAGGCCCCAGGTAAAGAGAAACGTGCATGGACTTGCTTGCCCGACGAGGAATTTAAGTGGCTAGGAATTAAAAGAACAGCCGTAGCAGGTTTATTGAACTACTCTACAGATAGAAAATATTGTTTCATTCAAATAAATATGCATTCAAAGAAATCTGGTGTTTTCATAGCGAGAAAGAAATATTTATTCGCGGATAATTCAAATATTTGTTTGGTAGAATGACTAGAATTTGAACGAACTGTCATCATTATACGAACGTACTGTCAAAGTCTGTCAAAACTCACGTGGATGACAAATAATTGACAGTTCGCCTCGGCACCATTGACAAATAGATTTAAAATATTTTACATAACATGGAATTCATGATTCGTAGATAGAACGTCGGTTTTGACTCATACATAACGGATATAAATCGCTCACATGATTACACGCTCGCCTACGGCTTGCGTATAAAATTCATGCTCGCTATTTACATCCTTAATCAGTGCTCGCCAAATAATAGGTATACTGTTTCCTAATAAACGCATTAAAATCAAAACCATTTGATGTATTAAAAGATCTACATAACCATAAAAAATAAAAATTAAAACAGCCTCCGATGTGCGCTCAATGCCTAAAGTCCCCCCTGTTGAGCAAACAGACAACACTTCACCTTTCCCCCAAAACTGTATAACGATATTTTTTCATATATTCCCTGAGACCATTGTATATGTGACTGACCTGGTAAGAGAATGACCGTTTATATAGCTCAGCGCGATGGGCAGGTGGAGCAAACAAACCCCTGAATCTTAAATTAAGGTTATGGACAAAATTAATTTTATGGCCTTCCAGGTCACCGGATTTAAACCCTCTAGTTTTTTTTCCTACTGTCGTCGGCTAAAGGAGAAAGTCTACGCGCAACAAATAGTCTTATACTAGTATATAATCTGTATTAGTATAATAAACTAATCGCTTAACTCTAAACGAATTTCAAGAACACTCGCGTGTCGGAATTACATGTTCGGGAAACTTGAGCAAAATTAAACTTTAATCGAGTTTCTAGACTTGAATATACTCAGAGAGGAACAAAATTTCAAATTTGTTGTGGCAAGCGCGTGCCGCTTATATCGGATTATTTCGTAACCTTGAATGTTTGTGTGTGTGTATGTATAACAGTAACCGTTGTGATTACTTTTATGCTAATCAGTAAGAAAATGCATAACAGTTGTAGTCTTTATGTTTGGTATTAATGAGGTTTTGTTATTAGATAACAAAACATACCGACGGAACATAAGAACAATGTTTATAAATACTAGAGAAGAGATTAATTTCCATTTGGTACTTTTGATAGTTTTGAATTTGATAAGTAGGACTCTGATAAGTATATTTTTCTTTAATAAAACTAATAGTTAATTTGTCACGAATAATTTGACTTACAAAAAATGTAAGTAACAAAAAATAGTCAAAATTACCGGAATACCTAAATAATTCTCCAATTGTAAAAAAATCTAAAAATTTTCAAATAAAAGTCTTGTGGGTTTATTTTATTATAGAAATTTGCATACCTTCCCTCTTTCCAACAGAACATCCTGTATATTTAAAAAAAATTTAATGCTAAGATTAATTCTAAGAATGTAACGTTGGAATATTTATCTATAAAATTATTATTTTTGAGTTATAAGCAATTAATAAATACTCATGAACTTTTACTTTAAACAAACGAGTAAAAAATAAAAAAATCAAGAGAAAATAACACAATTGCTGTTAATTTGTCAAATTTCGTCGTTCGGTGTTGTTTGTTACTGGTGTTCCGCAAGGCAATCCGAAGAACCTTTGGACCACTGCTGTTCTTCGCGTTTCAGAATTAAATTAAATGTTCAAACTGTCACATTAAACTAAATGCGTATGTATGTGGGCAAATATTCTTAGTTTCTGTTCAGTAGTTTTGCTTAAAAACTCATAACTCAAAATTAATGCACTTCCAAAAAAACTTATTCCTATAAAATGTTCTTAGAATTAATATTAGAATTGTGGAAACTTGACAAGATGCTGTTGTGCCAAACAACCCCCACGAAGGGGTTGTTGGTACAACTAACCTAAACGATAAATCCAATTATAACTCTATAATCATCGTTTTTACCCCAACCTAACTCTACGGAGGAGACATCGTACTACACCGATTTAACAATGTATTTAAGTGATTACCGCCATAACTCATGCTAAGGGTGCGGGCGCAGGGGGAAGGGGGTAACTTTACAACTTCCTTGGACCGCTCGCGAAACCCGTTCATACTCAAACAGTGGTAAATACGTTAGTTATGAGTCTATCTGGAGATTTGCATAGATAATACCTCCAAATTTGTCCTCGTATATCATTTGGGAAATCCGAGCGAGCCAATTAACTCGCCTTGAGAGTTGAGAGACTCTAAGAGGTCTCTGGGAGGGGGAAAAGCTTAAAAATAAACCGGGACTAGGCGAGTATCCAGCAGACAGGAAATCCATGAATGAAAGTAAAAAGAAATAAAGACGCCTGCCTTAGCTATGAATTTATAATCGTATGTATACGATTAGATATATAATACCGTTATTTTGAACATCCTGTGAGTATTTTTATATGCACATTATTATCTATTTGGTAGTCAAATGGAGATATTTGGCCAAAAAGCGAGTTTGGATTGTTTATTTATAGGAATAAAGGAAGTATGAACTGTTCGGAATGCGATTGTAGTAGGTATTTTTGGCTAATCGCCTGGAACGCTTTTTTTTGTTCGAGGTGTAGTTATGAGTTTGGATTGTTATTGTCCTTGAATTATTTCGAGATTGAAAAACAATGCCTCACTGCTTTAAATATAGAGGTGGCAAGGGAGATAGTCTAAAGATATTGTGTGTGTCGTTGACATCTAAAACGCTGAACTCAATTTGATTTCTGGTAAGCTTGCGTTGTGTCCGACAACCACCACGACGGGGTTGTTGCTACAACTTACCCAAACTGATAGAAAACATTAGAAAAAGCATAAAATTTGCTTATTTAGTTATGGACTAACGCCAGCTATGTATTAAAAGTATAAAAATCTGTTATCCCGATTTTTCCAAATTAAGACGAATTGATTGCTGCAATTGACGCGGCGCTCTTCGGTCTTTCGGGCGAGCGGGGGAAGGGATCGACAGCGACGGTGCAAGTAGTGGCGGATCGCACGTGCATTAGTTACTAGGAGAACAGTGTTTACGGACACAATACATATAACGACACGGCGATTATGCCTCGCCAAAGAAATTTGGATATCCGGCGACAGATTACCGAATTAAAGAATAATGGCAAAATGAGTCAATAAGATAACAGAACCACGAACAGGCATTTGGAAGTCCCATGGAAATTCTTGGCAATTTAAATCGGGTTTTGGGATTAGCGTTTAAAATTAATGAACGATCTGCAAAATAATCTATGTGTCTACAAATTTACGTTGCTAAATTTGTAAAAGTTTTTTGATACTTCTAAGTTTTATACGCTCAGAGCTGACGTTTGTAATATACGTAATATATCAAGATTAATAGTTTGAATATTTATATCACAAAATCGGGCATACTTATTAAATATTTTTTGGGCTTATCAAGAAAACTTAATTTAGTATTCACCAGTAATCGGAAAATCTGCTAACTCCCTATTATTAGATCTATCCGCTTCCATCAAAATCTTGTTTACAACCTTATAAAACTGAAGAAAAATAAACGCCAATCGATAGAAGAGATTTCTCTCGTACCGGGTCACATATTATAATCAAAATTATGCAAAAATTAAGAATTTTAATTGTTAGTTAAAATTACTACCTTGACAAGTTATCGTTCTTTTTGTGTATTGATAATAAGCTGCCCCGGTTCTCTCAGCTGTGTCGGTTCTCTCCGACAAGACAGCACCGCTGACGCCTCCCTTCCCCGCAGCACCCCAAAGACCGTAGAGCGTCGGAATTCACGCGGAGTTTCAGCACGATCTTTTGTATGAAAAATGCAAGATAAACAATGATTATGTTATAAACTTTAAACCTATGAATTATTGGGTAGCCTATAGTCTATATTTCATTATTCTAGCTCTTCTAATAACGGAATGGCTGGCATTGCATAATATAGCTTTTTGTGGGTCCACCACTAATCCAATGATTTTACAAAAATGCACATTGAAAACTAGCATTCCGCAGGTGATTTTACTTTTTAATTCGTTGAAATCTATAGATTATTTCTGGAGTAATTAATTGCTAAAGTTAAAAGAATAAAATTTACGGGGTAAAAACAGCGCCAATTCGTCTTAATTTGGAAAAATCGGGAAAACGCCAACTTATACAGCTTTCTAATTTTTATGAGTTGTAGCATATTAATCAAGGACAGTATACAAATTTTTTCAAATTTTTTCGCCCCTAGTTCTGCGAGAAAATCGACGTCAAAAAAAGGGACATAATATATGGCCACGATAGTTCCTGAAAATGGGCATTATTTTTGTTTGTTCTTCCGGAATTTCCCAGAAATGAAAGCACAGGAAAAATATCTATACATGTTTTTATAATATAACCGACACGTAAATTAATATTCTGCGCTCGCTGGAGTCCGGTGACAAACCGAATGGATTATTCAAGCAAATGTAACAAGTCCCCACACACAGTAATGTATTCTTGCACGTTGCACATGTGGAATTTTCTTCCATCCTGCCTATATTTACAGCTATACGGCAGACGAGTGTTCCCCTTCCTTCTCTTCGCTTCTCTCTTCGACGGACTCTCGTGAGTTCTGAACTGCACTCGGTGTACTGTTGAGCTAGTCTACTCGTTTGGCAGGATATCGGTCTTGGTCGAACACTTGTGGTGACTTGTCTACCATATTATCTACCTGCACCAACAACAGCGTCTACTTAACTATAATAGCCTATACACCAACCATCTGGTTTCTAATAAATTCATGTATTAACTTTTAATCAATTGAAATAGGTTTAATTTCAATATAGAATTTGTAGAAGTCGTATTTTGATTCAAATATATTTTTAATGTGAATAGTACCAACGTTACTTTACACCAATGAAATATAATTTTGATTCAAACATATAAATTTGTATATAAGGAGAGATTTATTTCGCTTAAAGTAATATTTTGTCTTTGGCTTAAAAATAGGTTTACTTCCGCCAAAGAAATCATATTTTGATTAAAATAAATATATTTGTACACAAGAAGAGATTTATTTCCTTTAAAGTAATATTTTTGTTTTGGCTTTAAAATAGGTTTACTTCCACCAAAGAAATCATATTTTGATTCAAATAAATATATTTTTAATGTCATCCAACTGTATTGTTAGATGGCGCTGTAAACTCGCTCCTCGCACTTCGTACATATCGAGAGTATAAAGCCGCGTGATCGACAGTATAGAACTTAAAGAGTACAGTGCCTGCAGGTTCAAGTTGCGATTCCAAATCAGAGTACACTTTACTTACTTAACTTAGACTATATGTTGGGTTGGGAAGACCAATCAATGGTCGAGGATGTGCGACATCCCAAAACGGAGGTGACACATGGCGAATCTTCCGAAAAATTCTTGTCTATTAATTCCTTCAACAAATTAATAATTTTAAGCGTTTTAACTCGACCAACAATTTTGTTAATTTAAAAAAATTTAATTCTTTCACTCAACACAATCATAATTATTTGAAGTAAATAAATCTCATTTCTTATAATACACAAATTGCAAACTTTAACTGGAAACATAAGTTGTTTGACACAAATCAACGTTCTTTCTACCAAACAAATATTTCAAATAAATGCGTTTTTATCCGCAAATAAATATTTCTTTGCCTCTATTGAAACAACACATTTCTTGGAGTCAATGCATATTTATTTGAGCTAAACAAAATTTATCTCTGTGTAGACTGAAGAAGACTAAGGACTTATTTCGTACTGTGTTTCATTAAAAATTGTAAAACATAACTGTTTAACATTTCTTAATAATAAATGTTAAATTTAACAATATTTAAAACAGCCAGATATCTTTAGAAGAAAATATTTGTTTCTACAATTATAAATATAACCAAAATTCTTTAACCTGTCTGAATTTGGGCCGTTTACCTTATAACGAAGACTGTTAAACTCTATACAATCGAATCACGAAATCTCCGATCGATATTTTAGTTATCATTCCACATAAAAAATAAATTGACATCTCGACTACCTGGACAGTTTGCTGGAACTGATTCCAACTCCTGCATATGGAAACCCTTGTTTATCTGACAATTACCCTAGGCGTCAACTGTTGGCAAAATGCAGGAAAACCGAGTTCCAGCGAGTTCGTTGAATATTTGATAGGGTCAGGGCGTTTTGGGGCTATTCACCATTTTATGAAATTAATTTTTAATCCCACCAGGCTCGGGGCTCGTCGGAAAAGTTGACGTACGAAACAAGCGACTGACGCCAACTCCCCAAAGTTGAAGTTCGGCCGTTCTCATCTCATTTAGTATTCTATAATTGCAGGATGAAGTCGGTTGCATTTTATAGAGATTATAGAATGACAGTAAGCTGATTTGATTTTAAGTGATATTACGCTTTGCTTTTTCTGTATCCTAACTTTCGCTGTTGTCAGACCAAAGATATACTGATTTAAAGAAGATTTTTTGGCATTTGGAATCTTCAAAATCTTCAAAGAAAGTTCTGGAGTTCTGGCAATACCTATATTTTAAGATGCACAGCAGTCAATAATAGACAAGCTTAAATAAAATACCTCATGATTTTTTCAAAGAAATAATATCGGATTAATGCTTTGTCAGCGTTATCTTAGAACCTGAAAAATTAGTTAACGAAATAAAAAGAAATCATATGAAAGTGTAGTCGAACCTATACAAAAATCAAAAGAGAAATATAGAATAACCATAACGACTCTTTTGAATTTTTTTAAACGATATCCCCAGACTGAAAGAAAATATTATATTTATATTAAGTAAAAATGAATCACTGGCCCGTTGCAAAGATATGGAAAATGTCTTAACACACGGTAATTCCTCCGATTTTAACGTTTTAGAATTGTCTGTCGAAAAAGTACTTAGATTTGAGCATCCACATAATTAGCCCGCCTTTGAAAATAATATCAAAATGTTTGCTGAATATTTGATGACATTATTATTGAAATTAATTCAAAACTATCAGTGATTGAAAAAATCGCCATGAAATGCTTGCATCAATATCTCCGAACATATTAAGCTTAGCAGAACATATTATACACCATATTACAGACTAAATTTTGGTGAAGATTTGTATACGTGATAAAAGAAGAATTACTTCAAAATATTGAAAGATGTTTTTTAAGTAATTCTTTTTACTTTATCATACGCAGTATGGATGAAGTACTGTAATCGTGCCGAAAAGAAAAATTGAGATTTTAGCGGAAAAAGTGGAAATTTTAGCGACGATTCCGAAGAAACTACTAAAGATTTCTGGACGAAAGTTCATATTTAGAAGTTTTATGACCAAACTTAGAGCTGAAAAGCTTCTGGTTCAAAACGGTCCAAAGGAACTGGCTATTTACTCTTAGCATTTTTCAACGATTTTGCAAATGAGCCGTCATTTCTGTAATTTCGTCAAAATAGATAAATAATAAATTAAAGTAGAGGAAATTTTGTATAATTTATGTCTATAACATTTTTTGGTAAGATTAATAGTTTAGCTGCAGGAGCAAATTCTATTTGATCGAAATCGTGTCTACATTAATACTAGGTAGCCAGGAAATTTTGAAACTTTTGACAGTACTCAGAACGTCAGCGGTTGCGAAACGTCAATTCAACACGCAAATGCATGGAGAATGTGATGAGGAGGAGAAACACGCGCGCACGTACGCTATGTGAAACAATATGGAAACAGCTTGGTGTTTCCATGGTGTTTACAAAGTCAATGTGTACTTCAAGTGCGGATTGCGGATAGGAATATTGTTATGCATTTTTCAAGGATTTTGCGAATGAGCCGCCATTTCTGTAATTTCGTCAAAGTAGCTAAGTAATAAATTAAAGTAGAGGAAATTTGGTATAATTTAGGTCTATGACATTTTTTGGTAAAATTAATAGTTTAGCTGTAGGAGCAAATTCTATTTGATCGAGATCGTGTAATATAGGATTTGCCAGATATTTTTATTCTAATGACAGTAGGTAGTGTTAAAGGCTGATTTTTTGACAATACCAACTGTCAGTATCTGTCAAATCCTGGCTAATTCGTTTTATTTTAATGCAAACACGATCGATCTCGATAGAATCTCATGCAGCTAAACTATTAATTTTATATATTGTATGATAAAGTCTTCAGATTTTTTTGTCTTTTTATTTGATGCTCAATCATGCTTTCAAGTACTTCGGACGCAAGGGTGGTCTCGAGAAATTCCTTTGAAGCTCTCTAGGTTGTTTTAGCAGTTTTCCCCCCAAAGAAAACGGAAATGAGTTAACAGATGAGGTCAAGTGTTTCGAACCGTGCCGTTGGCGAACGGTACACACTGCCGCTCGAGGTAGAATTAAACCGTTTATCTTAGTTCTGTTAAGAGAGCACTTTAACTATTTGAATTTTTAATCACGCGAATTTGGAACTCCGCTGGGCGCCAGTTTCGTTCGTTTCCGCCACTGGCTAAAGAAAGAACAACGTCGCGCCAGGTTAAACTCTCGACGTAACCCATTTCTCATTTCATTCCAAACCAATTATAACACCAATTATTTACGATAAATATTATTTCAGCGAATTAATCTATTTACCGGATAGCGAAGGTAGTTTATTTTAGTTCATTTTCAACTCCTGTGTGTATTAGAGGACGTACTATATCTGACAACAGTGGAAAATTAGCCAATTTCCGGGAATTCCGGAAACGACTGGTGTGCGGTGGATTTTGAACCTTCCAGCGCTGTGGAGAATATACCTCGGCTCTGCGGGAGCAATTTAAAGACAAAGTAAGTCGTAAGCTGGCTAAACTACATTGCCCGGTCTCTGCTAACCGCTGCAACAGATCTGTGCCACATCCAGTTGTTTGTGGGGAATTGCAATAAACGCGAACGCAAACGTTACAAATACTTTCTACAATCTTTAACTTCAACAAATAGTGGTAATACAATTTATATTTCCCTGGCATGTTTACGATTTGGGTAAGTTGTACCAAGCAGATTTTCAAATAGAACTAATATGACAAGCATTGAATCGTTTAGAAATAGAGTCGCCTCTGCCTGATCATATCCACAGTCCACACCTACAAAAAGTAATGTCGGTTGAAGATTACTACAACGTTGAAGTGGATGACGTTTAATTGTCATCTTTTGAATGGACTAGCCATTCGTTGTAATCATGATTCAATTGATAAAATGAAGAAAATAGATCTGGGCGACACTGCTCAATATATTCTGACCGATGAAATGCCGCAGTACGAGAATTGTCCACCTGGTGATTTCATTTTCACTTTCAAGTGGCAAAGTAATTGTGGATATTGCAGCAAGGATAGCCATATGCACAGAGAGAAATTTTTGTTTGATTCAAATAAATATGCATTGACTCAAAGAAATTTGTTGTTTCAATAGAGGCAAAGAAATATTTATTTGCGGATAAAAACGCATTTATTTGAAATATTTGTTTGGTAGAAAGAACGTTGATTTGTGTCAAACAACTTATGTTTCCAGTTAAAAAGTTTGCAATTTGTGTATTATAAGAAATGAGATTTATTTACTTCAAATAATTATGATTGTGTTGAGTGAAAGAATTACATTTTTTTAAATTAACAAAATTGTTGGTCGAGTTAAAATGCTTAAAATTATTAATTTGTTGAAGGAATTAATAGACAAGAATTTTTCGGAAGACTCGCCATGTGTCACCTCCTTTTTGGGATGTCGCACATCCTCGACTAGTGCTTGGTCTTCCTAGCCCTACATATAGTCAAGGTTAAGTTAGTAAAGTGTACTCTGATTTGTAATCGCAACTTGAACCTGCAGGCACTGTACTCTATAAGTTCTATACTGTCGATCACGCGGCTTTATACTCTCGGTATGTACGAAGTGCGAGGAGAGAGTTTACAGCGCCATCTAACAATACAGTTGGATGACATTAAAAATATATTTATTTGAATCAAAATATGATTTCTTTGGTGGAAGGAAACCTATTTTAAATCCAAAACAAAAATATTACTTTGAAGGAAATAAATATCTTCTTGTGTAAAAATATATTTATTTTAATCAAAATATGATTTCTTTGGCGGGAGTAAACCTATTTTTAAGCCAAAGACAAAATATTACTTTAAGCGAAATAAATCTCTCCTTATATACAAATTTATATGTTAGAATCAAAATTATATTTCATTGGTGTAAAGAAACGTTTTTTTAAAATCAAAACTAAAATATTACTTTAAAGGAAAGTAATTTTTGTTTGTATCCATATATATTTATTCCACTTAAATAAATATTTCAAATAAATTAATCTCTGCAAGCAAATAAACTAGAGTATTCAATGAAGTAAATATTGTTGGCGTCAAAGAAATATGTTTTGACCCAAAAGAATAAATTCAAACAAATACATTTCTTTGAAACAAGAAATCTTTTCTCTCTGTGTATAATTGAAAAAATTTGAGCATTCAGGGACCTTCCTCGACAGATTTTTCACTCATTTTAAGAGTGAAGAGAAATGTTGTTGATATTCTCATAAAATCTAAATACTGCAAAACTTGCAAATTAGGGCAGTTAACCAAGAAGCCTCGAAATGAGCTGTGTATTTATGATGGACTACCCATTCGTCGTAATCATAATTCAATTGATAAAATAAAGAAAATAGATCTGGGCGACACTGCTCAATACATTCTGACCGATGAAATGCCGCAGAACGAGAATTGTCCAGCTAGTGATTTGATTTTCACTTTCAAGTTGCAAAGTAATTGTGGATATTGCAGCAAGTATAGCCATATGTGTTGTCAATGATGCACTATCCAGCCTTATGAAGATTATGGAGGTATTATGTATGAGCATCGGGCCAAACTGCAATAATTTCTGCGCGAAGGCTGACGCACGGCGCATCACGTTTTCAGAGCCATCGCTGACTGATGCTGCAAAACAGGCCCGTCTGTCGTCAAAATCAAACAGAAAGAAACAAGAGGATGAACATATTAATTTGAAAAGATAATTATATGGTCCAGGCATCGCCGACTATAGTAAAATATAACAATTCTATACATCGAAGTTACACAAATACTTTAAACCGTGCTTTCTCAAAACCTAATTTTTCAAACTAGTCGGATTCACTTGAAATTTTATATTCAGCTTCAGAACAACATTGTCTAGAGGAGTACGTACGAATTTTACGATAAACTTCGAAACTTTTTTTGTTATAAACAATTTTTAACATAATTTTGTACTTAAAAGTGATAATTTGTGTGCGAACGTGCACCATTTTGTTTTAAAGCGAAATTTTCTAATTTCTATAAGTTTAGTATCCATTTAAAATTGTACAATTTTGAAGTAGGATAACCGGTCAAAACAACGATTTTCTTCAATGAAAGATTCATATATATATATATATATATATATACAACAACCGCTGTTCGGGATTAACAGAGATTGCTTGAAATTGAGACAACATTACGTTGTGTTTACACCATAACTGCAACTAATCGCAAGAAATTGGATTTAATAATAATTTACGTAATGTAATATCCAGGTTGAACCGTATGAGGAATTGACAAGCTTCAGTGATCACAACCACGCAACAATATTGAACTTAAGCAGCGTTCGTTCATTGTTTTCCGCGTTTTATATAAAACTATACTAAGCCTATACTGCTTACTCAAAGAGAAATCCGCTCTTGTCTAGTTGTTATACAACATGTTTTACACCTTTGTCTTCAACTTGAACGAAGAAGTCTTGTGTATTATTATTATTATTATTCTATATTCTATAACAAAAACGAAAGTTTTAGAAAGAAATCGCGTGTAAATCTATTATTTATAGGTTTTAAACAATGCTGCAGGATGTGGTAATTAATTACCTTAATTAGTATACCGGTTAGCAACAAAAGTGATAATTGTAATGCCAGAACATAGTCCAAACATCACATATAACAATTTTACACATTTAAGCAAGTTAATTATGTAATTGCGTATTGACCAGGCAAAGACTGAGTATAATATAGTTTCAATTAAAAGCCCTCTGGGCTGTAGTGGGCTAAAAAACATCAATTGCAATGCCACGAGCAACACTGATCATTGCAATAATTAAAAACAGCCAGCTGCTCTGGCAGAAGGTTCAGCACAACTGTTGAATCGTTTTACCATGGTGGAAAACGTTCTACATAGAAAGAAAAAATGTGAAAGTTAAAATTATGACAGTTTTTTTTTTATAGAAAAATTTGTTTTAGGAAAATAATTGGCCCATACAAGTGTCAACAAAGACAGTACTGTTTTCTGCGTGTCCCGATGTAATCTTCAGAGTTCTGATTCAAATTGTCGTAGTGTCAAATGCTGATGTTTTGACAAAACCTACTGTCAATAGAATCAAAACATCTGTCAAATCCTGGCTAACTAGTTTGATTTTAATGCAATGATAAAGTCATGTATCTAGCCACATCACATTTATATACAGAAGACTTATTAAAAACACTGTGGGAAAAAATTAAAAGTTTCAAAGTTTCCATTACTCCTATTTCTAATAATATTTAGTAAACTTAAGTATTTCTTTAAAATACAAGCAATAATAGATTTTTAAATCCAATATTGTGTTACTTTATGTGTGGGTATACAACTATTTTGATAATATCGGATCAATTTTATTCTTATTTTCTTATTAAATGAAAGTATATTAAAATGAATAGTTGACATTTGTCTTGTTTTGCTCAAAAAGAATAGAACCATATAAAAGAGGAACCATATACAGGATAATTTTTGTTTGTTTGCAGGGTGATGATTTTGATTCTATTGACAGTTGGGATTATCAAAACATGAGCGTTTGACACTACCTAATGTCATTAGAATGAAAATATGTCAAATCCTGACTAACTAGTTTTATATTAGTGGAGACGCGACCGATGTTAATCAAATAGAATTTTCTCAATATTTTGACATACTACGTATGATATATAAGTAATAGTAGCATAAGCATATAATATGGTCACATACTTACTGAGAGTATGTCATTCAAACATTATCAGTAAAAAAACAATAACATTTGTCTAAAATTGTCAACCTGTCAAAAGAACAACAATTGTGATACATCATAATTAAAAATGAAGTAAAGTACGCGATTAGATATCTGTTTTTGACTGTAGAAATAATAAAAAAGTATGTTTTAAAATTTCACCCTAGCTAATTTATAACAAATATCATTATCTACCGATTTTGGTACACGTTTTATTTCACATTAAATTGACGCGACATTATCAAAAATACTGCATCCCATACAAAGAGTACGATCAGGGCCGGCCCTAGCGTTTTTGCCGCCGTAGGCAAATCTCAATAGTGTCGCCCCCCTGATTGATTGATTAATTACTTTTATAACAAACCAACTGCAAACGATTGAAATAATTATTATCAAATAATAAATTCATGCATCATGAGTCCTTGCGTGTATTATTTTTTATTATATTTTGCAAGACGCGTTAGTAATGTAGCGAAAACAAACATCCTACACACTACGTACCAAGATATTATTTTCTTGTCGAAAGTAAAACGTATTAAGAATTCTATAGCCCGAAAACTATTTCTTGCAGGCATAAGAATGTATTTTTCACCGGTGCATTCATGCGGCATTAATATGTTTACCTCAAATAGTCTGCCCAATATTGGCGTACAAGTTTTTTTTACGGCCACAGAACTACAAGTTTTTGTCGAGCCAGCCGATGCGTTCGAGACCTTGCAACATGTTTGCAAGTCCAGATGTGCGATGTTACGAATTGGCATTAAATGTTCATATTTTCGGTACTTTCGGTACAAATATTTGACAGTGCATATCTCGCAGTGCAATTTGCTTAGATTAATAGGATAATAATACTCGAAAACAAAAGACGATAGCTAATTTTGGTTTTCACCATTGATTATATTCGACATACAAACAATACTTTTAAAACAACAAAAAGTAAATAATACTAGTACAATATACAAAGTTTAACCCTAAATTAAAATTAGCTCTTTCGAACCTTTTTTTCTGCAAAATCGCGAGTAACTTCTTTCAGATCTAATGTATTACTCAATTCATATTCAGTAGCCTTCATTGCTAATCCATCAGGACAATTTTAAGTAGACATGGTTCTAAGTACTTTTTTTATTAGTATTAGTTTAGCAAACTGTCTATCGCCCACTCAGGTAGCAACAGTTATAGGCAGGGTTAGAAAAAAAAACTGCTAAGCAATGTTTAAATTTGACCCAATGTTAAGGGAGGTAATGAATTTTTAAAAACGTCAACTGGACCTTCTGGAAACAAGGTCTATGGACGCAAAATCATTTAACGTAATAATTAATTCGCCCGACTATGAAAATAGTACCAATAATACCATCAAAATGTTTACTGAATGAAGACATTATTATTGAAATGTATTATAAATTATCAGTGATTATCAGTGAAATTTGTCATGAACTACTTGCATCAAATATCTCCGAAAGTATTAAGCTTAGCAGAACAAAATGTACACCATATTAAAGATGAAAAGAATTACTTAAAAATATTGAAAGATGTAGATTTGGGAGAAGGTTAAAAAACGGGTTTTCAGAACCGAAATATTATGTCAATATCTACACTGTTAAGTCATCTGTCATCAGCAAACTTCTGTCGTTTTTGACAGAATAGATATTGACATAATATCTCCGTTCTTTACATTTTCCCGAATCTAAATCTATAAATATTTTAAGTAATTCTTCGTTTATCATGTACCCAAATCTTCATTAAAATTTTATCTTTAATATTTGTGTTTTAATTTTGATGTGTAATTTGTTCTGCTAAGAGTAATATTTTCGGAGATATTGATGCAAGCACTTCATGGGGATTTTTTAATCACTGATAGGTTTTTAATTAATTTCAATAATAATATTATCAAAGACTCAGCACATTTTAATATTATTTTTATAGGCGGGCAAATTATGTGTCTACCCAAATAAAAATTAACTAGCTTACCATTTCGGCAGCAAATGCTAAACCGTTAAGATGGAGGATTCGCCAACTTTTAAAGCGGTTTCTATATCTCTTCGATATCCCTTCGATTTTGACTTTTACATTCTTATAGTTTATGAAGAGCGGAATCGAATGGTGTTACAGTATGATTTGGTTACATTATATCACTACTACAATATTGGATACTAACGAATTTACTGAGAATGTATAAATAAAAAAAAATTCAAATTAGGGAGGCCGCACCAGCAAGTAATCAGGCTACAATTTGCTCAGTTTACGCGGAATTTATAAAATTAGAGTTATGTGTAGCAGTCAGTACATGTGCATGATAAATACACAAACATCTACTCAATACAACATTTCATCTCTTAGATCTCCGCTATTCATTCAGCATCTCAGAGCAGATTTATAAGACCACCAGATGGCCTATAGGGGAACCCTCAAAAGAAACAACGTCCATTCTAGCGAACAAATCTTAAGCCGCCCGTCTATAACCAGCATCATGCACCTACAATTTAAATAACACACAAGTGAAAGGGATTTGAACTTTCGACAGTGGTGAAAAAATGACAAGAGGCTAGGCCATAGGCACAGTTCGTTCTTTCCCACGTGGAAACCATCAGCAGCATCCGTCTCTCTCCAACACAGTACCTCCGTCCCCTACTAAACGATTTGTGTCGATATTTTGCCAGGAGGCAACTTCTTTTCTATCTCTCTCTTTGTTAAATCGACTATACGTCGGTCCTTCTTCATACAATTACTTGATAACTCGATGCCGGTACTCCATTCAGAACGAATTGTTGTATCTGTAGTCTGTACGCTGTACGCTCGGCTTACCAGTAACCAGAGTTAGCAGAGTTACCATGGGTTGGTGATTTGCTTCCAAGGTGGGTTCAATTTTTTTCTTTTTGCCGGCGATGGGAACCGGTAGAAGGTTGGTCTTTGTCGGAGGTGCTGCTTCGGAGAGAGATGGACGATACGTCGTGGTGTCTGGAGGGTCTGATGTAACCGGATTTGTAAATTCAAGGGACGAGTATTGGGTATAAGTGAGTCAGATTTGAGGTGTGCACAGGTTACTGTTTACTTTTGTTTGCCATGCTGTGTGTGTCATATACCTACATATACCTACTAATTATAACGGTATTATGAATATCTAATAATTTAGAGATAATATAATATTAGATAGTTTAAAAGAATACTCATAGATCCGGTTCAACCGGAAATTGTCCATTGTATCTCATCATTATCTAGAACTGGCATAAAAAATAAAGCAAAGATACTTTAGACTATTTACCAAAGGCATGAATTCTGCCAAATATTTGTTCTGAGATTAGCCATCCTTTGTAGTAATGCCGTACAAGTACAAAAAAACAACCATAAGCAAGGCAAATGTTTGTTTACCATAAACATTGGAGAAATTTTGCATATACACTATGGGAAATAATATCAAGTCAATTCAAATATAAATGAACATTATGTGATCGATCAAATAGAATTTGCTCTTGCAGCTAAACTATTTAAACTACTTTGACTAAAAAATGGGCATCAATTATTCAGAATTTCCTCTACTTTAATTTATTACACCCACAGCTGGAAGAAGTGTGTAAGAAAAACTTACCACGTTTTAGATTATCGCATATTTTAATAAAAATGTGATTTGGCCAGGCACAAGACTTTATCATACTATTTATAAAATTAATAGTAAATGAGATTCTATTAGATCGAGATCGGTCGTATCTGCATTAAAATAAAGCTAGTTAGCCAGGACTTGATAGATATTCCTTATTACTTTATCATACGCAGTATAATAAAGAATTATAATCGTGCCGAAAAGAACAAATTGAGATTTTAGCGGAAATTGGGTCCCCTGGACACTTTTGACCAAGGTACAAAAAATGTCTGTGTGTGTGTGTGTGTATGTGTGTGTGTGTACCCAATTTTTGTGGAGACGATTCCGGAGAAACTACTAAAGGTATCGGGCCGAAAGTTCATATTTAGAACTTTCATGACTAAACTTAGAGCTGAAATGCTTTTGTTTCAAAAGGGTGTAAAGGAACTGGCTATTTACTCTTAGCATTTTCCAACGATTTTGCAATTGAACCGTCATTTTTGTAATTTCGTCAAAATAGATAAATAATAAATTAAAATAGAGGAAATATTTTGGTAAAATTAATAGTCTACATTAATAGTAGGTAGCCAGGAAATTTTGAAACTTTTGACAGTATTCAGAACGTCAGCGGTTGCGAAACGTCAATTCAACACGCAAATGCATGGAGAATGTGATGACGAAGAGAAACACGCGCGCACGTACGCTATGTGATACAATATTGAAACAGCTTGGTGTTTCCATGGTGTTTACAAAGTCAATGTGTATTTCAAGTGCGGATTGCGGATAGCAATATTGTTATGCATTTTTCATAGATTTTGCAAATGAGCCGCCATTTCTGTAATCTCGTCAAAAAAGTTAAATAATAAATTAAAGTAGAGGAAATTTTGTATAATTTATGTCTATGGCATTTTTTGGTAAAATTAATAGTTTAGCTGTAGGAGCAAATTCTATTTGATCGAGATCGTGTCTGCATTAATATAGGATTTGCCAGATATTTTTATTCTAATGACAGTAGGTAGTGTCAAAGGCTGATTTTTTGACAATACCTACTGTCAATATCTGTCAAATCCTGGCTAATTCGTTTTATTTTAATGCAAACACGATCGATCTCGATAGAATCTCATGCAGCTAACCTATTAATTTTATATATTGTATGATAAAGTCATATGGCCAGTCATATGACATCAGATTTTTTTTCGGTAATATTACTTTGTCATACTACGTATGATAACCAACAATATGAAGAACTGCATATGGTGTTATAAAATGTTCGTTTTGATTTATACCACTGGCCTCAGCTGTTTTTTTGGTTTCAAAGTATATGTAACAGAACGCTTGAATACATCGAAGGTATACAATTACAAATGGATACTAAACTCTCTCTTTTTGCGAGGTCTACACTAATATCAGTATTACCCAAGTCCATAATACTTCGCAAAAAAAAAACATTTGTAACACGAATATATAAATTTTAATATCCATGTTCACTATTTAAACCAGATTTATATTACTACTTCAAAACACGATAATTTCCTGTTCCATGAACTAAAATATAATTATTTGGAATAAAATACACCTACGTATCAGCTGCTTATTTATCTGAAAACGTATTTTTACCACAGTAGTAGTGGAATTTTGTATAAAAAACCGATATATAGGTATAAATAGAGGGTGTATACCCCTCCAATTCCTCGGCTATCTAGAAACGTCCATTGTTGAAGGGAGACAATTCTACAACATCTGGTCCACCCTCAATGAAATGAATAACTCCTGAGGGTGATTTATGTGTTGGGACTGACCGAAAACCAACTTTGGAAGGATGGATTCCTTTAGAGAATTTATACAATCGAGTTTCTCCTAAAAATGTGTACAATTTAGAATACATAGGAAGCTGTAATTTATGTCTATAACATTTTTTGGTAAAATTAATAGTTTTGCTGCAAGAGCAAATTCTATTTGATCGAAATCATGTCTACATTAATAGTAGGTAGCCAGGAAATTTTAAAACTTTTGACAGTATTCAGAACGTCAGCGGTTGCGAAACGTCAATTCAACACGCAAATGCATGGAGAATGCGATGAGGAGGAGAAACACGCGCGCACGTACGCTATGTGAAACAATATTGAAACAGCTAGGTGTTTCCATGGTGTTTACAAAGTCAATTGTGTATTTCAAGTGCGGATTGCGGATAGCAATATTGTTACGCATTTTTCAAGGTTTTGCAAATGACCCGCCATTTCTGTAATTTCGTCAAAATAGCTAAATAACAAATTAAAGAAGAGGAAATTTTGTATAATTTATGTCTATGACATTCTTTGGTAAAATTAATAGTTTAGCTGTAGGAGCAAATTCTATTTGATCGAGATCGTGTCTGCATTAATATAGGATTTGCCAGATATTTTTATTCTAATGACAGTAGGTAGTGTTAAAAGGCTGATCTTTTGACAATACCTACTGTCAATATCTGTCAAATCCTGGCTAATTCGTTTTATTTTAATGCAAACACCGATCGTGTCTCGATAGAATCTCATGCAGCTAAACTATTAAATTTATATATTGTATGATAAAGTCATGTGCCTGGCCAGATCAGATTTTTTTTGTCATTTATCTCTGATTCGTTTAATGTCCCCAACCTCGCTGGAGGGTTGGTATCTCATTTTCCTAACAAAATAAACAATTTTGTAATTCCCTCTGTACATTAGCCCTAATGACTTGTGCGCTCCCTCGGAAATGCAAACAAATTATATCAGAAAACGCAGGGACGCCAGCATTTCATCCCAGTAGCCCTTCAATTAGGACAATTTACATTTTTCCAAACCAACGACAACGTTAACGAACATTTTTGAGCAAATTTACGATTATATACAGGGTGGAAATTAAGTAAGGAATAATTCTGTTAATAACTAAAAAATCGAAAAATCTAGAAGGGGTAGAACGATTAAAATTATAGCGAATACCAACAAGATTACTTCGATTATTATAACCAGTATAAAAAAAAGTTTTTAATCATAATTTTCCTTGAAAATTTTCTGATGTAACATAGTAAAATTTTAATACCGTTGAAAAGGGATTAAAAAGTACTACCAAAATAAAAAATATTGGTTACCATTTAAAATAAAAATATCGATGACGTCTATAACTCTTACAAATAATGTTGATGAAAATTAACAATTATTGAATTATTCCGTTACTTAAGTTCCACAATACATATAACGACACGGCGATTATGCCTCGCCAAAGAAATTTGGATATCCGGCGACAGATTACCGAATTAAACAATAATGGCAAAATGAGTCAATAAGATAACAGAACCACGAACAGGCATTTGGAAGTCCCATGGAAATTCTTGGCAATTTAAATCGGGTTTCGGGATTAGCATTTAAAATTAATGAACGATCTGCAAAATAATCCATGTGTCTACAAATTTACGATGCTAAATTTGTAAAAGTTTTTTGATATTTTTAAGTTTTATACGCTCAGAGCTGACGTTTGTAATATATGTAATATATCAAGAGTTGTATTTATTTTATATTGTTTGTGCATGTATTTAAATATTATTAATAAATAAACTGTTGAAACTGTTATAATAGTTTGAATATTTATATAACAAAATCGGGCATCCTTTTTAAATATTTTTTGGGTTTATCAAGCAAACTTAATTTAGTATTCACCACTAATCGGCAAATCTGCTAACTCCATATCAGTAGATCTATCCGCTTCCATCAAAATTTTGTTTACAACCTTATTGTATAAAACTGAAGAAAACATAAACTCCAATCGATAGAAGAGATTTCTCTCGTACCGGGTCACATATTATAATCAAATTTACACAAAAATTAAGAATTTAATTGTTAGTTAAAATTACTACCTTCACAAGTTATCGTTCTTTTTGTGTATTGATATTGCAAGCGACAAAACCGACGTCAAAAGAGGGGACATAATATATGGCCACGATAGTACAATTACAAGAGTTTAATAACTAATTAACTAATTCATCTGTGTGACCTACGAACATCTACGATGATAACAATTTAATTATGCAAAATCGTCCGCGAAAAATACCAAATTTTCATCCCGACTAACAAGGCACCGCTCTGGGGTAAAATTGAAATTCCTGCATCTAAAGTGAGCCATTGTTTGAGTGACCGCGGTGACCTCTCCCACAATTAAGCCTCGCTGCATGCCTGTGCTCGCCAAGAATCGCTCCGTTTGCTCCAACAAAACACTTCGCATTCTTTCCCTCAGCTCTTCGAACGCATGACCATACAAAAACCGAACGAAAAACCACTATAAAGGAGTCTCTAGGCGGTCGCATCTTTTGTTTCAAACCATCTAGCAGCCTCTGCGCACTCCAGAGAGAGAGACTATGACCCACTGGCACACTTGCATCTCCGCTAAACGATCTCCATTTCCACTCCTTTGCCGGTGCAGATATCAAATGATGACTCGGTGATGCATTAAAATGTCATATTTGAGATCTCATTAGGTTTTCTGGCAATTCTACACGTTGGAGCGCGGTTCGCCGTCTGATGCCTCGTTGAAATCTCCCGAATAACATTGGAATTTTGTTGTTTTTTCGGTCGTTTATGATTATTTAGGGAATTTTAAGCTGAATTATCCGCATTTATCTCCATGAAAAATTGCTTGGTTACTGAGTTATAGCCATTTTAAAAAATAAATTTTCCCGAATAACATTGGAATTTTGTTGTTTTTTCGGTTGGTTATGATTATTTAGGGAATTTTAAGATGAATTACCAGCATTTATCTCTATGGAAAATAGCTTGGTTCCTGAGTGATAGCCACTTTTTAAAATAAATTTTTGGTGGAGCTAAATAAAAGTTGATCTAAATAAACTTCCTGGCGTATAGTTTTCGTAGGTGAGGTCGAATCGCATCAGATTGAATGGGCTAGGCGGACGGCGGGCGGCGACCGGATGTGAAGTTCTTCGGGGCATGAGGCATTAGCGTATCCACTATTTAGTTATGGAACTTTCTAATAATTTTCTGTTCTATCTCTCTTCCGTGTGTGGAGGGATAGCTTCAGAAACTCGTATATACATGCATATTGGAGTCCATCGAATCGAACTGAAGCAAACTTCGGATTGAATGCATCCTATTTGATAAATTTACTGAAACTTCCTATACATGCCTTGATGTACTAATTGAAATTAGTAAATAGCATATGTCCAGAACTTAATAATAGTATATTATAATACAAGAAGACAAACGAAATAAGAGATGGAGCTTGGAGATGAAAATAAAAATGGGTATAGCTCTGCTACGCATGCCACATAAAAAGTTCTAAAAATATGTAAACATTTTGAAATATATTTCCTAAAATAGAGATAATAAATATGATGTTTTGATAATATATATTTTTGCCCTCGTCTACATATCATCCACATGTTATGTGCGGATTTATTAAGCCTTAGATTAGTATAAAGTTGTATTAAAAATGAGCTTACCAAAACTACTTGAGTAGGTGGTCCGTAACAGCTAATATAAAGAATCAAGCAAAATTACCTAAATATTTGACAAACTAAGAAGGTTTTGAAAGTTTTATTATATTTGAATTTATATTACCGCGAACATGTCAGATGCTTGGAGGAACAATCACAATATACCAAATAGGTGGCGGCATTTATAACCACCAAGTGATAGTTCACGAACAAAATTTTGTGGGACCAGAAAATCAAAACATACACACACACACACACAATGTGGAATTATGTGAATACGGGCAAAAAGAAAACTTCGGAAGCAATTCGGTACATCGAGAGTGCTATTTCCCTCAAACATTCAAGAGTTGGTTTGTAGAAATAAATTCCAAAATTCCCGTTATGTTCTAAATTTATACAGAAATATATCATTTTCTTTTCTGTATCAGACTAATGATTTTCGCCGCAAATAAACTTCATTCGAGTATTAATTTTTTCAATTCGGTAAAAAGTTAGAGCTGATAAAAATGTCAATAAAATCGTATTTTAAACGGCTACAACTTCTTAAGGAATTGAGAAAACCAATAAGTCAATATGAAACTTTTTAGACTATTAATATATTTATATTTTTTCTAATTAATGTTATTTTGTAACTGTTATTTAATAACCGATTTTCATTGTTGGGGAAGATTGAAACAAATTGTTTACAGTGAACCGTTACAAAACGATGTAAAACTATTAAAAAATGCCCTTGACTATTTTTCAATTGCTACTGCCTGTAAACCACTTTTCATAGTTCCGTGGAATAAAAACGGTATTAAAAACAAAGAACTACAGCTGTGACAACCACTTTCTTTTCTTTGTTGTTGCGATATTCAATTTCCAGATAATATCATTTATTTTCGCGTTTCTACCTCATCGCTGACTGCTGATATACTTTCCGATAAACAAATTTTACGGTGTTGTGAAGATGGCAAGTGAAAGTCTCAGTCTAAAGCATTGCCACTTATATCGGCGCTCAACGGTCTATTGAAGGAGAAATTGCAAACACCGACTCATTTAATGAGTACAAAGGCGATTATTTCCACAATAATTAGCTGCTAAAAGGAATTTATATTAGAGATACTAATATTTACTGTGAAAAAAAGAAAGTAGGTATGGACCGCATTTCTGTAATTTCGTCAAAATAGTTTTTATTGTATTAAAATATTTGTCAAATCTTGGCAAACTAGTTTTCCTTTAACGCAGACACGACCGATCTCGATCAAATAGAACATAATTTACTATTCGTTCTATTAAAATATGCAATAATCTAAAACCTGTAAGTTTTTCTTACACACTTCTTCCAGCTGTGGGTGCGAAATACCCTTATCCGCACGCATTGACAGCCTACCTGCGCGCTATTCACGAAAAATACGGCCAGAAAACTCGAATCATTGAACCCACAGCTGGTTTAACTTTTTTACATTCTATCTTCTTCGCACTTTGGTATACGAGACGTTCTAAAAGAGATAAAATACTGCCGTTGAAAAGCAAAGCAATAATCGTATGTTATACCCTGACAAAGGGGTTGCGAGGGTGATTTTTTTTCTCCTGATCCACCCTTATATACACAGACAACCAGGTAGAAAAACCAGGCATGATAAAATTGGGGTATGGATTTTGGTATAGAATAGTGGGCGAAAAAACATGGTGTGTAGTAGATCGTCCGATATAATTTTATTCGGTATCGTGGGGGTAGTAGAATTATAGGGGTTGTCTCGTCATGGGGGAGGGGTTATGTATATCTATTAATTCGCTGGACGATCCATTTATTTCTTAGATTATTTTTAGTGGAAATTTTTAAATTATAATAAAACCGGTGTATCGAACCTAGTCGTGGCCATTTTTTTTTTAATAAGCTACTTTAATTATTCCTCTAGAACAAACTTTTGCGTGACACACACAATATACCCGACGAATTTTAATTACACAACACAACAACCACAAACAAAAACATCTGTTTTTATATGGCGAGGGCTGTTCACCTCGTCGAATGGCAGAAAAAATCCAACAACCCCCCTTAAATTTAACGCCCCGAATGTGGCAAAGGCAGCCGCCCGCTATTCGTGTGCGGGTGTGTGTGTGTATGCACACATTTACAGCTGTCACTTGTTTGTGGGGCCCCCGATGTCTGCGTAGTCGCCAGTTTCGAAGGTCTTTGTCCCATTCACACGCAAGGGGACCTTCCATGCTGCTGCCAGAAAGGCCTGTCGAAAACGATTCACGTCAACCGGCTCAATGAATGGGGAAGTGAAAAATAGAACTTTTACTAGTCACCCCGACAATACATATGGCGCTAGACGTTATATAGATATAAATGGATAGGATGACGTGGCAATTCTAATCTTGTACTCGCAATACGTGACATTGTTTGTGCTTCTATCAAAAATAAGGGGTGGTTCCTATTAAGGGTGTCTTCTACTTTCTGATATACATTGTATATTAAGAAGATTAAAAATGCAGTCGTGAAACTGATAGCAATCTATAGCTTATGGTTCCAACAGTAACATATAAAACTGTTTAGAATAATAGTTAATAGGAAAAAAATAATTAATTAAAAACCATTGAAAAATTGTGCCTATCGGACTTTAATCCTCCATTCCACGAAAATTCCAAATTGTAGCGGACAAAATTTACTATCAAAATGTTTCTGGAACCTATACGAAAAAAAAAGAAAATTAACGGGTAATTTAGTATTATCATATTTTATAATTGAATGAATCAACTAGTTTTTTTGCGGTTGCAGGTTAGGGTGTATCGAAAAAACGATTTTTTTTCCGGAAATCAAAATTTCAATTTGGCAAAAAGTTGTCCCACCATGAACCTACATATACTACCAAAAAAATTTGCGCAATTGGAAAATATTTAGGTCTCCCGCAGAAGACCTACAGTTTCTAATTTTGTTTAAGAGCTAATTTTTCGTACCATTTTCGTATAATTTAAAATATGTGCTTAAATGTTGATAAAAGTTTATTTGTCATTAAATTGTGCTTTATCATACGCTGTATGATAAACTATTGTAACCGTGCCGAAAAGAAAAATTGAGATTTTAGCGGAAATATGTCTTTTTGGTGTATGTCTGTGTGTATGTGTGTGTGTGTGTACCCGATTTTTGTGGTGATGATTCCGGAGAAACTACTAAAGGTATCGGGACGAAAGTTAATATTTTTAGAAGCTTTATGACCAAACTTAGAGCTGAAAAGCTTTTGGCTCAAAAGGGTCCAAAGGAACTGGCGATTTACTCTTAGCATTTTTCAACGATTTTGCAAATAAGCCGTCATTTCTGTAATTTCGTCAAAATAGATAAATAATAAATTAAAGTAGAGGAAATTTGGTATAATTTATGTCTATAACATTTTTGGGTTAATTTAATAGTTTAACTGCAGGAACAAATTCTATTTGATCGAAATCGTGTCTGCATTAATAGTAGGTAGCCAGGAAATTTTGAAACTTTTGACAGTATTATAAACACGCTAATAAATGGAGAATGCGATGAGGAGGAGAAACACGCGTGCGCGTACGCTATGTGAGACAATATTGAAACAGCTTGGTTTTTCTATGGTGTTTACAAAGTCAATGTGTATTTCGAGTGCAGATAGCAACTTAAATAATAAATTAAAGTAGAGGAAATTTTGTATAATTTATGTCTATGAAATTGTTTGATAAAATTAATACTTTAGCTGTAGGGGCAAATTCTATTCGATCGAGATCGTGTCTGCATTAATATAGGATTTGCCAGATATTTTTATTCTAATGACAGTAGGTAGTGTCAAAGGCTGATTTTTTGACAATACCTACAGTCAATATCTGTCAAATCCTGGCTAATTCGTTTTATTTTAATGCAAACACGATCGATCTCGATAGAATCTCATGCAGCTAAACTATTAATTTTATATATTGTATGATAAAGTCATGTGCCTGGCCACATCAGATTTGATTGGCACATGGTTTCAGAATTTTAACACAAACTTTTCTTAATCAAGTATTTCTCCATCTTAGCCCTGTCAAAAACAACCCCATTGTTACTTAGATTATGTTCAAAACATCCCCTATAAGGCAGAGGCATTTCCTTCACTAAATTCCTTCTTATCCAGCGACTATTCTAACTTCATTTACAAAAAAAAATCGTCTCAAGCAACCAGAAAACACACTAAGAACGTTCGTCTTCTCTCTGAAGGGTTTCCAGCGCGTAGAAAACCTGAGAGGGTCCGAAGACGGCCTTAATAGGGCGCTCGGAGACCAGGTGTAGAGTGGCGACCTCTATGTGTCGGGTCGGGCGATGCGACACGCGAGACGATGACACGATATCCTGGCTGCGTCGTGCGTATTTCCCATGCCGAAACATTATTCATCCTGGTTCCTATGTTAGAAGGGGACGCTGGGAAATGGTGTGTCCCGCATTATCGTTCGGGCGACGCGAAAGGTCGAACTAATGAAGCCGTTCCCGTCCGGTAATAAGCCCGTGTGATTTACGCACATTGAAATTGGCGTAACCCGGACGCCATAGAGACGCGAAATTGGAGAGATATTTTGTGGTGGTCGAAGACAAGGGTTTGCGGGTGATACGAAATGATGCTGGGAAATGATAAGGTGAATTTTGAAGGGTTGTTTTAGAAATAATACGAGTTTATTATTTTTAAATTTCAATATTTACTGAAATCAGAGTTTTGACAGATACGTATCTCTAAATAAGTATTGGAATTATTTCTAACGTTCTATGTCATTAAATCAATTTTCAAGTGGTTGGTTTAGAATTAATAACAGTATATTTATTGAAATTTGATTATTTCGCCGAAATTGGTGTTAGGGTTGTACCCGTGCAAAGGTATTCAATTGTTTATCTTAAATTGGCATTTGTATATACAGGGTTAGCCAAAATTACCGGAACACCTAAATAATTCTTCAACCGTAAAAAATTTCAAGGTAAAGTTTTTTGGTTTTAAATAAGCTATCGTCTGGCTATATTTTCAATATACAGGGTGTACATTTCATTTTGGAAATTTGGTAACCATTTTTTTCTCTCTTCAAATAAAACAGACTGTATATTTTTACAATTTTTTTGTTCAACAGTTTTTTCAGTTTTTTGTACAAATATTTTTTTATTTTTTTTTAATTACCCGTACACCTAAATAATTGTTCAACAGCAAAAAATAAAAAAAAATCTTTAAGTTATAACCAATTAATCGATAATGAACTGATAAAAATAAAAAATCAAGAGAAAAACAACAAAACAATGAAACAGAATTCAACTAAATGTTCAAACTGCAAACTTAAAATAAATGTGTATATACAGTGTGCCCAGGAAAGTCCGCATCATATGGAAAAAAATTTACTATCCATTTCTCAGAAAATTGTATTCTTTATAAAAGTTGGCGGCTTGTATGAAACCTAAACGGCAACCGTCAAATATGTCAATTTCGGTGCCATATACCTAGCGATTCAGAATATATGAATTTGTGATAAGAGTAAAGTGCCTTTATTTACATTGTTATCGGTGAAATTTATTTAGAAATGTTGTTTAGAAGTAAAAATTATATTCAAATATGAAGTATCAGCCAACTTTTTGTTTGGTATTTTTTTAAACTTTTCTCTAATGACATTTTCTTGATGCCAAGTTGATTTTTCACCCTGTAGATAATAATAGATCATGCATTAACTAATACAGGAGCGTGACTTACCTTTTATTCAGTTAATATTAATGACTTTGGATATGTTTATAACAGTAGTTATCCATCTACAGCAAGCGATTATCGCGATGTTGCTGTAGATGGATAACTACTGTTGTAAACATATCCAAAGTCATTAATAATAATAATTGAATAAAAGGTAAATCACGCTCCTGTTTTAGTTATTGTATGATCTATTATTATCTACAGGGTGATAAATCAACTTCACATAAAAAATGAGTAATTTTTCGCTAGTTATCACAAAAATAATAAAATGGTTAAAAATGTATTAAAATTTCTTAAAAATAGATTAAAAAGAAGCTTTTGGTATCAGTTACTAATATTTATCAAAAAAGAAAAAATTTCGAGACAACAAAAAACGGGTTTTTGAGATAGGTGGCTGTGACTTTATATTTGAATATAATTTTTACTTCTAAATAACATTTCCAAATAAAGTTTATCGATAACAATGAAAATAAAGGTACCTAGTTTACTCTTATCACAAATTCATATATTCTGAATCGCTAGGTATATGGCATCGAAATTTACATATTTGACGGTAATAAACATTTTTTCCATATGATGCGGACCCTCTTGGACACGCTGTATGTGAGCAAATCTCTTAATTTGAAGTTTTGATAATTGCCTATAACTAAAAATGATGAATTTTTTTAAAAAATAATTACACCATATATAGAATTAAAAAATGTAAAAATATACTAGGTGTTCTATCAGAAAAAGGAAAGGTTACCAAAATTCCAGAATAAAATAAACGTGTACATTGTACATATATTAAAATATATTTAAAAAATAGCTAGTTTAAAACCAAAAAAGTTTTGTTTAAAACATTTTTGTGTTTTTTACGTTTAGAGAATTATTTACATATTCGGGTAATTTTGTCTAATTTTGATTAAATGCCTACAACTCAAAAATCGTGCATTTTCTAAAAAAAATAACCCTACAAAATATTTTTAGTATTAATCTTAGAATTTAAAACGTAAGAATATACAGGGCGTGTTGTTTAAAAAAGGAGAGGTTACAAAATTTCCTGAATAATAATTTTTTTTTGTGATTTTTATACAGTTTTTACAGGTAAATTATTTAGGTATTCGGTACTTTTGGCTAACCCTGTATAAATAATAAACATAACCAACAGGTACAGAGAAAAGTTTCTTCAGTGCATAAAATTGCATGAACAATTTTATTTTGATATATGGAACGGCGAAGGGAACTATAATTTTGCATAGCTTTCCACATAAAGGCAGTTTAGTCTTATGTCATTTTCATGAATGGTAGCAATCAGAATGATAACAACACTCAAAGTTAACTTTAAACTTATTTCATTCAGAAATAATTACATAACCTAACAACACATACGTAAATAACAAAACACACAATTTTACCTAAACGATATAGTTCTCTAGCATACGTTTCATCGACCTTTGTCATAATTACCACTAAATCATCGATTAACAACGTAGATATCCGTTCATCGAACCAACCAAGCAGGTGGTTACGTGATCTTGCAACAAACAATAGCAATTCTGCGATGGTTAGGATAAAAAACAACCTTTGTTGTCACTTAGGTGTTATTATTGTAATTCTGTGTAAAATGCGACGATTACGGCTGTACCGAGGCAACAACTAACAACCTGGCAATTATTTCTGTATTACGATCACTGCGCTCCATTATTGTTGTTTCTTTATTTTAGTATACCTCGTGAATGTTTCGATATACAAGGTTACTCGTGTAAGGTGACACTTCGGGTCAAGCCGTATGTCTCTGATGCAATTAACAAAAGCTGTTCTGTACGTGCTTTGTTTTTTTCGTGGTAATTATAGCGTTTTTTGGAATAATAAGGCCTTTGTGTGGATTGGTGGGAATTTCCATATTTGTACGTGTTTTTACTGTGACAATGTGACACACTAAATACAAGATTTATATATAAGAACTATATTTTAGGATTCATATGTCATGGATGTTTATTCATGTGAAGACGTTATTTATTGTTAAAAATTAATGGCATATTCAGTGCAACTTCTTAGAATATTAAATATTCAATTTCTTGTCATCAAAAAAATTAATATTAAATACTTGTACATTTTTCTGTTTTCTTAAATACTGTTCAAATAGCCCAACCATACATTATAGATTTTTTTTATCTAAGTGCCTTTTCTGATAAAACTTTTCCACTAAAAAAAGCGATAATTGTGCGATGAAGAAATGTCAAAAGTCACCATATTTCCTCTGTCAGAGCTCATCAGAAACTCAAGATGCATCGTACCAAAATATTACATTTTTTAGTTTATGGTAAAATCCTTAAACTGGAAGAAACTCTTTCGCTGTATGTTATTACCTATTTACTAATTTTATATTCTGTAGTATATCACTCAATCCAGGTAAAGAAATCTGCCACAAATTTCTTTATTTTTACGTTTATGTTTTTTTTTTTTCAATTTTGCCCATTATGAGGATAGCAAGTTATCCAATTTATGTAGTTTTCAGTCTTTTTGACTGTACGTTTTTCCTTTTAGAATATTTACCAATGATGTTTGGTTCTTACTGTTTTATCTTGTGTAATTTGTAGTATGTAGCACGAAAACATGTATGTAGCACATGAATAAATAATCTCTGCAAAGTTCCACACATTGATTGATTTCACTTTGCTTTATGGACCAACTTGAATTTGATCATACTACGTATGATAAAGTAAAAAACACTAAAAATCCGAGCAGGAAGAAAAATTAACATACATATGAGGTAGAGAGGGCAGACTGAAGAAGACTAAAGACTTATTTAATACTTTGTTTCTTTAAAACTGGTAAAATATAAATGTTTAATCAACATTACATAATAATAAATCTTATAAACACTATTTAAAACCCATAATATTTACTTGAATGTTCTTATTTGTCGGAATAATGCACCACAAGTGTCTGAATTACGTTCACCTAATTCTAGTTTGCAGTTTTTTTTTATGTAATATGTAGACTTCGATTGTCAAATATCCGCATTACTTACTGTCGTGCTGTAAATCCTGTAAGCATATCCTGTAAGGACACTAGATTTTCTACTTATACAAGAGGATATCCGCTTAAAACAAACTTTCTCTTTTTTGTCCGTTAAATTTTTATATTTGATTGATAAATGTGTATATTTACATCATTTATATAGATAATTCACGACAAAAACATATTTATTATTTGCACCACCCGCTCCGGTAAACATTTGGTTAGGTGCGATAAAACAGGGGTAGGAAAACAAATGACGTACCAATCACGTTAAGCAAACAGGATGGCTACGGTAGACAAATGCAAATCAGTATAAACTCTGTCGCCAACACGCGATTTGATCAAGCTTGCCAACGGATTAATATTTAATTGATGGGATAGCACGCTGCGATGGGATAATGCGCCTCTGTAATTGCGGAAATTAATTGTAAATCGATAATTCAATTAATTTGAATTGTTCCGCGTCAATTGTGCGGCAACATAAGGTTTATACGCACACTGTAAGCGTGCCAGTAATAAATAGTTTATTGAATATCAGCATGAACGCAGCAAGCTATAGTACAACTCAAGTGTTAAGATGGAGTTTGAAATGAGTAGGCAACCACATGTACTTCGTAATATTATTCTGATTGTTCAGCGAAATGATTAGGTATGTATTCCCATTCAAATTATACGTCGAACAGAACATGAATCGATTGCCGATAATACAAAAAATACAACTGACGCGCCAATTTGACGTTTTATTAAACTTGCTACATAATATACCTGCTATTATATCAGTAAATATATTAAATTAACTTACTCACATGTCGAGGATAACATAAATAACTCTAGAAGTACAATTTATTCATTGTTTGCCTTCGATCAAAACTGCGCTCTAATGCGTTCGTTTTGCGGCAAGGCGAGCATATAAATTGATGATTAGTAATCATGTGGGTCGTTCTAGATTGCTCTGACGGTGCTCGTAATTAATATTGATGTCCCCCAAGCAGCTGAATTCATAATTTATGCTCACTGTATGTCTCCCAGCAACTATTAGTTATACATGACATATCAATTTACTCAAGGCGACATCTACACGCGAATCTACAAACCGAATTATCATCGTGCATACGCTAATTTTGCCTGCAACCACAAATCTGGTATTTTACTTATTACGCGAAAATAGGATTTCTTGCAAATCTGTGCTCAAAATGGTAGGTATACAAAATATGTAAGGGAATGTTTGCTATTAAGTTTAATTGGCGTAATGTGAAAGTTCAAGTAGGTATTCGGTTGCAATACAAATGTACCTAAAGGTATATATAAACGTTTTAGTTCGTTTGTGTTGAAGACGAAACTCAATTTGAAAAGGACGAGTTAGCCAAAGTTACTAGGATACGACTCGGTTTCCTCGGCAAAACTGCCGTATAGGCAACCAACTGTACAACCGACGCTACTACTATAGCGACAAATCTACAAAATCTCTGCTTAAATTAGTTTCTAAACGAGTTAACTTCAATAATTTTTCAAAAAACCACTACCATTTTTGGGTAGAGTATTCTAGAAGTAAACTATAGTATTTAATGAAGTGAATATTGTTGGCGTCAAAAAATAATGTTTTGATTCAAAAGAATAAACTATTTTTTGTGTTATCGGCAAAAGTTTCAAATTCAGTTTAACGTATAATTTGAATGGAAATGAATTTGATGTGCAGCAATTATCGCGAGGCAACGTTTTATTTCATAATTTGATAGGACCTTTTTATCTCTATTAAACTATGTATTTTTTAATAGTCTTCTAGCAGTGATACTTTGTGCACAAGCATAGTCACATTTGCTGATTATATTTTATAGCTCTATTAATTGTGTCAAATTACGTATCGCGTCGTTGTCATCTTTCTTCATCCCCTATGTTCATCCCTCTCATCGATTAATTCGCTAATTCCGACATAGGGGGCGCATCGGCGAGCTTGCCTGTTCGGGCAGCGTGGCGTACTTTTGCTGACCGTCGAACTGAAAGCTGAATTTCTCTTTGGCAAACGTCTGGCTCCTTGTTTGCGAACCGTCTGCGTCCCGTGCGGTCAGGAACGCCGCCAGAGGGCAGCACACCGCGCTAGCTACCGCGTTTACTACCGCTTCCCCAAAATGCACGCAAATTCACCCTAATTCGACTGGCCCATATCCAACTTTCCAGGGACGATGCCCTCGAAATTGGAAACGGTGGAAAATTGAGATAAAAAATTTGCGGCCCGAGTAGTAGAGAGCGTTTTTATTTATCTCAATGGAAACGAACGTAACTTTTTGTCGAGGAATTAGGCTTGGAAAAATGTCGACTAATGTAGAGTAATGGTATATACGAAATTTTCCAAACACCTCAAAGTTTTTCATTTTAAAAAAATGTGTTTGGGTTCCATTCGATTTCCAAAATAAAAAATTTGATGTGGTCAGGCACATGACTTTATCATACAATATCTAAAATTAATAGTTTAGCTGCATGAGATTCTATCGAGATCGATCGTGTTTGCATTAAAATAAAACGAATTAGCCAGGATTTGACAGATATTGACAGTAGGTATTGTCAAAAAATCAGCCTTTAACACTACCTACTGTCATTAGAATAAAAATATCTGGCAAATCCTATATTGATGCAGACACGATCTCGATCAAATAGAATTTGCTCCTACAGCTAAACTATTAATTTTACCAAAAAATGTCATAGACATAAATTATACAAACTTTCCTCTACTTTAATTTATTATTTAACTATTTTGACGAAATTACAGTAATGGCGGCTCATTTGCAAAATCCTTGAAAAATGCATAACAATATTGCTATCCGCAATCCGCACTTGAAATACCTACACATTGACTTTGTAAACACCATGGAAACACCAAGCTGTTTCAATATTGTTTCACATAGCGTACGTGCGCGCGTGTTTCTCCTCCTCATCGCATTCTCCATGCATTTGCGTGTTGAATTGACGTTTCGCAACCGCTGACGTTATGAATACTGTCAAAAGTTTCAAAATTTCCTGGCTACCTACTATCAATGTAGACACGATTTCGATCAAATAGAATTTGCTCCTGTTGCTAAACTATTAATTTGATCTAAAAATGTTATAGACATAAATTATACAAAATTTCCTCTACTTTAATTCATTATTCAACTATTTTGACGAAATTACAGAAATGGCGTCTCATTTGCAAAATCCCTGCGCATCTTCCCCCTCCCCCTTACCGCTTAGTACGGCAATCTCTTCAACATCGTCGGGCGCTCTAAAAGTCTAATTATGTTTGCTTTTCAAGCCCTTGGCCAATTTTCACGAGTACCTATACCTATAGCCGTTGTTTGTGCACCTAATGCTTCAAGAAAGTTTACTTAGATAGACGTCTTTTGATGTCGGCAACTTCTCAAGCAACAGCACAACACTGCTTCCTTAAATATACAAATTTGGGGATGTTTTACCCCCCAAAATTGATAATGATGAACAAAACGACGTGAAGCTTCATTATTTTTTGTTTTAATTTGATTTTTAGTGACGTTTGTTTTACGCTACACATTTATAAAATATGTCTTGATTTTAAGAAATATATTGGATCAAAAGATATTTTCTTCTTTCACTTCTCTAGACTTGCACGCTGGAGTATTGTAGTGCGGGTTTGTAATAAGTTGGCAACCATGTTTACAATAGCGTCGTCAAGGAATTTTTAATATTACAAAACATCACAGAAATTTGTAATATTACAATATTTTCAAATGCTGATTTAATTAATGCCAAGTATTTAACAAACTTCTCATTATATTTTTCTAGAGGTAGCAATTATATTGCACATTTATTTATTTAAGTGTACAAATATATTATAAAAAGAATATTCAAATGTATAAATACACAATTTATTTATTCTGGTGTAGATTTATATAAATTTATTGCACATTTATTATTTTTAATGCACAAGTAATTTTTGGCATTGCTCAAATATTTTTGCTACAGGTCAAACATTTTATAAAATGCCTACAACAAATGCACGCCTTTTTATACAAATGCCTTTTTATACATTGCGCATATAATTTGTACTGAAATATAAATGTTACGTCACCTTTCAAAGCATTGAACCTCTAAGCTGTTGACATTTTAAGAATGCTATAAACGCCACTATAAATATTTTCCCGTTGCAATGCAAATACGTTAGTCTTTTTTTAAATAAAACGATCGCGAAAGGTCGCTTATCTCAATATTTTTCTCACTCTAGATGTACCGTTAAAATAAATTTCACTTTTTAATTCACTTCAAACGAATCAGTAATATACCTAGATAGATTTATTATATTTTTAAACTTGCTTTTTAAACGTCTTAATGTAATTTTACCAGTCTTGTGTTCTTTTGACAACCGAAAAGTTCAATGCCGCGACTTGTAGGCGAAATAGACAATTACGTGGCACTTGATTTAGAATGGGAATTGTTCGATTCAAACCGGTAACTTTCACATTTTGCACAGGTCTTGCGTCTCGAAGTATAGACGAAGTAAGCACTAAATCCTGGTACAGTTTTTCGACATCCGTATTCGCTTTGTTAGTACAACTAACCTAAGACATAAAGCATATTTTCAAGCAACTTTGTATAGAGATAAATGCGACTCAATATTCTTAGAATCGCCTAAATAATCGGTAATTATTGAAAAAACTGACGAAATTGCTATTTTATTCGAGAGACTTCAACGATGCGTTAGACAACAAACTGTGCTCCAACGTTCAAAAATACGTAAAAGTACGCGTCTTTTTGAACGTTGGAGCACAGTTTCTTGTCTAACGTGGAATAAATATATATGGATACAAACCAAAATTACTTTCCTTTAAAGTAATATTTTAGTTTTGATTTTAAAAAACGTTTCTTTACACCAATGAAATATAATTTTGATTCTAACATACCTATATATTTGTATATAAGGAGAGATTTATTTCGCTGAAAGTAATATTTTGTCTTTGGCTTAAAAATAGGTTTACTTCCGCCAAAGAAATCATATTATGATTAAAATAAATATATTTGTACACAAGAAGAGATTTATTTCCTTTAAAGTAATATTTTTGTTTTGGCTTTAAAATAGGTTTACTTCCACCAAAGAAATCATATTTTGATTCAAATAAATATATTTTTAATGTCATCCAACTGTATTGTTAGATGGCGCTGTAAACTATCTCCTCGCACTTCGTACATAGCGAGAGTATAAACCCGCGTGATCGACAGTATAGAACGTATAGAGTAAAGTGCCTGCAGGTTCAAGTTGCGATTCCATAGTTGCGATTTCCAGAGTACACTTTACTAACTTAACCTTGACTATATGTTGGGTTGGGAAGACCAAGCACTGGTCGAGGATGTGCGCCATTCCAAAAAGGAGGTGACACATGGCGAGTCTTCCGAAAAATTCTTGTCTATTAATTCCTTCAACAAATTAATAATTTTAAGCATTTTAACTCGACCAACAATTTTGTTAATTTAAAAAAAATGTAAGTCTTTCACTCAACACAATCATAATTATTTGAAGTAAATAAATCTCATTTCTTATAATACACAAATTGCAAACTTTTTAACTGGAAACATAAGTTGTTTGACACAAATCAACGTTCTTTCTACCAAACAAATACTTCAAATAAATGCGTTTTTATCCGCAAATAAATATTTCTTTTCCTCTATTGAAACAACAAATTTCTTTGAGTCAATGCATATTTATTTGAATCAAACAAAAATTTCTTGAAGTCTCTCGTATAAAATAGCAATAGCAAACTAGGCGCTATTCCCACGGCGCTACACGTCATCAACACGACATGGCGACGACATGTCCCGTCGATGTTGACGCCATATATCCAAATGGGAGCAGGCAGACGGCGCTGCACTACATCTAAGCGACACGATATGTTAGCAACATGTTTGCCGGCGACATTTCTGATCAGTCGCCGCTCAACATTTCTGCACTAACCATAGCTGAATTATCACTGGGAAGCACGTCTTGCTCGTTTGACATCTTGAATACGACTGATTCTTGTCTTATAGATGTCGTGTCGTGTGAACCAACTGTGTTGGATACATTTTTTTTTGTCTTGTCGCTTGGATGTTGTGTTTATGACGTGTAGCGCCGTGAGGTTAGCGCCTAAATCTTGGTAGTTTTTGACATCCGTATTCGCTTTGTTAGTACAACTAACCTAAGGGATAAATCATATTTTTAATCATCTTTGTATAGAGATAAATACGACTCAATATGGTTAGAACCACCTAAATAATCGGCAAATATAAAATATATTCGAGAGACTTCAACAATGCGTTAGACGACGAACTGTGCTCCAACGTGCAAAAATACGTAAAAGACGCGTAGGCGGGTTTCTTATTAAACAAAAAACATCGTCGCGTGAAAGTAGTTTCGCTATGGTAGGTATATAGCGAAATCTGGAACAGCTTGCGAACGCGTTGACCCGGTAACCCGTGATCTTTGAAACTTGATGAACTCTCAAATATCTAATTATGAATGGGAAATTCTTCTTCTTTCGGCGCGGTTTGCGGGGTTAAAATATAATTAGGAAATTCCTATGGGGGGAAAATCGATATGGGATCTTCCCTTGTCGAAGGGGAGGCTTTGCCTAGAAGGGTCCCGCAATTCAATTTCTATTTAGTACCGGGAACCCATCTAAGCTGAGTGAGTTTCGTTTTTTTTTCTCTTTTCTTTGGTGTAGTACAACACGCCTTAAGGACCTTGAAATAGGTTGAAGGCTGGGAGTCTCAATTCAAATATCGAACTGTAGCAAACTTCTCTGCAAAAGCTTTGAAATAATAAAAAAAACCGATGTAGATGGCGTTACTATAAATATGTCTGTTTTTATTTCGTGTTTATTACATTTGACGTATGGTATATCCTAAAGAAATTATTGTATTGCTTTCTATTTGTACAATAAACAAATAAGTTATGAATACTATCTTAATTTTCAACTGTTTTTCCTCGAAAATTGTATTATGTAAGGCCATAAATCTTTTAAATTACCTATAAAACAATTAACAGATCTATCAATACCAGGCCAAGAAAATTGGGGTTGCCATTTAGAAAGTGTCGATAACGTAATAAGTCGAAAACTATTAAATTGTTATTTAACATAATATGTAGGGTGAGCTATTTGAATTAATTGATAAGGTTTTACGCGCTATCATTACCATACGAATCTTCAAAATCAGATCAGCGTTAATTTTAATGCGCAGTAGATCTAGTGCTCAATATTTATTATTTTAATACACAAGTTATTCATTTTAGGGCACAATATGAATAAAATACTGCTCATTATAGCATTTTGTATGTAAAATATTCATATTTATTGAATGCTTATTAGGTATTATTTTAATGCACAAGTTATCCATTCTAGGGCACAATATGTACTTTTTATGTAACATATGGATATTTGTTTAATGCACAATATTTATTCTTTTAATACACAAAGTATTAAATACGACAATCGATGCAAAAGAACCTAATTTTTCTCTATTTTCTCCTTTATCCTGTCGTATACCAGTTTTAACTGTATCGTAGTTCTTTACTTCATTTTGTTACTTTTAAATCCCATTATTTTTTAGATATTACGTTATTTGTAATTCCCTATCTAAGGTGTATACAAAAACCCAACTGGGTTTAATTTTTTCCGAAGTGAAATGATTACTATACCCGTCTATTAGCTGACCAAAGTGACAGGAGCTATTCGCATGTGATTCACGTATTCAATTTAGTTCTTGGACCACAGTATACAGCCTCTAATACGGGCTGTAATAAACTTAAACCTAGATTGAGGTGTTTTAATACTTTAGGGCTACCCCATTCTAGACCTAAGGCTTCCCTATGCCCGGAGGGGGTACCACCACAACTTGCAAATGCATTAGCATACTAATTTCAATATTTATGTTGGCCGAAATTACACGAGTAGGACAGCCAGCAGCGTCCTCTATGGCTAAAATATGCAGATGACCCATTAGAAATTCCTGTCTGGTACTCCTTAACATATGCTGGCAGTGTCGTTAACCTTGCAGTTTTAAATGGCTAAAAATTACCCAATTAAATTCACTCAACTATGGAAATTAAGCGTTACAAAACTTTGCTTAATTCCCCACTTCGTTATCGCCCAATTATCACCTGTTATGCTTTCGACGTGACTAAGAATTTCACATCTAAAATCTGATTTTCTGCTGTATAGGCAACCAAATCTACAATAGTCGTAGCGTCGGTTGCATATTCGGTTGCCTATACGACAGTTTTGTTATATCCCGAAACGTTGGCGATAGTTCTAATTATGAAATTCTCGTCTACGATGACGTTTTGGGGTTCCAGGGCCGCCCTAAGGGCTAGAAATGATTAATAGACGTGTCAGGGTGCGACGCTTTACTGCATTATGCAAGTGGACCGCAGGACAGCGCGAAACAGTGGCGGTTCCTGGCGGCGGACGGCTGTAACTCGATTAGTGTGCGCCAGGCCGCTCGTAGTATGCATTTCTACTAGAAATAGAGTGGAAAGGGAGTTGCAAAATCAGCCCAATATGCATACATATTGGTGGCGTAGTGGCGCTGTCATCGCGTCGAGGGTTACTTGATATTTATGGAGAAAGTAATGTATACTATAAAAGTGCATTTTGAGGACTTATAACGATTTTTGTTTATATGTTTGAAGGCAATTACTTAGTAGTGGAAAAACTACTAACCTAACATGAAAAAATTTACCCTGATTAATTGATTAATTACTCTTATAACAAACCAACTGCAAACGATTGAAATAATTATTATTAAATAATAAATTCATGCATCATGAGTCCTTGCGTGGTATTATTTTCTATTATATTTTGCAAGACGCGTTAGTAATGTAGCGAAAACAAACATCCTACACACTACGTACCAAGATATTATTTTGTTGTCGAAAGTAAAACGTATTAAATATTCTATAGCGCGAAAACTATTTCTTGCCGGCATAAGAATGTATTTTTCACCGGTGCATTCATGCGGCATTAATATGTTTACCTCAAATAGTCTGCCCAATATTGGCGTACAAGTTTTTTTTTACGGCCACAGAACTACAAGTTTTTGTCGAGCCAGCCGATGCGTTCGAGACCTTGCAACATGTTTGCAAGTCCAGATGTGCGATGTTACGAATCGGCATTAAATGTTCACATTTTCGGTACTTTCGGTACAAATATTTGACAGTGCATATCTCGCAGTGCAATTTGCTTAGATTAATAGGATAATAATACTCGAAAACAAAAGACGATAGCTAATTTTGGTTTTCACCATTGATTATATTCGACATACAAACAATTTTTAAAACAACAAAAAGTAAAGAATACTAGTACAATATACAAAGTTTAACCCTAAATTAAAATTAGCTCTTTCGAACCTTTTTTCTGCAAAATCGCGAGTAACTTCTTTCAGATCTAATATATTACTCAATTCATATTCAGTGGCCTTCATTGCTAACCCATTAAGACAATTTTAAGTAGACATGGTTCTTAAGTACTTTTTTTATTAATATTAGTTTAGCAAACTGTCTATCGCCCGCTCAGTTAGCAACAGTTATAGGCAGGGTTAGAAAAAAACTGCTAAGCATTTTAAATTTGGCCCAATGTTAAGGGAGGTAATGAATTTTTAAAAATGTCAACTGGACCTTCAGGAAACAAGATCGATGGACGCAAAATCATTTAACATCATAATTAATTCACCCGACTATGAAAATAGTACCAATAATACCATCAAAATGTTTACTGAATGAAGACATTATTATTGAAAGTTATTATAAATTATCAGTGATTATCAGTGAAATTCGTCATGAACTACTTGCATCAAATATCTCCGATAGTATCAAGCTTAGCAGAACAAAATGTACACCATATTAAAGATGAAAAGAATTACTTAAAAATATTGAAAGATGTAGATTTGGGAGAAGGTTAAAAAACGGGTTTTCAGAACCGAAATATTATGTCAATATCTACACTGTTAAGTCATCTGTCATCAGCAAACTTCTGTCGTTTTTGACAGAATAGATATTGACATAATATCTCCGTTCTCTACATTTTCCCAAATCTAAATGGGAAACCCAAATCTTCATCAAAATTTTATCTTTAATATGATGTATAATTTGTTCTGCTAAGAGTAATATTTTCGGAGATATTGACGCAAGCACTTCATGGGGAATTTTTTTAATCACTGAAAGTTTTTAATTAATTTCAATAATAATATCATCAAAGACTCAGCACATTTTAATATTATTTTTATAGGCGGGCAAATTATGTGTCTACCCAAATAAAAATTAACTAACTTACCATTTCGGCAGCAAATGCTAAACCGTTAAGATGGGGGATTCGCCAACTTTTAAAGCGGCTTCTATATCTTTGGAATGTGCCAGTAATCATTTTTACTTATAACATTTTCTTTAAGTTTGTGGATATCGCATAAAACTGAAAAGGATCGTTAGGACTATTTTATATTTCTCTTTTGATTTTTGTATAGGATCACTACACTACAGTACACTTTCATATTATTAATTTTCCTAATTGATCATATATTTTTCCTAATTGATCCTAATTCTTTATAAAAGCTAATGAGCTATTTTATTTAAGTACGTCTATTATTGGCTGCTATGCATCTTAAAATATAGGAATGGCCTGAAGCCTGTCAATTCCGATTGTATTTGATTGCATTTTACTAATCCTTTATTTTCTAGATTCAGGCAATATTTTAGAGCTCTTTTTATTGTAGTTCAGTTGGTTTTGCCGCCCCTAAACTTTGCCGCCGTAGACAGTTGCCTACGTTGCCTACCGCCTAGGGCCGGCCCTGCGCCAGCTTGTCAAATTACTGCCTAATATTTCAAAAATTATCCTGAACAAACTCGAATAGTTAGAAAACGACTTTGGAATCCTCCATTAAGGCAAAATCATAACATTCTACTGACTAAACACAAGGCAAACATTGTCGGCGAGCACACTTTCACTGAAAACAGGAAACGGCGCCTTTCAATCATCATAAATACATAATTCCTATCCGACTGTGAACAATTCGCAAATAATAATTTCGAATAACTGCCTCGCTTCGAAACAAAATGAAATTTCGCTTATTACCGAAGCCAACCACTCGGTACCATATAATAATGGCTAGAGCTAGATTGGGTAACCATTGGGAAACCAGAAATCATAGTTTTGAACAGAGAAAATCGACGTCACGATTGAGCGGCTGTAATCTCCACATAGCATCGAGAAAGTCAAACTATTCGTTACTAAAAGATTATTATTACAAGCTTAGTATAGCACATCTAAAGAACACATTGTTATCTTTGTTTTTCTGACAACGGTCGTACGAATTATTGCCCAATAATATTTGGTACACAGCATTCCATATGGCGATTTCTAAATTAGTTATGGTTGTACTATAAACCAGAGAAAACTTGAACATTCTCGTTTAATTTATGGTTCTTTTTCTTGTGTTTTCAGAACGAGATACACGGAGGAACCACCCAAGAGCTGCTGTGGCCTTCTGGCTATGAAGCCTGGCTCCCTGCGATGGTTCATAGCTCTGATTGCGTTCGTTGCAGTTTGCTGTGTTTTGGTAGGGACTGTCCTAGGAGCTATGAGGTCATCGGGAAGGGACCACCTAACAGTATCATTATTAATGATAGGTAAGAGAATATTTATTTTTTTTCCTTCATACCTGACAAGCTGCCGTTCTGCCAGATAATCCTCACGAAAGGACATAACAATTTCCACCAGTGTCCAATAGATGTCATGATAATATTAGTTAGACAGCAATCCGTACTGTTACTATCGTTTGAAATCACGAATTAAATCTATTCCTTACCACAGGGCTCGGTAGTTCAGCGGTAGAGCAATGCCCCGGCAAGGCAGAAGGCCCTGGTTCGAATCCGGGCTGAGACCGTATCCCTTTAATTAATTTTTAAAATTACTTTTCTCCTGGGTTCTATTTACGTCATATTCCTTATATGCTGTATATTTAAGCCGATTAAACTAGTTTCCTACTTTCCAATAGCAAGATTTGCGATAAACTTGACATATCATGAACCAATTTCCACCAGTGTCCAATAGATGTCATGATAATATTAGTTAGATAGCAATCCTTACTGCTACTATCGTTTGAAATGACGAATTAAATCTATTCCTTAACACAGGGCTCAGTAGTTCAGCGGTAGAGCAATTTTCTCCTGGATTCTATTTACGTCATATTCCTTGTGTTGTGTTAAACAACCCCCACGAAGGGGTTGTCGTTTACATTAAAAATTACCATAATTAAAATACAAATTACTAATAAAAACCGTAGAAGAAAAAAAACGCAAAAATCGCAGCACCACCTGGCGCCAAAAAAATTAAATCTCTCCCCGCTAAAATTTAATTTAAACTAAATGCATATTTAATCAAGCGAGGCCGTGCGGCCGTCAATTTGTCGCACAATGAGCGGCGGTAGAAGGGGCGGTGTCGGGGGGAGGGGGGTGGCGGCATCCCCCCTAAGGATACGCACCTAGTGCTCGCCAGGGGGCGCTGGTGGCCAAAGTTAATTATCACATTATTAAACAGACTGATTGCCGCGCTCCCGTCTCCATGGCAACGGATACGAATACCGACGACGCTTAGCGTCGACAACTTAATACGATCCGACGCCCTGCGCCGCCGACTAGATGGGTTTTATGGACCGAAAGTATGGAAGCCGTCCGCATTAAACAGTTACGTAATCCGAGGAGAACTTTTCAGGATGATTAAGCGTGAATTTATTAACTTAAATTCGGGGGTCGTAAAGCTTTTTGGTGTCAAACTTACAGTTTTTGACCCCACTGCAATGAATACGTACGTATGGAAAAACTGGCGTATAGGCAACCAACTGTACAACCAACGCTACTACTAAACGTGGGTTTCTGTACTTAAGTACTGAAATATTGATTGATTTATAATATAGACTTTCGGGAATTATGTATAGAACAACACAGAACAACACGAAACTTCATATTTAGAAGTTTTATGACCAAACTTAGAGCTGAAAAGCTTTTGGTTCAAAAGGGTCCAAAGGAACTGGCTATTTACTCTTAGCATTTTTCAACGATTTTGCAAATGTGCCGTCATTTCTGTAATTTCGTCAAAACAGATAAATAATAAATTAAAGTAGAGCAAATTTTGTATAATTTATGTCTATAACATTTTTTGGTAAAATTAATAGTTTAGCTGCAGGAGCAAACTCTATTTGATCGAAATCGTGTCTACATTAATAGTAGGTAGCCAGGAAATTTTGAAACTTTTGACAGTATTCAGAACGTCAGCGGTTGCGAAACGTCAATTCAACACGCAAATGCATGGAGAATGCGATGAGGAGGAGAAACGCGCGCGCACGTACGCTATGTGAAACAATATTGAAACAGCTTGGTGTTTCCATGCTGTTTACAAAGTCAATGTGTATTTCGAGTGCGGATTGCGGATAGCAATATTGTTATGCATTTTCAAGGATTTTGCAAATGAGCCGCCATTTCTGTAATTTCGTCAAAATAGTTAAATAATAAACTAAAGTAGAGGAAATTTTGTATAATTTATGTCTATGACATTTTTTGGTAAAATTAATAGTTTAGCTGTATATTCAATTTGATCGAGATCGTGTCTGCATTAATATAGGATATGCCAGATATTTTTATTCTAATGACAGTAGGTAGTGTTAAAGGCTGATTTTTTGACAATACCTACTGTCAATATCTGTCAAATCCTGGCTAATTCGTTTTATTTTAATGCAAACACGATCGATCTCGATAGAATCTCATGCAGCTAAACTATTAATTTTATAGATTGTATGATAAAGTCACGTGCCTGGCCTCATCAGATTTTTTAGTTTTGTTTTGTGATAACTTACTTGCATGCGACGGAAGTAGACGTAGAAAAGGGAAACAATAAAATCGAATTGGAGGAATAAAACGGTATTATTGTTATTACCGATGGCTTTGGCTGTAAACACGACTAGAGAAAATCATAAATCAAGAGTGCCGTTTCTCTGCGACCGACGACTCGGGGCTTTTGTAAAGTGCTTTTCTGCACCATCACGCTGTTGGCTTTTGATAAATGTATACGAAGACGAAGAAAGAGAGAGAGAGAGAGAGAGAGAGAGAGAGAGAACGAGAGTGCGAAGACGTGAGAGAGATAAGAGATAGCCGCCAGAGTTCTACGCAAGCAACCCACACAATAAAATGATGTATATTTCTATGAAATAATACTACCAGATTTTTATAAAATTGGATGATATGAAGTTTCCTTTAGATCTAATAAAAATAGATATAAATAATTCGAGAACTCTACTCTGTTGCCTGCATAGTACAGCAAGGTGCATTATGTAGGATGCAAGCAACAGAGTGTGAAAACGATCTTCCAGTTCGAGGTTGTATGCCATATTTGTCGAGACTAGAACGTCTAACGGTCACCGCATTACGGGTCACCTGTATGATCTCAGATCACCTGTGTACGATATACAATCTCCCTAGTTGTTTACGATTTGGGTAAGTTGTACCAACAACCCTTTCGTAGGGGTTGTTTGGCACAACGGCAACTTGTCAGGAATGAAGGAAAAATAAGGACACGATAATATAGAAATTTGGTACAACTAACCTAAATAGAATGTCTAATAGCTAAGGAAGCCGATTGCGATTTGCTGTCACCTTTTTTATGATTTCTATCCCATCGAATAAATTAAACTTGTCAACAGGAGACCTATAATAGATGATGAAAGAAAGAATGAAAAATCTGATGTGGCCAGGCACATGACTTTATCATACCATATATTAATACTTTAGCTGCATGAGATTCTATTTGATCGAGATCGGCCACGTCTGCATTAAAATAAAACTATTAGAACTAGACTGATATTTTGATTATATTTACAGTATGTAATGTCAAAACATCAGCATTTGACACTACCTACTATCATTAGAATCACAATATCTGACAAACCGTGGCTAACTAGTTTTAATACTAGTGTTTTAATGCAGCACGAGCGATCCCGATCAAATAGAATTTGCTCATGCTGCTAAAATATTTATTTTACCAAACAATTTCATAGTCATAAATTATTCAGAATTTCCTCGACATTAATTTATTAATTAACTATTTCGTCGAAATTCCAGAAATAGCGGCTTATTTGCAAAATATTTCAAACATGCTAAGACTAAACCTCCTTGTCATACTACGTATGATAAAGTAAAAAGGTTATTGGTTCTGATGATTAATATATTATATTGGATTCTAGCATACTATATTTTCGGGTTTTACCCCGTCTTCAGTGCTAACTACAAAAGTTCATAAAGAATTATGCTCGATATTCCAAATCAGTTTTAATGTTACCATACCGTCTTACAATCTTTCTTGTATTTACGTGCGCGCGTGTTTCTCCTCTTCATCGCCTTCTCCATGCATTTGCGTGTTGAATTGACGTTTCGCAACCGCTGACATTCTGAATACTGTCAAAAGTTTCAAAATATCCTGGCTACCTGCAATTAATGCAGACACGATTTCGATCAAATAGAATTTGCTCCTGCAGCTAAACTATTAATTTTACCAAAAAATGTTAGAAAAATAAATTATGCAAAATTTCATCTACTTTAATTTATTATTTATCTATTTTGATAAAATTACAGAAATGGCGGCTTAATTGCAAAATCGTTGAAAATGCTAAGAGTAAATAGCCAGTTCCTTTGGATCCTTTTGAACCAAAAGCTTTTCAGCTCTAAGTCTGGTCATAAAACTTCTAAATATGAACCTTCGTCCAGATAACTTTAGTAGTCATCATACTGCGTATGATAAAGTAAAAAAGAAACACTTGATAACATAACATTTTTATATTTTGTACTCCAACTACTCTAATTGGTTTATGAGGATTCTCAACTATTGACAAGAACACATTGTTTTAAATTTGATCGGTTTATTTCTTGTTGTAATTTTTTATCAATCTTTTCTTTGGTAACTTTTAGACCTAAGTAATAAAGGTTCTTGTTAATTTTTTTGATTTTTTTGATATAACACTGTAACAAGCGTAGTAATATTTAATAGGTAATGGAAGACTGTAACAAAAAATGTTAAAATATACAGGGTGTTCTATTTCAAATTCCAAAGTTTGAGGTTATATCTCAAAAACTGTAAACCTTGCATCAACGATGATAACACCAGTGAATTTACATGATTGCAAAACAGTTAATTCCAAAATTTCTTTAAAATCGGTCTAGCAGTTCCGGAGATTTTGTATCTTTTATTTCATAACCTTTAATAGCATTTTTCTCGAAAATTTTCTTATGTAAGGCCATACAAATATTATGGTATCAATACGACAATTAAAAGATCTGTCAAATTCATTGAAAGAATATAAGGTTGTCGTTTAAAAAAATGTCTGTGACGTCAAAAAATTGGTTCCATGCAATGAGTGGAAAAACAGTGTATGTCCGGGACTTATTCTGTTCTTCCAGTAATTGCGTGAAGTACGGTGCTTCTACAGCAGTACTGGTAATATATAATATATATGATTATGTTTTTTTATAATTTTGAAGGGGTTATTCCCCCCCCCCCACGAAGGGGTTGTTGGTATAACTAACCTAAACGATAAATCCAATATGTTCACGATATATTATGTTGTTTTGGTATTCACGTAAAGCGTAACCGTTAGAATTAATTGGAAACATAATTTACATTATTGTGCTGGCTTGAATGTGATACTACTACAGATAGGGACATTTTCTGCTTTTTTTTCTATTTGCTGTGCGCGCTGTTCAACTGCGTGGCAATTTAAAATTCTACACCGCATTTGAATACTGAAACGTGACCTGGGATTATTATGCCGGATTTACTCCAGATTCTAATCGCTTCAGCTGTTTTTTATTTATTCATTTTTCCTCTTTTTCTTTTTATTTAAAACGTACCTCATGTTTTTACTTAAATTCAAGGCCCCCATCTACGACCTTAAAAACGCTTAAAAACAATTCGTTTTTCTCGAAAATCCGTCTGAATTTTGTTTTCTGAGTTCGAAATGGCAGTTTAATATCTTAGAGTGACATTATTCATTAAAAATCCTCCTATTGTTTAAACAAACAAAGCATTATTCATTTTCTGCATTTTTCTAAATCTGGTAGAGAAGTTAGCATTTTTGTTAAAAGAACTTAATAAATTTTATGTTCGAGATATCCCAAGTGATATCATTTATATTTTGGGGTGATTTCCATTGTTTAAATAATTAAATATTATTAGTTTTCTTACTGCCCTTTATTTATTCCTTTAGTTAGGGAAATTGGGGACAAATACCAAAAATTGTCTTTTTCCCATACATTTTGTTATGTAAATTAGATGCATCGATAGGCACCATTAAAAATTTCAAAGAAGAAAAAAATACGTGTCCACTTTTTTTTATTTGGAAACAATTAGGGGGATAGTTACTTTCTATAATCACAAAAAAAATTGCAATGCATTTTTGAACCACCCTAATGTAGATATAAGACCACAAGTTGTTTTCTTCTGTACTTCACTAGACTCTGGAGTATTGTAGTGCGTGTTTGTAATAAGTTTGCAACCATGTTTACAATAGCGACGATTGTACTATATCATCGACTAGAAAACTCGCTACAGTTCGCTATTTAAATTAAAACTAGAACCTTAACCGCTAAAATTTATATAATATATGTTTATTTCTATTTTATTTTTCAGGTGTTGGTATCGTGCTCATAACTGTCAGTGGTATCGCTTGGAAGCTAACTTCACACGACTCGTCGACGTGTCGGAGCATGTTGGGGTTGGGATCCACGGAATCGGTTGACGTTTGCGCGCGAAGATTCGTACCGAGACTACCGCCATCTTACGGCAGACCTCATCACCCGTACGCCGCCATGATGTACCCGGAATTTCAGTACAGACCTCCCCCACCTAGTTATCAAGCTTCCATGCAAGAATACCGACTGAGATTGTTGCTTTTAGACAGGGGAAACACGCCACAGATACAAGCCGGTATACAGAACGCCGTTTCACCCCCGCCTACGTATAGAAGTCACGCAGGAAGTTTGTTGAGGTAAATATGTAGACACGTTGTTGATGGTGTATAACTTTTGAATAACTTTTTTTGCCGATTTTCGTGCTTCTTTCAGCACCTTAATCAAGGGAATAAGCTTGATTTTATAATAACGAGTGATGTTACATGATGTGTTGGTGGTGTAACTTCGGGACACCTGTGCAGTACGTTAAGGAACTTGGCCAGATTTTCAAGTACCCTCCTATAAAGTCATATTAAGTACCAACGTTTTGTTTTTTTGTTCATCCTAATATCTGAATGTTTGCAAAATGTACACAGTTTTTCTTACTGATTTTGGTATATTATTTAATTGTTTGTTTCTAAATTAGTTCAGTCATTCCAGATTTTCTATACGAATACGTTGTTTTCGGAAGATTAATTGCAGTCGACGAAATGTTTAGTGTCATAGTTAAAGTTTTTAGTCAAAAACCATTGAAACTTTGTGCCTATCAGATTTTAATCGCAAAAATTAAAATACCACATTATAGCGGACAAAATTTACTATCAAAATGACTCTGGCACCTAATATACGAGATGAACGGTGGATATTGTATAATTTATTGAAGTATTTGATATCAACTTCGTTATTTTAAATGGAATCATGTAATTTTTATTTATTTTTTTTTTTTGCTTTGACTGAATTTTGTCAAGTAAACACTCTTTATCATTGAGGACTGGGACCGGATATTATATTAGCGAACTTTGATATTTCGACAGGTATTGTGTTTTATTATCTATGGCGTTTTACAACAGAATTTTTGACCAATTGGTACTTCTAAATATCGTAATTCAACAATAAAAAGAATGTGAATAGAAATAATTGCGAATAGGGGCATTCTTCATGCACGTAACTAACATTTGAAAAACCTCATTAAAAACTATATGTACATTTTAAATTTTTCTCATAAATTTTAAATGAAATTTTATCCCCTATTTTAGAAAAGATATTTTTAAAAAGTGGTTCGATTTGACTTCGGAAATTTGCCTCTCTTGCCATTCTCAGTATGTACCGAAAAAATAATCAAATCAAAGTACAGTAGAGCGTCGATAATCCGAACCTCGGTAATCCGAACCTCGGTAATCCGAACATTCGCTAATACGAACACCCAAAAAGAAATAATAATAACTTAAATCACATTTGGCAATCTTATAGTTTATGAAGAGCGGAATCCATGGCGGAATCGAATGGTTTTGGTTTTATTAAGATTGAACTTCTATTCAATACTCCTATTTTCTACTATTTAGTTGTCATATTTGATAATCCGAACAATTTGATAATCAGAATCACCTTCGGTCCCAATTACTTCGGATTATCGACGCTCTAATGTAGTTCAACAGTTATTCGACGTCAAAATAACTAGATAAAAATATAGATATCCATAATTTTATTCAATCATTTATTTTATATGATTTATTTCATTCATGGCATAAGTAAAGATTGCCTAATTGGTAAGAAACGTATTATCATATATGTATCACGCTGAGATCGCTATGCGTTCTCCTCGGCAGCTACACAAACAATGTCCCCCACCTTGCAAGGCAAAAATTGTATAAACCACCTTAATACATGTTACTAATCAATATTACCCTAATTTTCAACTGCTTTTTCCTCGAAAATACACCACCAAATCATCATGTTTGTTCAGCTTTAATTTAAAAAATTTCTAATATTGTGTAACAATGTAAATGTTGATGAATTTATTTACTATGTAGGTACTGAAATAGTCATCAATCGGTAAAATATTACAAAACTTATGGAAGCTCTAAATTTAGCAAAATTAGTTTAATAGTTTAGATTTTTAAAAATAAATAAATATAAACTAATATTTCATTTTTAGGGCTCCTCTGTCATCAAATCGAAGGGACGCACAATCCGAGTACAGTTGTCCCCCGTCTTACCGTTCTCAAACCAGTTCAACAAGACCTACGAACACGTTGCCAACGCCATCTATACTCCACAGTAGGGAACAATCGCTGAGCCTGTCAGAGTCAAATCACGACGGGTCGGTAAACGTAGTACTCCACAATACCGACGAAGATATCGCCCTGGACAACATAACCTTAGATAGTTTGAAAATGGAGCCCGAACACGAGTTAAACCCTTTGAAAATGATGCTAAAGGGTAGCACGAATGACCTAGAGGGTAGTAAGGACGGGAATTTGGTAACGATAGTTCAAACGAACGATCAAAGTCCGGTTATAGTGACGGTTAGCGGTAGTTCGAATACCGACGACTGTAATATCCAAAATGGCGGCGATATGTCGACGGAGATGCAGATTTTGGCGCACTTATAGCTAGAGGCCGCCGGTTTCTACTGTATTAACTTTATTTAGCGGGAAATTTAAAATTAATACGGTACGAACCACCCGGATTTGTACATAGATATTATATATAATATAGATATTGTGAATGTATATAGACGAGAGATGTTGATACGGTCGATTGTAAGATTAACCTCTTCCATTATTATTATTTTTTACCAGTGTACAGTTTTCGTCGGTTTATAAATATTATAAATAAACTTGTATATTTGCAATATTGTGCCTATACGTAGAGTATCTTGTAGATAATATTGTATTATAAGACATGATAAAAATACATTTTTTATTACTAAAATTGTGTTTTATTTATTTATATGTATAACAACGTACCAACACAAACTTATGTTTTTTTTTTTTAATGGAAATACAGGGCGTTACATTTAGAATGATTTTCTGAGAAAATGCGCGTTTTTGACTTTATACCTAGTGAATAAACTGCTTCCGGTTATGCCGTGTGTCAAGATTTGTTAATGCTGACGTTTCGCGAACCATGTTGCTCGCTTCTTCAAAGCTAATTGAATACTGAAGACCTACCAAGAAACTCTCCCTTATATACCTAAGTTTACACCTCACTGCGCACATCTGGAGCTACCGCTCCCATGTGCTTTTTCCACATAACCGCATTAGGATCGATTTCCAGACCCTACTAATGTCAGTACCGTCCTCGCGATTAATGTTGTCAGGATGTTTGTAAATTTCCATGGCTTCTCTAATAAGCCTTCGATCATAATTACCAACCCTTGCCAACATCTTCACGTCATCGAAAATCATTGCGTGTCCCGACTCGTGGCAGTGTTGAGCAACAGCAGACTCGTGAATCTTGCGTAGCCGGGTGTCTCTACTGTGCTCCTTGACTCGACATTCGATACTTCGTCCTGTCTGTCCTACATAGCATGTTCCAGCATGTTATCTTGTATACCCCTTCGTTCTTCAGGAGGGGTGTGATATCCTTTGGGTTGGGCAAAAGATCCTTTACCTTTGCTGGTGCTCTGGACCTTACCGTGATACCCGATTTCTTCAATATTCTACCGATTGTTTCTGATACCCCACTTACGTATGGTAAGCAAGCGAACCACTTTGGCTCTTGCCGCTCCTCTGAGACTTGCGGTTTTCTTTGTGTGGCACCTCGTATGTCAGACTTGGTGTATCCATTCTGACGTAAAGCCCACTCCAAGTGTTTCCGTTCGTCGTCCAAGGTGCTGGAGTCGCACACCTTCTCGGCTCTGTTGAACAGAGTGTTAATAACACTTCTCTTCTGTTGGGGATGTTGGTGTGATTTGGCGTTCGCGAAACGTCAGCATTAACAAATCTTGACACACGGCATAACCCCGAAGCAGTTTATTTTCAAAATATTTTTGTTATTTGAAAGAATGACCCCAACAGTTGACTGTTTTTGATTTCTAACAATTTGAAATAACCCTAATACCTATTCTTCAAATGTGTTCACATGTGTTTCACATTTTCACATGATTTTAATAATTCCTTCATTCATTTCCGTAAAACAGTATTTTTTCATAGCCCCTTCAATTTGATGACCCGGTAGTACATTCGATAAGTAAACGAATAAAAAGGGCGCTTGCTTAAAAAAAAAAAAAACGAACATTTACAGTAGTCAAATGTACTTGGAGTTATATAATATGTATAAACACAACGCACCAACCTATGAATCAAAATTATGATAATTAAATCAAGATCACAAACCATAGAATTTTATTTAGTAAGTCTGGCCATTTTTTACACAGCAGTTTTTTTTTGTCTCTTCGAATTTTGCGCCCTCTTTTGTCGTGAGCCTGGACCAGTTTGCTCCCAGTGGTCCCCCAAACTGTCGCTACCTATTTAACCGACTGAGTGCCGTCGATAATCCAGATCCCTTGAATTGAGCTGTCATAATGACCTTTAACATTTTGTGGTTAGAACAGCACACAATGTTTTTCTAGTAAACAACCAAAGTTCAAAATTCAAAACGGTATTTTAGAACAAACGTGTTTTAATTTCTACTAAATAACCTATATTTATTCCAGATGGGGACACATTACGACGAAAATATAGTTGAAAATCCGTTTTACCAGCAAATACGTACAAACTACGAAGACCTACTAAAAACGGCGTCAGAAAATAATTGGATTATCTGCATACCAAGGTCTGGAGCTATTGGGGATTTAGAATTATCGAGGAATGACGTATTGGAGCATATTTTAATCCGGAACGTGAATAACAACTATCAGAATCTCAATCGCAAAGAAATAAACAAAATCGAGAACAGATTGATTTATAAAAACGCCGATAATACAGAGAAAATTGTTCGTATTCTGTTCTACGAGGATTTCTTAGTTGACAAACAAAAATTTACCGTGTGGTGTATAGAAGAATTCTTATCAAATTCAACGGTTCATCGCGAAGAAGTTATCGAAATTAATAATTTCTGCGATTGTATTAATTTGTTATGGACCGATAGTTTAGGCTGTTTTGTTCTGGATGAAGTTAACTCGACCGTTCAATTGTTTCTTTCGCATCAAAGTCTCCAAGAATATAACTTAAAACAATTGCAGAAATCCGTTGGTAACCTCTATGAAGATTGTCTAAAAATAACCGTGCGACACTTTGAGGTTAAAGACGATAATTTTGAGAGAAATCTAAAATTCGCCGTGGAATCCCTCATGCATGCTTGTTTAAAAGATCGGTTGTTTAATTTCGTTTGTACCCAAACCGCGGCTAGTGACGCTAATCTCAATAAAATTATCCGAAATTGTCAAGACGTTAGTTTAAAATCATTAGGTGTCGATGTTAAAGATTTCGATTGTTTGCCGATAGCAAAACTAGAGTTGAACAAAATTAACAATAGTTCGATAGTTATGAATAAAATAATTTGTTTACGGAGGGTCTTCGAACTGGTAAATAACAAAAACGCGGAATTATTATTACGGATTTTGATCTTTCTCGTGATGAAGTCGAATATTTGTAACTGGATTGCAAATTTGGTCTTTATAACGAAGTTTTGCTTTAATAGGAACGAGGAATACGAATTTTTAGTTACGAACTTAAAAGCTGCGTTAAAATATATAACGGAAAATGATTTAAGCCCTTTAAAAATAACCGATGATTCCAGTAACAAGAAATTTAACGAGATAATTCGATATATAAAACAGGGTGATTTAAATTTACTAACGCAAAGTTTGAATTACAAATCCAAAACCAACGAGAAATTATGCCATCCGTTATGTTCGTGTGACTCCTGCGAACACCTATTAAAAATAAACACTTGCGAGTTGAACAGTCGCGACGAGAAAGGTCGAACGTTCTTACATTTCGCAGCGAAATGCGATCACCCGGATATCGTACACTTCCTAATTTCCGAGGGTTCCGATATAAACTCCCTAGATATCTCCGATTGGACTCCGCTACACTACGCTGTCTCAACCGGCAACCAACACTCGACTTTCTTGTTATTACACGCCGGTTGCAACTCAAACTCGAAAGATTTCGAAGGAAACACACCTTTACACGTCGCGGTAAAGAATTGCCACGAAAACTGCGTAGAGGCGTTGTTATTTTTTACTAACAACAACGGAGAAAACGCTGATGTTAATTGCGTAAATAATAACGGAGATACCCCTTTGCATTTTGCCTCGAAATACGGTTATTTGAACCTAGTTAAAGTCTTACTTGAATTCGGGGCTAAATTATTGACAAATAAACGAAATCAGACCGCTTTAGCGATAGCGCATAACGTCTACGTTAAAGAAACGTTATTAGTTGAGAATATCATCGATAACTACATCGTTATAGAAACAGACGATCTTTTAAATAAACCGCAAGAAGTACAGACCTTTAAAAAGCAATACGGGCAACCACCTAAGGATTTAAACCAAATAAAAAAGACGGATCTATTGTTAAAAGCAATCGAAAGTAACGATAAACCTCTAACTTGTTTTTACCTAGGAATTCCGATGTTAACTTTAAACAACCCGCAGAAAAACAATTGTCACCCGCTTTGTACTTGCGAAAATTGTTCGAAATCGTCAGAGGAACCCTCTATACCAGCGAAAACTCTTAATATAAACGCGTGTAACCCCGATGGTTTTACGCCGCTTCATATAGCGGCAAAGTTTGGACGTTTGGATATTTTGCGGTTAATTCTAGACGCTGGGGCTCTGGTTAATTTGAAAACTTGTAAGAATCTTTATACGGCGTTGCATTTGGCCGCGTTGAACAAACGAAGGACTGTTGTTAAAGAATTGTTGAAATGTGGGAGTTGTAACGTCGATGTAACAGATTTTTACGGGAACACCCCGTTGCATTACGCGTGTTTTAATAACGATGTGGAGATGTTTGAGATGCTTCTCAACGAGGGTGCGGATGTTTATATTAGGAATAAAGATGGGAAAACGGTTAGAGATATTGCTGGAGATCGGACGTTTTTAAATATACTAAAAGTTTTGGAAAGGGATAAAAAAGTTTGTACGGAAGATTTTTTGTTGTAATAACTATTCGTATATTTTTATACTGAATTATATGTATGAACTGTGTATATTAATCTGTATATTTCGGAATTATTTATTATAATCTTTATATTTGTATCTTGTATTTTTAACAAAATAAAATTAGTGGAATGCCTGAGTGATTGTATTTTTTTAATAGGTGTAAAAGTAGCTATATGAAGGTAACTGCATATTGACTTGTTTTTAAAGCGCTACAGGATAACAATAATTAAGTAATTTGTAATAGTATCAATTTAGAATTAGGCACAATAATTTTATAAATCATACAATGCTCAAAATAATTAGGGGAACGCGTTTTTTGAAACCCGTAACTTTTTAAATAATAATTCTAGATAACTCAAATTTGGTATGCTTTAAGGGCATATATTTAACTAAAGATAACTACAAAAACAATGTTACAGCTCTTAGTTACTTCTAAGTTACAGTTAAAAATATAAACGCAAAACAAAAAGTTTCAACTGTCTCTTTCTCGATTTATTTAAATGTTTTACTTTACAATTAACAGGCTTATCAATACTAGTACAAAAAATATGGGGTTGCCATGTAGTAAGTGTCGATCGCTTCAAAAGTCGAAAACAATTGAAAGTCGGAAATTAAATTTGATGTAAATATGTATATTTTGATAATTAAAATCGGCGAAATTTTTCAAATACAAACCATTTCGGACATTATGTCATGTTTCCTTATTTTGCGCGCTCAATGTATACATATTTCGAAAGAAAATTTTAAAATGTAAAAGATAATTTATAAGTATGAATATTATCGAATAAATATAATCAGCATCATGTGGACTACTTTTAATGTCAGAATGAGTTTCCTTAATTCCATAATACAAAGAGCATTTAGTTATTGGACTGCAAATGTTTCAAATTAAAGAATAACTACTAATATATAATTTGAGAGTACCATCGCGAGCATAAAAAAACGGGGACAGCAAAGTGAAATTGGGTACTTATATTCTGAACAATTTTAGTTGTGTAACATTTACTTTGACAGTATTTGTTAACCTATGATGTCTAAACTCTGACAGTATTTGTCAACCTACAATTTTGTTCCGGTTCCATCAATTTTATTCTTCGCGGTATGCTTGCCGACACTTAATTCAATAACAATTTCTCGAATGCTGATTTTATCATGTGGTCGAGTTTTAATTTGCCTTCTAAAATTCATTCAATTGCGAAATTTTTATTTATTACGCCAAAATTCAAGATGATTTTAATGTGACATGACAAGCGTACTGACATGGCATTACGAAGCCCAGTTTAATCAGTGCAAATTAGAGTGTCCCCCCGTTTTTTATGCTCGCGATAGTACCTAGTCTGTAAAATTTAATTAAGCGGAATATATGAATAAAATATAAGTTTTATTAAATCTGCGATTAGTATCTCATGTATTTAAGTCTCTGCAAGAGTTAAGGGTTGATTAATTTGTTCCAATTAAAACCCAACTGTCATTGGTACTATGACAGTCATTTCCATTATGTTTTGCGTTATTAATTTACATTTTTAAGTGTAACTTAGAAGTAATTAAGTGTTGTAATATTCTTCAGTTAAATATTTTTAATTGAAGTATACCAAATTTGATTTGTCTAGAACTATTATTAAAAAAGTTACTAGTTTCGAAAAAAGTGCGTACAGAATTGAGGTGGTAGGTACATCTAAAGAACATAAAAAACAAACAATCGCATAAATAAAACAACTTTATTACAATAAATAACTCACTTAATTCGACTCGTCGTTTATTTCTTCTGAAGGTTCCCTCTTCCTTTTATTCTGGTTCCTTATTTTCTTACTCATTCTACCATCACAAACCCTAAAAAAAACACCAAATAACACATAAAAAAAGACAAAAAAAAAACAGTGATACTCACATAGCGGTTGCTCTTGTACCAGGGCCCCAAAATGGGGACGGGTTAGCCTGGTATCTTACCAAACCTTTCCTTTTTGACTCCGGATTAGCGTCAATGTGCTTCTCAAACGAATATTTGACATCGGATTTCACCGATAATATATTTGCTACTGGCGTACCTTCTATGAGGCGTTTCTCATTGACGGGGTGCGTTTCCGTCCAACATCTCATGATATCCCACAGGATTTTTGCGGGTGCGTCAGTTTTTATCGAGTTTTTACTTGCGTGCATGTAGGAGACTCTATAACCGGCGTTTAGAATGGCTGAGCTGAAAGTAACGATATGATTAATAATGATAATAATAATAATGTTTATTTCATGTTGCTGACTATTGTATGTTAAATAATTATGTACTCAAATAATTTGGCGATTTATTAATTCTAAATTTATATACCAACGTGAGTGCCTGATATATATCTAACATTGTTACAACTAATTTATTGTTTTTTTTTTAAAGAATTTATAAAGTTATCCATGTGATTTAAATTTGTTTTAGTCCAAGATACCCATAAACACAGTGTTGTAACTTTACATTGTTATATTAAATCGAAAAAATTAATGTGTTATAGAATATGTACCTAAAAATTGGCATTCTTTTTTGGCATACCATGTTTTTATCGTAGATTTACACACACACTCACCGTAAAGTTATCATTGGTGGTACTTGAACATGCAAAACCTCGCTTATTTTATCCGCCGTATAATATAACGGAATATCGTCCAATTCTTCCAAAACGACATTTAGAACTCCTTCGATCCTACGGTAAGTTTTCAGTTCTTTCGAAGCGCAACCCAAAACTTGCTTCACAAAAGTTGCGTCATGTATAGGGTCCGACCAAATAGGACCCCCGACATGAAAACTCCCCCTGCAATGCTCGCACTTTCGATCGACTTGGGGCCCCGTTGGCAAACAAAACTTATCCAAGTTATTCCTCTCGTTTTTCCTTATAATTCCGAGCTTTTGCAACACGAAAGATCCACAACCGGTACAGTGATAAACCGTCGATAATTTACTCAAATTATACTTGCATTTATTAGCGCCGTCGTGGATTCGAAGGAAAACCCTTACGTAGAAGTCGGCGGAAATCGATAGCAACGGTTTTATGTACTTTCCGTAACGATTCGCATGTGAATCTATGCATTGCAGTAAGATACGTAGCGCCATCTCGTGGCACGATTTAATCTTTAACGAAATCGATCCGTACTTGCTGTAGCAAGTTTCCGGGGAATTCCCGGCTAACACAGACATATCCGTCGCTGTTACCAGCAATAAACCCCCGTCTTTTATAGATTGCACCGCGGAATCTAAGAATATCGACGGACACCCATACGGGTCTAAATCTATGACGTCAAATTGATTCTCACGCCTGTGTTGGTACATTAACATGCTAAAAATTAATACACCGATTAAAATTAAGCTATAATCGACCCGAAAATTACTTACGTAGCGTCGCTATGACTTGCCGTGACTAAATCGTCAACGCAATTAAAGGTTATGTTTTGTTTTATATCGTCGACAGCACGTTTGGATAGATCATTGGCGGTTACTTGTTTTAAGCCGGGTATTTCTTTAGCGTATCGTATGCTTCGTAACCCGGTTGCGGATAGTGCTTCTAAAATTGTTATACCGTCGCTACGTTTTACACCGGGTGCATTATTTTCGTTATCGAGGATAACGTTTACATCGTTCGTGTTGTTCTTGCTCTGTTTTCCCGTCTTGTAAAACTTGGTAAATGCTCGTAACACGGATATACTGAAAGAAATATTTGGTTTTCAAATCAGATGAGTGTTTTGTTGACGTGAAGTACCTTAAATCTCTGTTGAATTCTTGAACTGGGTTATAGAAAACTTTCCCGCTGGTTCTTACGCTTGCTTTGCCTTCTGAAATGACCCCGGATAATTCGGGTTTTATTTCCGACATCGTTATAGACGATAAATAGCGGATATTTGTCGAGGATATGAAGTTTGTGAGGTTACGCATGTGAAATTGTAGGTTATGTGGGGTTATGTCGGTTTGGTTTGGTCTAAACGTCACCAGATGGCGCTTTAGTATTTTGATAGCGATAATAATTAGTATTAATATACAGGGTCGCTCAACAGTGCGATCTCGGAAGATTGTACCTCTGTTAATGAAGATATTTTAAAACTGATTTCGCTCATATGATTGATGTAGGTGTAGAAGCACTTATTGATAGAAACATCGATTTTTTTTATGAAGAAGACGAATTATCTCTGCAATTGTTTATTTTAGCAGAGGTGTGTGCTGGTACTTTTTTGTGCAGAACGATGCGTAGAAATAAAAAAAAAATAATTAGATCACATGGGGACCAATTTCGAAGAGTTGTGTCAAATTTAGTTGTTAGTGATGGCATATAATCGCGTTGGTATATGATTGATTAAAAAACTTTATATTTAAGATTAAAGTATTAAAAAGATAAATAAGTACGTAGGTTTTCACGGCCAGAATCATTTAGAAAATAAACTGCTTCCGGGTTATGCCGTGTGTCAAGATTTGTTAATGCTAACGTTTCGCGAACCATGTTGCTCGCTTCTTCAAAGCTAATTGAATACTGAAGACCTACCAAGATCTTGTAGATCTTGTAGATCTTAATCTTGTAGAGTATTGTCTCTCCACCACATACTTCAAGTGGGCGGGAGCGATGTATGAGCAAGTAGAGGATGCTCCCATGGGATCACCTCTTTCACCGGTAGTCGCCAACTTCTTCCTGGAATTGTTTGAAGAAAAAGCTTTAAGGTCAAGTCCTTGCAACCCCAAGCATTGGGTCAGATATGTTGATGATACCTTTGTGGTTTGGCCACACGGTAGAGACAAACTTACCGAGTTCCTTAGCCACCTAAACAATGTTAATCCTTCTATCAAATTCACGATGGAAATAGAAGAGCATAATCAGCTGCCATTTTTGGATGTGCTGGTATACAGAACGTCAACGGGTACGCTTGGACATACAGTCTACCGTAAGAAAACACACACCGATCGGTACTTGAACGCCAAATCACACCACCATCCCCAACAGAAGAGAAGTGTTATTAACACTCTGTTCAACAGAGCTGAGAAGGTGTGCGACTCCAGCACCTTGGACGACGAACGGAAACACTTGGAGTGGGCATAATGGATACACGTCAGAATGGATACACCAAGTCTGACATACGACGTATCGCACAAAGAAAACCGCATGTCTCAGAGGTGCGACAAGAGTCAAAGAGGTTCGCTTGCTTACCATACGTAAGTGGGGTATCTGAAAGAATCGGTAGAATACTGAAGAAATCGGTTATCACGGTAAGGTACTGAGCACCAGCAATGGTAAAGGATCTTTTGCCTAACCCAAAGGATATCACATCCCTCCTGAAGAACGAAGGGGTATACAAGATAACATGTGAGTGTGGAACATGCTATGTAGGACAGACAGGACGAAGTATCGAATGTCGAGTCAAGGAGCACAGTAGAGACACCCGGCTACGCAAGATTCAACAGTCCGCTGTTGCTCAACATTACCACGAGTCGGGACACACAATGATTTTCGATGACGTGAAGATGTTGGCAAGGGTTGGTAATTACCATCGAAGGCTTATTAGAGAAGCCATCGAAAGTTACAAACATCCTAACAACATAAATCGCGAGGATGGTACTGACATTAGTAGGGTCTGCAAATCGATCCTAACGCGGTCAGGTGGAAAAGCACATGGGAGCGGTAGCTCCAGATGTGCGCAGTGAGGTGTAAATACAGGTATATAAGGGAGAGTTTCTTGGTAGGTCTTCAGTATTCAATTAGCTTTGAAGAAGCGAGCAACATCGCTCGCGAAACGTCAGCATTAACAAATCTTGACACACGGCATAACCCGGAAGCAGTTTATTTTCTAAATATTAAAAAGTTAATATTTATTACCTTATGGACAGGTAGATTAACGCCCTAGTCACTATATAGTTCACCAGAACCGTTCCAGGATCGACTTATCTTCCCGGTTACAGCTCTTCTGGCCCATGACGATCGAACGTGATGACGATGTCATGATGTCCCCATAAGTCTCCTGACTCAGTGAACTCGACAAATGAACTATCCTGTAAAATAGCACACACACAAGAATAGAAAAAATGTTTTTATTGGCGATTTTCATATACTTACTGATAGAACTGTATTATATGTTAGGTACTAACTACCAACTAATTACCCAGACAATTATCTATAGTAATTATAGATAAAATTAATACAATTTTGGTTCGGCTTTCTTTGATTCGGGCCGACTTTGGTGGTTTTTATTCAGCTTACCGATCGGTTTTTTGGACCGATTGGTCTGCCTGAATCTGACGCGACATTTCCACCGAATCAACTTTACCGATCGATCAAGCCGATCGGTAAAGCCAATTGTGGTGGAAACGCGGCTTAACCATTAATTGTTTGAGCGAGGGGAGGAAGACCCCTCCTCCACCCCGCTGGTTGGAAAATGTTGAATGCCGACATTTTTCAAGCAGCGACGTCTTCCTTATACTTAAAGTGAATGGAAAAACTCTAACTATTAAAAAAAAAACTCCCCTCGCTCATTATTGATCTTTTACCATCTAATATGATATTGGAATACTTACTGTTGCTAAAATATCTGTAGTTATCCTTGGTTCATTGTAGATATAACTCTGTAATACCGAAACAACATAAACGTTGTTTAAACGGAACCCGGCACGACGAACTTCAATTTGACGTATAATAATATCGAGAAACAAATGAGGTATTGACAATTAGTAGGAGTGTTGTTGGATATTGGCTTTTAGACTAAAAAGTTTTCAGTTTCTGGTTACTTCTGGTTACAGCTGACGTAGTGTCAAATTTTATGTTTCAAATGGAACGTCCTAAGGTTTCTTTTGAAACATAGCAGTTGATATCTCTATCACTGTAATCAGAAGTTACTAGGAACTGAAAATATTTTAATTAAATAGGTCGTATCTGACAACATGTCCTCACAAGTTCTCCTAATTCACCATTCATTTGGTTCTTCAAATAGGTACTACAAATACCATCAAATTTGGCGAGCGCGTAAGAAGTCGTTTACGGAAGTAACCAAAAGCAACACGCTTTTTGTTACTGTCATCACGAGAAGTCAAAAGAGAGTCTTTAGCAACCGACAAAACCGCAGATACAGAACCGAATCAACTTTACAGATCGGAAAACCTATTTGCAGTGGAAACGCGGCTTAACCAATTTAGTTTTTATTTTAGCGAGGGGAGGAGTCCCCTCCTCCACCCCGCAGGTTGAAAAATGTTGAATGCCGACATTTTTTAAGCAGCGACATCTTCCTTTTACTTAAAATGAATAGAAAACCTCTAACTATCAAAAAACTCCCCTCGCTCATTATTGATCTTTTAGCATCTAATAGGTATGATATTGTAATACTTATTGTTGATAAATTACCTGTCGTTATCCTTGTTTCATTGTAGATATAACTCTGTAATACCAAAACAACGTAAAAGGTGTTTTTGCGGAAGCCGGCGCGACAAACTTCAATTTGAAGTATAATAATAGCGAGAAACAAATGAAATGAAGTATTGACAATTAGTAGGAATGTTGTTGGATATTATCTTTTAGACTAAAAAGTTTTCAGTTTCTGGTTGCTTCTGGTTACACCTGACGTAGTGTCAAATTTTATGTTTCAAATGAAACGTCCTAAGGTTTCTTTCGAAACATACCAGTTGATACCTCCATCAGTGTAATCAGAAATTACTAGGAACTGAAAATATTTTAATTAAATACGTCGTATCTGCCAACATGTCCTCACAAAATCTCCTAATTCACCATTCATTTTTCATTTGGTTCTTCAAATAGGTACTACAAATATTGTAATCAACCGGGGTGCTTGTTGTTAATAATAATACTAATGGAGTAAGGATGGGGCAGAATTGTTGGCAGTTAGTTAAGTTCTTTTTATTAGAATAGGTCATACGAATATATTATAATTAGAATGCTTGATTCTCATAATAGGAGAGTTATCACTCTCTCTCTCTCATAATACCACAGAACCAAATTATAACATTTTTAAAAGACATATAATATCGTGGCAACATGCCGATGGAACGCGCAGTAATCTCGCTATCCGCTTGGGAAAGTTTACAGAGGGCTAGTAAGGCGACGCATGAAGTTAAGAATAGGTGCTTTGCTATCAGGGTGTTTTGACTGGGGAATCTACTAGAAGAACAGCGCACGGAAAAAAATGTTGACTCGGGAACCAAAGAAACAGGCTGTTCCCACGGACTTGCATCGAGACGCCTTGAATCACGGTGATAACCAAAGCCAAGGAGGTATAAATAGGAGGTCCAAAGGAGCCGAGGGGGGTCAATTGCCAGTAGTCAAGATCAAGGTATCAAGAGCAAGCAGCGATTCGTGAAGAGAAGAGTTGTCAATCCAGGTCCGATGTTTGGACGTGACGTATCCAGGAGTGGATAGGTCACGTTCTCTTTAACTGGATTTCATGGCGAAAGAATCCACAATGTAGGAGAATAGAAGTCTGGTGGTCTGCGGCGGCTACACGGCGCTGGCTGATACGAGGAGCGGGATTAGAAATGGGGTGTCGAGTGCGGGTTGAGGTTATTTGTGGTGAGTTTTTATAATGTTAAGTTAAAAGAGAGAGAGAGAGAGAGCAAAACTAGTATGTCAAGTTATTAGATTTCGCTAATATGTTGTTGGTATACTTGTATTTTTGTATTGTAGGATTGTTTAGATATTAACGCAATTGTATACGGTTACGGATCTAGGTTATTTTTGTGCAAGTTGTAAGTTTATGTGGTTGGTTTATGTAAGTTAGAGTTTTACTTTGGGCTTTAATTTAGCGAGCAAATTGTTGTCAAGTTGCATTGGTTGGGTAGCGTAGTATATTTGAGGGTTGTTTTTGTTATTGGTTGATGGAACAAAGTTCTGTATAAATTTAATGCATTTTTAGATTAGTACACTTATATATTTTTTTTATAATTATTGTTTGATTTATATAGTAGTAATTTGTGTTAAATCATGTGGCTAAAGAAAGCAACTAAAGAATTTAATTACAGGTAAGTGTGCAGTTTAATATCTCTGGTATTAAGATCAAAACTCGCATGAGATAAAACTTCCGCCCATAAAATATTCCTTTAACATCAGCCACCTGATAATTCAAATACTAGTCTCCGCTCGGCTAACTCACCCCTATCGGGGGTGTTACAATACCATCAAATTTGGCGACCGCGTAAGAAGTCGTTTACGGAAGTAACCGAAAGAAATAAGCTTTTTGTTACTGAAATCAAGAGAACTCAAATGAGAGTGTCAAGAAACCGACACAACCGCAGATATAGAATCTTTAAAATCCTACCTTAAACGTCTTCTTCGCCTCCATCGATGGTAGACATCTCTGGAACCAACCCTTCGACATTTTCCTGTCTTCTCGCCATTCCTAGAAGCTTCCTCTGCAGTGAAGTCCTTCCCTACGTCCAGTTCCTTCTTCCCTAAGTCCAGCTCCTCCTTCCCCACGTCCTGCTCCTCCTTTATTACGTCCAGATCTTCTTCAGTGGTCCTTTTTGCTTCTCCATATTTGGCTGCTTCCAACATTAAAGGGCCACCTGACCATCGCTTGCTACTAATAGTCCACCAGTAACAAAATAACAAATATTGTAATTTTAAAATAACTACGAATTCATATCCAAATAACCAAAAAGATAATGTTAATTACCTTATGGACAAGGAGATTACCACCTTGGCCACTATATTTCGGGTAGAGCTCTTCTCTGGCAAAAGATTGTTGTCAGCAGTAGATGAGTCAAGCAACCATTAGAATAGTCTAATTTTAACCGCAATAGCAGTCCAGAATGATCAAACAAATTTAATAATGTTAATAAGGACCATTTCGTGGTACAGTTTTCTTTGAGTCCATCTGCAACTAAATACCAAACTTTTGTAATTTTCAAACACCCACGTATTCTTATCCAAATTATTAAAAAGATAATATTTATTACCTTATGGACAAGTAGATTATAGCCCTGGTCACTATAGCTCTGGCACAAAGTCATTTTTGGGGAAAGCTTGTAATCAGCAGGAGATGAACGAGACAGCATTTAGAATAGTCCTTGATTTCTTCATTATAGCAGTCCGAAATAGTTGTACGGCTCAGGCAAACACAGAACAATGCAGGGGCATCTTTCAAACAGTTTTAATGGTATATATAAGGACCATTTCACGACCACCCTTGAGTCTATCTGCACCAAATAACAAAACTATTGTAATTCTAATAATTAATTAATTTGTAATTGTTAAATAAAATTCAGATGCAATTTATTATAAAGATAATTAATATTCATTACCTTCTAGACAAGTAGATTATAGCCCTAGAAACTATAATTTCTGTGTCTTTAGAATAGTACATAATTTCTTCACCATAGCAATTCGAGATGATTGTACGTCTCGGGAGTAACACAGAACAATACAGGAGCATTTTTCAAACAGTTTTAATGGCATGCCTATATAACGACAATTTCACGACCAGTTTCTTTGAGTCTATCTGCAACAAAATACCAAACATTAGTAATTTTCAAATAACTCCAAATTCCAATCCAAATAATTAAAAACATAATAGGTATGTATTACCTTATGGAAAAGTAGATTATAGACTTGGTCACAATAGTTCTGTCACTAAGTTCTTCTCGGGGGAATGATTGTAAGTCAGCGCGACGTGAACCAGACGGCCTTTAGAATAATCCTTGATTTCGTAGGTTTCTTTGATTATATAGTTGTGGTACTGATAGGTACTGGTACAAAGTGCTTCTCGTGAAAGAGATTGTGGTCAGTAGGAATTGGACCATAGAACAATAGAGGGGCATCTTTCAAACAGTTTTAACGGTGCTTTCAGGGATCATTTCACGGCAAAGTCGTCTTTAAGTTTATCTGCAACAAAATACAAAAGTTTTAGAATTATCAAATAACCACGAATTTATATCCAAATTATTAAAAAGATAATATTAATTACCTAATGGACCAGTAAATTATGTCATTGGTTCTGGTATTAAGTTCTTATCTGACGATGATTGACGTCTCGGGAGTAACACAGAACAATACAGGAGCATTTTTTAAACAGTTTTAATGGCACGCCTATATAACGACAATTTCACGACCAGTTTTCTTTGAGTCTATCTGCAACAAAATACCAAACATTAGTAATTTTCAAATAACTCCAAATTCAAATCAAAATTATTAAAAACATAATAGGTATGTATTACCTTATGGAAAAGTAGATTATAGCCCTGGTCACAATAGTTCTGTCAGTAAGTTCTTCTCGGAAGAAAGATTCTAAGTCAGCACGAGGTGAACCAGACAGCCTTTAGAATAATCCTTAATTTCTTAGGTTTCTTTCAGTTCATCTGCAGCAATTTACCCATTCTTTTAGTGATTTTCAAATAGCATTTTAATGGGATATATAAGCTCCATTTCACGACACAGTCTTCTTTGAATCTATCTGCAACAAAATATCAAAACTTAAGTAAGTTTCAAATAACCACAAAAGCATGTCCAATTTATTAAAAAGATACTGTTCATTACCTTATAGACAAGTAGATTATCGCCTTGATCATTATAGTTCTGGTAGTGAAGTTCTTCTCTGGGAAAAGATTGTTGTCAGCAGAAGATGAGTCAAGCCACCTTTAGAATAGTCATTCATTTCTTCGCCACAGCAGTCCAGAATGATCAAACAAATTTAATGGTGTTAATAATGACCATTTCGTGGCACAGTTTTCTCTGAGTATCTGCAACAAAATACCAAACATTTGTAATTTTCAAACACCCACGAAGTAATATCCAAATTATTAAAAAGATAATATTACCTTCTGGACAACGGGATTATCACCTTGGCCACTATAGGTCTGGTAATAAGTTCTTCTCCGAGAAAACATTGTAGTCAGCAGCAGGTGAACCAGGCCAGCCTTTATAATAGTCTTTGATTTCTTTACCATAGCAGTCCGGGATGATTGTACGTCTTGGGAGTAACACAGAACAATACAGGAGCATCCTTCAAACAGTTTTAATGGCATTTGTAAGAACCATTTCACGACCAATTTTCTTTGAGTCTATCTGCAAAAAAATACCAAACATTTGTAATTTTTAAATAACCCCAAATTCAGATCCAGAATTAAGATAAATAATATTAATTACCTTATGGACAAGTAGATTGTAGCCCTAGTCAGTATAGTTTTGCCACTAAGTTCTTCTCGAGGGAAAGATTGTAAGTTAATACGAGTTAAACCAGGTAGTTTTTAGAATAATCCTTGATTTAACAGGTTTCTTCAGCTCATCTGCAACAATATTCCAATTTTTTAGTAAATTTCATATAGCAACAAACTCATGTCCAAATTATTAAACAGAAAATCTTTATTACCTTCTGGATCAGTAGATTATAGCCCTGGCCGCCCAAGTTCTGGTACTAAGTTGTTTTCATGGAATACATTGTAGTCAGCAGGAAGTGAAATATAAGCAATCTTTAGAATAGTTCTTGATTTCTTCACCATAGAGCAGTGTAGAATGATTGTACGTCTCGGAAGAAACACAACAATACAGGGACATCTTTTAAACAGTTTTAATGGTATATATAAGGGACCATTTCACGACCATCTCCCTTGAGTCTATCTGCAACAAAATACAACACTTTTGTAATTTTCAAATGAAATTCAGATCCAAATTATTATAAAGATAATTAACATTCATTACCTTCTAGACAAGTAGATTATAGCCCTGGTAACTATAATTCTGACACTAAGTTTTTCTCTGGGAAAAGATTGTAGTCAGCAGAAGGTGAGCAGTCTCCTTTGTATCTACCTGCAATAAAATACCAAACTTTTGTTATTTCCATATATACCACCACAGAATATAATTCAAATTATTAAAGAGATAATATTCATTACCTTATGGACAAGTCGATTATCACTTGCATCAGCGTAGTTCTTCTCGTGGAAAAGATTATAGTCAGCAGGAAGTGAACTACCGACAGCCTTTAGAATAGTCGTTGATTTCTTCACCATTGCGGTCTGGAATATGTGTACGTCGGAAGAAATATAGATCAATACAGGAACATCCTTCAAACTTGATGCTTCATGGAAAGTTGCTGAGGAAGAAGGCAATATGGTCCCACGAGCAACCCAGAGATAACTACCATCGATGACGGCGATGAAGTGGTTAGTACGTAATCCTCCTCATAGAATAGAACCAGCATAGGAGATGATCCAGGATGTTCCAGTAAAGTCCACGATTGTCTCATTAGTGTGCAAGCATAACGGCCATCTGAACTCACGCCATTTCGCAGATACAACTCCTAATTCTACCGATGCTGCATCTCACCGGAACCACTTCAGGGACCGACTTCTTTTCCTGGTTACAACTCCTCTGGGGTCCATGATTATCGAACGTTATGTTGGAACCATGATATCCCAATAAGTCTCCTGATTCAGTGAACTTGACTGTATACCATCCTGTAAAGTGGAGCACACACAAAAATAAGAAAAAATGTTTTTATTCGGAATTTCTCATACTTACTGACGGCACTGTATTATAATTTAGGTACTTAGGTACTATCCATTAATTACCCTTACAGTTATCTATAATAATTATTATAGATAATATTAATATAATTTTGGTTGCGAACCCGGCGCGACGAACTTCAATTTGAAGTATAATATTATGGAGAACCAAATGAAAAGAGGTATTGAAAATTATTAGGAATGTTGTTGGATATTATTTTTTAGAGTGAAAAGTTTTCAGTTTCTGGTTACTTCTGGTTACAGCTGACATAGTGTCAAATTTTATGTTTCTAATGGAACGTCCTAAGGATTCATTTGAAACATAGCAGTTAATGCTTCTATCAGTGTAATCAGAAGTGACTGGAAACTGAAAATATTTTAATTAAATAGGTCGTATCTGACAACATGTCCTCACAAATTCTGCTAATTCCCCATTCATTTGGTTCTTCAAATACTGCAAACAGCATCAAATTTGGCGACCGCGTAAAAAGTCGTTTACGGAAGTAACCAAAAGAAACACGCTTTTTGTTACTGTCATCACGAGAACTCAAAAGAGAGTCTTTAGCAACCGATAAAACCGCAGATATAGAACCAAATAAACTTTACCGATCGGAAAACCTATTTGCGGTGGAAACGCGGCTTAACCAGTTTTGTGTTTGAGCGACGGGAGGAAGACCCCTCCTCCACCCCGCAGGTTGAAAAATGTTGAATGCCGACATTTTTCAAGCAGCGACATCTTCCTTTTACTTAAAATGAATAGAAAACCTCTAACTATGAAACACTCCCCTCGCTCATTATTGATCTTTTAGCATCTAATAGGTATGATATTGTAATACTTATTGTTGCTAAATTACCTGTAGTTATCCTTGTTTCATTGTAGATATAACTCTGTAATACCGAAACAACACGAAAGGTGTTTTAGCGGAAGCCGCCGCGACAAACACTTCAATCTGAAGTATAATTATATCGAGAAACAAACGAAATGAGGTATTGAAAATTAGTAGGAATGCTGTTGGATATTATCTTTTACACTAAAAAGTTTTAAGTTTCTGGTTACTTCTGGTTACGCCTGACGTAGTGTCAAATTTTATGTTTCAATTTGAACATCCTAAGGTTTCTTTTGAAACATAGCAGTTAATACTTCTATCAGCGTAATCAGAAGTGACTGGAAACTGAAAATATTTTAGTTAAATAGGTCGTATCTGACAACATGGCCTCACAAATTCTCCTAGCTCCCCATTCATTTGGTACTACAAATACCATCAAATTTGGCGACCGCGTAAAAAGTCGTTTACGGAAGTAACCAAATGAAATAAGCTTTTTGTTACTGTAATCAAGAGAACTCAAATGAGAGTCTCTACAAACCGATACAACCGCAGATACAGAATCTTTAAAATCCGACCTTAAACGCCTTCTTTGCCTCCATCGATGGTAGATATCTCTGGAACGTACCCTTCGATGTCTTCCTGTCTTCTCGTCATTCCTAGAAGCTTCCTCTGCGTTGAAGTCCTTTCCTACGTCTAGCTCCTCCTTCCTTACGTCCAGCTCCTCTTCAGTTGTCTTTCCTGCTTGATCATCTTCGGTCGCTTCCAGCATTAAAGAGTCATCTCACCATCGGGTAACAACTAATAGTCCATCTGTAACAAAATTACAAACACAGTTATTTTAAAATAACTACGAATTCATATTCAAATATTAAAAATATTATATTTATTACCTTAATAATACAGGAACATCTTTCAACAGTTTTATTGTGGTATGTATAATATATAAAGACCATTTCGTGGCATCAAAGTCTTCTTTGAATCTGTCTGCAACAATTAAATACAAAAGTTGTGTAATTTCATTTAATCACGAATGTATACCTAAATTATTAAAAGGATAATATTCATTACCTTATAGCCAAGTAGATTATAGCCCTGGTCGCCTGAGTTGTGGTACTATTTCTTTGGGAAAAGATTGCAATCTGCAAGAGATTAACCTGGCAGCCTTTAAAATAATCAGTGATTTCTTTGCAACAGCCGTCCGGAATGATTGTATGTCTCGTGACAAACACAGAACAATACAGGAGCTTCTTTTAAACAGTTTTAAAGACGTTAACAAGGACCATTTCAGGACACAGCCTTATTTGAATCTAGCTACAATAAAATAACAAACTTGTAAGTTACAAATAATCACGAATTCAGATAGAAGTAATTAAAATGATAATAATATTCATTACCTTATGGACAAGTAAATTATCGCCATGGTTACTATAGTTCTGGTACTAAGTTCTTCTCTGGTAAAAGATTGTTGTTGTCAGGAGAAGATGAACCAGGTAACCTTAAGAATAGTCATTGATTTCTTTACCACAGCAGACCGGAATGATTATACGTTTTGGAAGAAACACAGAACAATACGGGAGTATATCATTCAAACAGTTTTAATGCTGTTTATAAGGACAAGAGAGCAAAGTTTCCTTTAAGTCTATCTGCAACAAAATACCAAAGTGTTGTAGTTTTCAAATAACCATGAAATCATATTCAAATTATTAAAAATATCATATTCATTACCTTATGGAGAAGTAGATTATAGCGCTGGTCACTATAGTTCTGGCACTCAGTTAGTTTTTATGGAAGCTTGTAATCAGCAGTAAACAAACCAGACAGCATTTAGAATAGGCCTTGATTTCTTCATCATAGCAGTCCGGAATAATTGTAATAAACACAGAGTAATGCGGGGGCTTCTTTCAAACAGTTTTAATGGTATATAAGGACCATTTCACGACCATCTCCCTTGAGTCTATCTGTAACAAAATACAAAACTTTTGTAATTTTGAAATTAAATTCAGATCCAAATTATTATAAAGATAATTAATATTCATTACCTTCTAGACACGTAGATTATAGCCCTGGTAACTACAATTCTGACACTAGCAAAGGGTGAACCAGACCAGTTTTTAGAATAGTACTCAATTTATTCACCATAGCAATTCGGGATGACTGACGTCTCGGGAGTAATACAGAACAATACAGGAGCGTTTTTCAAACAGTGTTAATGGCATATATAACGACCTTTTCACGACTAGTTTTCTTTGAGTCTATCTGCAACAAAATACCAAACATTTGTAATTTTCAAATAACTCCAAATTCCAATCCAAATTATTAAAAATATAATAGGTATGTATTACCTTATGGAAAAGTAGATTATAGACTTGGTCACAATAGTTCTGTCACTAAGTTCTTCTCGGGGGAATGATTGTAAGTCAGCGCGAAGTGAACCAGACGGCCTTTAGAATAATCCTTGATTTCTTAGGTTTCTTTGATTATATAGTTGTGGTACTGATAGGTACTGGTACAAAGTGCTTTTCGTGAAAGAGATTGTGGTCAGTAGGAACTGGACCATAGAACAATAGAGGGGCATCTTTCAAACAGTTTTAACGGTATTTTTAAGGATCATTTCACGGCAAAGTCGTCTTTAAGTTTATCTGCAACAAAATACAAAAGCTTTAGAATTTTCAAATAACCACGAATTTATATCCAAGTTATTAAAGAGATAATATTAAATTACCATGTGGACAAGTAAATAAACGCCTTGGTTCTGGTATTAAGTTCTTATCTCGGAAAAGATTGTTGTCGGCAGAAGGTGAAAAAACAGCTTAGAATAGTCATTGATTTCTTCGCAACAGCAGTCCAAAATGATTGTACTTCTCGGGAGAAACACATAACAATATAGGAACCGGTTTAGTGATGTTTATAAAGACCATTTCGTGGCACTGCCTCCTCTGAGTCTATCTGCAACAAAATACCAAATTTTTGTGATTTTCAAATAACTACGAATCCATATCCAAATTATTATAAAGATACAATTTATTACCTTATGCATAAGTACATAGATTATCTCTTTGGCCACTATAGTTCCGGTACTAAGTTCTTCTCTGGCAAAAAAATGATGTCAGCAGGTGGTGAACTACACAGTCATTAAAAGTCCTTGATTTCCTCACTATTGCGGTCGGGAATGTTTGTACGTGTCGGAGGAAACACGGAACAATACAGGGGCATCCTTCAAACTTGATGGTTCATGCGGAAAGATGGTGACGAAGAAGACAGGAAGATCCCACTAAAATTCCACTAACCAAGTCCTCCTCATGAAACGCAGCCAGCAGAACATGATCCAGGAAGTTCCGGAGAAGTCCGGGATTGTCTCGCCAGTATGCCAGCATAGAACAAAAGAAAATCAGGTGTAATATACTGTAATTATTATGCACGTTTCTTACCCGTGACTTATAGCAGAATGTCTGGCCTCTTCGCTCGAAGATTAGTGTAATTATCCAAATGTAAAAGGTGTTATCCAATAGAGAAGTGGTGAACGAAGCACTCGCGAACAAACCGACCACATCACAATCGCGCATAACACAAACAGAAGCCCTAAGGGCCATCTGACTTCACTACACTTCACAGACACAACTCCTAATTCTACCGATGTTATCCAATAGAGAAGTGATGAACGAAGCACTCGCGAACAAACCGACCACATCACAATCGCGCATAACACAAACAGAAGCCCTAAGGGCCATCTGACTTCACTCCACTTCACAGACACAACTCCTAATTCTACCGATGCTAAATCTCCTCTGGTCCATGATGCTGGAACGTGATGACGAAGCCATGATGCTGGAACGTGATGACAAAGCCATGATGCTGGAACGTGATGACGAAGCCATGATGCTGGAACGTGATGACAAAGCCATGATGCTGGAACGTGATGACGAAGCCATGATGCTGGAACGTGATGACGAAGCCATGATGCTGGAACGTGATGACGAAGCCATGATGCTGGAACGTGATGACGAAGCCATGATGCTGGAACGTGATGACGAAGCCATGATGCTGGAACGTGATGACGAAGCCATGATGTCCTCATAGTCTCCTGCCTCAGTGAACTCGACAATACACCATCCTGTAAAATGGCACACACACAAGAATACTGACGAAACTGTATTTCAATGTAGGTACTTATTATTAATTAATTAATTACCCATACAATTATCTATAACAATAATTATAGATAATATTAATACAATTTTGGTTAAACTTTCTTTGATTCGAGCCGACTTTGGTGGTTATTATTTGGGCTACCGATCGGCTTTTTGGGTCGATCGGTCTGGCTGAATTCGACGCGACGTTTCCACCGAATCAACTTTACCGATCGGTCAAGCCGATGGGAAAAGCCAATTGCGGTGGAAACGCGGCTTAACCATTAATTCTTTGAGCGAGGGGAGGAAGACCCCTCCTCCACCCCGCTGGTTGGAAAATGTTGAATGCCGACGTTTTTCAAATAGCGACATCTTCCTCTTACTTAAAGTGAACAGAAAACATCTAACAATTAAAAAAACTCCCCTCGCTCATTGTTGTTCTCCTAGCCATCTAATAATATGTTACTGTAATACGTACTGTTGCCAAAATACCTGTAGTTATCCTTGTTTCATTGTAGATATAACTATGTAATACCGAAACAACGTAAAAGTTGTTTTAACGGAAGCCGGCGCGACAACCACTTCAATTTGAAGTATAATAATATCGAGAAACAAACGAAATGAGGTATTGAAAATTAGTAGGCATGCTGTTGGATATTATCTTTTAGACTAAAAAGTTTTCAGTTTCTGGTTACTTCTGGTTACACCTGACGTAGTGTCAAATTTTATGTTTCAATTTGAACGTCCTAAGGTTTCTTTTGAAACATAGCGGTTGATACCTCTATCAGTGTAATCAGAAGTGACTGGAAACTGAAAATATTTTAGTTAAATAGGTCATATCTGACAACATGTCCTCACAAATTCTCCTAGCTCCCCATTCATTTGATACTACAAATACCATCAAATTTGGCGACTGCGTAAAAAGTCGTTTACGGAAGTAACCAAATGAAATAAGCTTTTTGTTACTGTAATCAAGAGAACTCAAATGAGAGTCTCTACAAAAAGACACAACCGCAGATACAGAATCTTTAAAATCCGACCTTAAACGCCTTCTTCGCCTCCATCGATGGTAGACATCTCTGGAACATACCCTTCGACGTCTTCCTGTCTTCTCGTCATTCCTAGAAGCTTCCTCTGCGTTGAAGTCCTTTCCTACGTCTAGCTCCTCCTTCCTTACGTCCAGCTCCTCTTCAGTTGTCTTTCCTGCTTGATCATCTTCGGTTGCTTCCAGCATTAAAGAGTCATCTGACCATCGGGTAACAACTAATAGTCCATCTGTAACAAAATTGCAAACAAAGTTATTTTAAAATAACTACAAATTCATATTCAAATATTAAAAATATTATATTTATTACCTTAATAATACAGGAACATCTTTCAACGGTTTTAATGGTATATATAATATATAGGTAAAGACCATTTCGTGGCATCAAAGTCTTCTTTGAATCTGTCTGCAACAATTAAATACAAAAGTTTTGTAATTTCATTTAATCACGAATTCATATCTAAATTATTAAAAGGATAATATTCATTACCTTATAGCCAAGTAGATTATAGCCCTGGTCGCCTGAGTTCTGGTACTAAGTATTTCTTTGGGAAAAGATTGCAATCTACAAGAGATTAACCTGGCAGCCTTTAAAATAATCATTGCTTTCTTCGCAACAGCAGTCCGGAATGATTGTATGTCTCGAGACAAACACAAAATACAGGAGCTTCTTTTAAATAGTTTTAAAGACGTTAACAAGGACCATTTCAGGACACAGCCTTATTTGAATCTAGCTACAATAAAATAACAAACTTGTAAGTTACAAATAATCACGAATTCTGATAGAAGTAATTAAAATGATAATATTCATTACCTTATGGACTAGTAAATTATCGCCTTGGTTACTATAGTTCTGGTACTAAGTTCTTCTCTGGTAAAAGATTGTTGTCAGGAGAAGATGAACCAGGTAGCCTTAAGAATAATCATTGATTTCTTTACCATAGCAGTTCGGAATGATTGTACATCTCGGGAGAAACAGAGAACAATACAGGAGCATCTTCCAAACAATTTTAATGGGATATATATAAGCTCCATTTCACGACACAGTCTTCTTTGAATCTATCTGCAACAAAATATCAAAACTTAAGTAAGTTTCAAATAACCACAAAAGCATATCCAATTTATTAAAAAGATACTGTTCATTACCTTATAGACAAGTAGATTATCGCCTTGATCATTATAGTTCTGGTAGTGAAGTTCTTCTCTGGGAAAAGATTGTTGTCAGCAGAAGGTGAGTCAAGCCACCTTTAGAATAGTCATTAATTTCTTCGCAACAGCAGTCCAGAATGATCAAACAAATTTAATGGTGTTAATAATGACCATTTCGTGGCACAGTTTTCTCTGAGTATCTGCAACAAAATACCAAACATTTGTAATTTTCAAACACACGAATTAATATCCAAATTATTAAAAAGATAATATTACCTTCTTGACAACGGGATTATCACCTTGGCCACTATAGGTCTGGTAATAAGTTCTTCTCCGAGAAAACATTGTAGTCAGCAGCAGGTGAACCAGGCCAGCCTTCATAATAGTCTTTGATTTCTTTACCATAGCAGTCCGGGATGATTGTACGTCTTGGGAGTAACACAGAACAATACAGGAGCATCCTTCAAACAGTTTTAATGGCATTTGTAAGAACCATTTCACGACCACTTTTCTTTGAGTCTATCTGCAAAAAATACCAAACATTTGTAAATTTTAAATAACCCCAAATTCAGATCCAGAATTAAGATAAATAATATTAATTACCTTATGGACAAGTAAATTATCGCCTTCGTCACTCAAGTTCTGGTACTAAGTACTTCTCTGGGAAAAGATTGTAGTCAGCAGAAGGTGAACCAGGTAACCAGGTAGAAAATTAGTTGATTCCTTCAGCATAGCAGTCCCGAATGATTGTACGTCTCGTGACAAACAGAATAATACAGGAGCATCTTTCAAACAGTAATAATGGCATATATGAGGCCCAATTCGTGACACAGTCTTCTTTGAATCTATCTACAACAAGATGCCAAACATTTGTAATTTTCAAATAACCACGAATTTATATCCAATTTGTCAAAAAGTTAATAAATATTCATTACCTTATGGTCAAGTGGATTATCGCCTTGGTCACTATAGTTTTGGTACCAAGTTCTTCACTGGAAAAAGAATGCTGTCAGCAGAAGGAGAACCAGGCAGCCTTTAGAATAGTCCCTGATTTCTTCACTATTGCTGTCCGGAATGATTGACCGTCTTGGGGCATCCTTCAAACTTAATGGTTCATGGAAAGATGCTGACGAAGAAGGCAGGATGGTTGCACGAAAAATCCAGCAACCAAGTCTTCCTCATAAAATACAGCTAGCATGACATGATTCCAGAAAAGAAGTCCAGAAGTCCAGAAAAGTCCGACCGATCCTAAATCTCATCTAAATTTCATACTTACTGACGGAACTGTATTTTAGTTTAGGTACTCACTATCAATTAATTACCCGTACAATTATCTATAATAATAATTATAGATAATATTAATATAATTTTTGTTTCGAACTTGGCGCGACGAAATTCAATTTGAAGTATAATAATATGAAGCACCAAATGAAATGAAGCATTGAAAATTAGTAGGCATGCTGTTGGATATTATCTTTTAGACTAAAAAGTTTTTAGTTTCCGGTTACTTCTGGTTATATCTGACGTAGAATCAAATTTTCTGTTTCAAATGGAACGTCCTTAGGTTTTTTTTGAAACATACTAGTTGATACCTCTATCAGTGTAATTAGAAGTGACTACAAACTGAAAATATTTTAGATAAATAGGTCGTATCTGACAACATGTCCTCACAAATTCTCCCAAATTCCTATTACATTTGGTTTTTCAAATACTACAAATATTGTAAAGATTAGCGAACCGCGTAGGAAGACGTTTACGGAAGTAACCAAAAGAAACAAGCTTTTTGTTACCTTAACCAAGAAAACTCAAAAGAGAGTCTCCCGAAACCGACAAAACCGCAGATATAGAATCTTCAAATTCCTACTTTATAATGTCTTCTTCACAATTATCTATAATAATAATTATAGATAATATGAATACAGTTTTGGTTGCGAACCCGGCGCGACGAACTTCAACTTGAAGTAAAATATTATGGAAAACCAAATGAAATGAGGTATTGAAAATTATTAGGAATGTTGTTGGATATTATCTTTTAGAGTCAGAAAAGTTTTCAGTTTCTGGTTACTTCTGGTTACACCTGACGTAGTGTCAAATTTTATGTTTCAAATGGAACGTCGTAAGGATTCATTTGAAACATAGCAGTCGATACCACTATCAGTGTAATCAAAAGTGACTAGGAACTGAAAATATTTTAATTAAATAGGTCGTATCAGACAACATGTCCTCACAAATTCTCCTAACTCACCATTCATTTGGTACCTCAAATAGGTACTACAAATACCATCAAATTTGGCGACCGCGTAAAAAGTCGATTGCGGAAGTAACAAAAAAATAAGCTTTCTGTTACTATAATCAAGAGAACTCAAATGAGAGTTTCTAGAAACCGACACAACCGCAGATATAGAATCTTTAAAATCCTAGAAATACCATCAAATTTGCCGACCGCATAAAATGTCGTTTACGGAAGTAACCAAAAGAAATAGGCTTTTTGTTACTGTAATCAAGAGAATTTGGCGACCGCGTAAAAGGTCGTTTACGAAAGTAACCAAAAGAAATAGGCTTTTTGTTAATGTACTTAAGAGAACTCAAATGAGAGTCTCTAAAAACCGACAATACCGCAGATATAGAAGCTTTAAGCTCCTACCCTAAACGTCTTCTTCGCCTCCAGCGATTGTAGACATCTCTGGAGCCTACCTTTCAATGTCTTCCTGTCTTCTCGCTATTCCTAGAAGCTTCCTCTGCGGTGAAGTCCTTCCCTACGTCCAGTTCCTCCTTTCCTAATTCCAGTTCCTCCTTCCCCACGTCCAGCTCCTGCTTCCTTACGTCCAGGTCATCCTTCCCAACGTCCAGGTCCTTCTTCCCTACGTCCAGGTCATCCTTCCCAACGTCCAGGTCCTCCTTCCCTACGTCCAGGTCATCCTTCCCAACGTCCAGGTCCTCCTTCCCTACGTCCAGGTCATCCATCCCTACGTCTAGGTCCTCCTTCCCTCCGACCGCGCAAAAACTCGTTTACGAAAGTAACCAAAAGAAATACGCTTTTTGTTACTGTAATCAAGAGAATTTGGCGACCGCGTAAAAAGTCGTTTACGAAAGTAACCAAAAGAAATACGCTTTTTGTTACTGTAATCAAGAGAATTTGGCGACCGCGTAAAAAGTCGTTTACGAAAGTAACCAAAAGAAATAGGCTCTTTGTTACTGTAATTAAGAGAACTCAAATGAGAGTCTCTACAAAAAGACACAACCGCAGATACAGAATCTTTAAAATCCGACCTTAAACGCCTTCTTCGCCTCCATCGATGGTAGACATCTCTGGAACATACCCTTCGACGTCTTCCTGTCTTCTTGTCATTCCTAGAAGCTTCCTCTGCGGTGAAGTCCTTCCCTAAGTCCAGTTCCACCTTCCTTACGTCCAGCTCCTCCTTCCTTACGTCCAGCTTCTCCTTCCTTACGTCCAGATCTTTTTCAGTTGTCCTTCTTGTTTCATCATATGTGGGTGCTTCCAACATTAAAGAGCCACCTGAACATCGCTTACTACTGATAGTCCGCCTGTAACAAAATAACAAACATTGTAATTTTAAAATAACTACGAATTCATTTCCAAATAATTAAAAAGATAATATTAATTACCTTATGGACAAGTTCATTATCGCCTTGGTCACTATATTTCTGGTAGTAAGTTCTTCTATGGGAAAAGACTGTTTTCAGCAGAAGATGAGTCAAGCAACATTTAGAATAGTCATTAATTCTCTTCGCAATAGCAGTCCAGAATGATCAAACAAATTTAATGATGGTAATAAGGACTATTTCGTGGCACAGTTTTCTTTGAGTCTATCTGTAACAAAATACCAAACTTTTGTAATTTTCCAACATCCACGAATTCATATCCAAATTATAAAAAAGATAATATTTATTACCTTATGGACAAGTAGATTACCACCTTGGTCACTATAGGTCTGGTACTAAGTTCTTTTCTGGGACCATGTCACGACCACATCCCTTGAGTCTATCTGCAACAACATACCAAACTTATGTAATTTTCAAATGAAATTCAGATCCAAATTATTATAAAGATAATTAATATTCATTACCTTCTAGGCAAGTAGATTATAGCCCTGGTAACTATAATTCTGACACTAGCAAAGGGTAAACCAGACCAGTCTTTAGAATAGTACTTAATTTATTCACCATAGCAAATCGGGATGATTGTACGTCTCGGGAGTAACACAGAACAATACAGGAGCATTTTTTGAAACAGTTTTAATGGCATATATAACGACCATTTCACGACCAGTTTTCTTTGAGTCTATCTGCAACAAAATACCAAACATTTGTAATTTTTTGTAACTGCAAATTCAAATCCAAATCATTAAAAAGATAATATTTATTACCTTATGGAGAAGTAGATTATAGCCCTGGTCACTATAGTTCTGGGACTGTCATCTTTGAGGAAAGCTTGTGATCAGCAGGAGACGAACCAGACAGCATTTAGAATAGTCCTTGATTTCTTCATCATAGCAGTCCGGAATAATAAATAGTACACATCGGGATAAACACAGCACAATGCAGGGGCATCTTTCAAACAGTTTTAATGGTATATATATATACGTCCAGCTTCTCTTCAGTTGTCCTTCTTGCTTGACCATCTTTGGCTGCTTCAAATATTAAAGAGCCATCTGACCACCGCGTAACTACTAGTAGTCCACCTGTAACAAACAAACAAATATTGTAATTTGAACCTAACTACGACTTCAGACCGAAATTATTAAAAAAATAATATTCATTACCGTATGGACAAGTAAATTACAGCCTTTATCACCTTAGTTCTAGTAATAAGTTCTTCTCGGGGAAAAAGATCGTAATCAGCAGCATGTGTCTTTGGAATGGTCCTGGTTTTTTTCACAATAGCAATTCGGAATGGTTGTACGTCACGGCAGAAACACATAACAATATAGGAGCATCTTTCGTGCACTTTAAATGGTAGATACTAGATATAAGCACCATTCGAGGGCGTAGTTTCCTTAGCGTCTATCTGCAACTAAATATCAAACTTTAGTAATTTTCACAACCACCAAATAATTTCCAAATTATTAAAAAAAACGACATAATATTTATTACCTTGTGGGTTAGCAGATTCTACCCGTCGCCACTATAGTTCAGGTACTAAGTTATCCCCGAGGAAGAAATTGCTTTTTTCAAGAGAAAGTGATCCAGGCAGCCTTGAGAGCAGTCCTTGATTACTTCAGCACTGCAACCGGAATTATTGTACGTCTCGGGAGAAAAACATGATAATACAGGAACATCATTCAGCAACTTTCTTTTTTGAGTTGATCTGTGGCAAACTACAAAACTTTTGTAATTTTCAAATAACTAAGAAATCATATACAATGTATTAAAAAGATAATATATAATACCTTATGGACAAGTAGATGATGGTCGTTTGATTATATAATTGTGGTACTGATAGGTACTGGTACAAAATGCTTCTCGTGAAAGAGATTGTGGTCAGTAGCAATTGGACCATAGAACAATAGAGGGGCATCTTTCAAACAGTTTTAACGGTGCTGATCATTTCACGGCAAAGTCGTCTTTAAGTTTATCTGCAACAAAATACAAAAGTTTTAGAATTTTCAAATAACCACGAATTTATATCCAAATTATTAAAAAGATAATATTAATTACCTTGTGGACAATTAAATAAACGCCTTGGTTCTGGTATTAAGTTCTTATCTGGGAAAAGATTGTTGTCGGCAGAAGATGAAAAGAAACAACTTTTAGAATAGTCGTTGATTTCTTCGCATTGATTGTACGTCTCTGGAGAAACACAGAACAATATTGGGACAGTTTTAGTGATGTTTATAAAGACCATTTCGTGGCACTGCCTCCTCTGAGTCTATCTGCAACAAAATACCAAATTTTTGTGATTTTCAAATAAGGACGAATTCATATCCAAATTATTAAGAAGATAAAATTCATTACCTTATGGATAAGTACCGAGATTATCTCCTTGGCCACCATAGGCCCGGTACTAAGTTCTTCTCTGGCAGAAAAAAATGATGGCAGCAGGTGGTCTTTAAAAGTCGTTCGTTTCTTCATCATTGCTGTCGGAGATGTTTGTACATGTCGGAAGAAACACAGAACAATACAGGAGCATCCTTCAAACTTGATGGTTCATGCGTAAAGATGGTGACGAAGAAGACAGGAAGATCACACTAACCAAGTCCTCCTCATGAAACGCAGCCAGCAGAACATGATCCAGGAAGTTCCGGAGAAGTCCGGGATTGTCTCGCCAGTATGCCAGCATAGAACAAAAGAAAATCAGGTGTAATATACTGTAATTATTATGCACGTTTCTTACCCGTGACTTATAGCAGAATGTCTGGCCTCTTCGCTCGAAGATTAGTGTAATTATCCAAATGTAAAAGGTGTTATCCAATAGAGAAGTGGTGAACGAAGCACTCGCGAACAAACCGACCACATCACAATCGCGCATAACACAAACAGAAGCCCTAAGGGCCATCTGACTTCACTACACTTCACAGACACAACTCCTAATTCTACCGATGTTATCCAATAGAGAAGTGATGAACGAAGCACTCGCGAACAAACCGACCACATCACAATCGCGCATAACACAAACAGAAGCCCTAAGGGCCATCTGACTTCACTCCACTTCACAGACACAACTCCTAATTCTACCGATGCTAAATCTCCTCTGGTCCATGATGCTGGAACGTGATGACGAAGCCATGATGCTGGAACGTGATGACAAAGCCATGATGCTGGAACGTGATGACGAAGCCATGATGCTGGAACGTGATGACAAAGCCATGATGCTGGAACGTGATGACGAAGCCATGATGCTGGAACGTGATGACGAAGCCATGATGCTGGAACGTGATGACGAAGCCATGATGCTGGAACGTGATGACGAAGCCATGATGCTGGAACGTGATGACGAAGCCATGATGCTGGAACGTGATGACGAAGCCATGATGTCCTCATAGTCTCCTGCCTCAGTGAACTCGACAATACACCATCCTGTAAAATGGCACACACACAAGAATACTGACGAAACTGTATTTCAATGTAGGTACTTATTATTAATTAATTAATTACCCATACAATTATCTATAACAATAATTATAGATAATATTAATACAATTTTGGTTAAACTTTCTTTGATTCGAGCCGACTTTGGTGGTTATTATTTGGGCTACCGATCGGCTTTTTGGGTCGATCGGTCTGGCTGAATTCGACGCGACGTTTCCACCGAATCAACTTTACCGATCGGTCAAGCCGATGGGAAAAGCCAATTGCGGTGGAAACGCGGCTTAACCATTAATTCTTTGAGCGAGGGGAGGAAGACCCCTCCTCCACCCCGCTGGTTGGAAAATGTTGAATGCCGACGTTTTTCAAATAGCGACATCTTCCTCTTACTTAAAGTGAACAGAAAACATCTAACAATTAAAAAAACTCCCCTCGCTCATTGTTGTTCTCCTAGCCATCTAATAATATGTTACTGTAATACGTACTGTTGCCAAAATACCTGTAGTTATCCTTGTTTCATTGTAGATATAACTATGTAATACCGAAACAACGTAAAAGTTGTTTTAACGGAAGCCGGCGCGACAACCACTTCAATTTGAAGTATAATAATATCGAGAAACAAACGAAATGAGGTATTGAAAATTAGTAGGCATGCTGTTGGATATTATCTTTTAGACTAAAAAGTTTTCAGTTTCTGGTTACTTCTGGTTACACCTGACGTAGTGTCAAATTTTATGTTTCAATTTGAACGTCCTAAGGTTTCTTTTGAAACATAGCGGTTGATACCTCTATCAGTGTAATCAGAAGTGACTGGAAACTGAAAATATTTTAGTTAAATAGGTCATATCTGACAACATGTCCTCACAAATTCTCCTAGCTCCCCATTCATTTGATACTACAAATACCATCAAATTTGGCGACTGCGTAAAAAGTCGTTTACGGAAGTAACCAAATGAAATAAGCTTTTTGTTACTGTAATCAAGAGAACTCAAATGAGAGTCTCTACAAAAAGACACAACCGCAGATACAGAATCTTTAAAATCCGACCTTAAACGCCTTCTTCGCCTCCATCGATGGTAGACATCTCTGGAACATACCCTTCGACGTCTTCCTGTCTTCTCGTCATTCCTAGAAGCTTCCTCTGCGTTGAAGTCCTTTCCTACGTCTAGCTCCTCCTTCCTTACGTCCAGCTCCTCTTCAGTTGTCTTTCCTGCTTGATCATCTTCGGTTGCTTCCAGCATTAAAGAGTCATCTGACCATCGGGTAACAACTAATAGTCCATCTGTAACAAAATTGCAAACAAAGTTATTTTAAAATAACTACAAATTCATATTCAAATATTAAAAATATTATATTTATTACCTTAATAATACAGGAACATCTTTCAACGGTTTTAATGGTATATATAATATATAGGTAAAGACCATTTCGTGGCATCAAAGTCTTCTTTGAATCTGTCTGCAACAATTAAATACAAAAGTTTTGTAATTTCATTTAATCACGAATTCATATCTAAATTATTAAAAGGATAATATTCATTACCTTATAGCCAAGTAGATTATAGCCCTGGTCGCCTGAGTTCTGGTACTAAGTATTTCTTTGGGAAAAGATTGCAATCTACAAGAGATTAACCTGGCAGCCTTTAAAATAATCATTGCTTTCTTCGCAACAGCAGTCCGGAATGATTGTATGTCTCGAGACAAACACAAAATACAGGAGCTTCTTTTAAATAGTTTTAAAGACGTTAACAAGGACCATTTCAGGACACAGCCTTATTTGAATCTAGCTACAATAAAATAACAAACTTGTAAGTTACAAATAATCACGAATTCTGATAGAAGTAATTAAAATGATAATATTCATTACCTTATGGACTAGTAAATTATCGCCTTGGTTACTATAGTTCTGGTACTAAGTTCTTCTCTGGTAAAAGATTGTTGTCAGGAGAAGATGAACCAGGTAGCCTTAAGAATAATCATTGATTTCTTTACCATAGCAGTTCGGAATGATTGTACATCTCGGGAGAAACAGAGAACAATACAGGAGCATCTTCCAAACAATTTTAATGGGATATATATAAGCTCCATTTCACGACACAGTCTTCTTTGAATCTATCTGCAACAAAATATCAAAACTTAAGTAAGTTTCAAATAACCACAAAAGCATATCCAATTTATTAAAAAGATACTGTTCATTACCTTATAGACAAGTAGATTATCGCCTTGATCATTATAGTTCTGGTAGTGAAGTTCTTCTCTGGGAAAAGATTGTTGTCAGCAGAAGGTGAGTCAAGCCACCTTTAGAATAGTCATTAATTTCTTCGCAACAGCAGTCCAGAATGATCAAACAAATTTAATGGTGTTAATAATGACCATTTCGTGGCACAGTTTTCTCTGAGTATCTGCAACAAAATACCAAACATTTGTAATTTTCAAACACCCACGAATCAATATCCAAATTATTAAAAAGATAATATTACCTTCTGGACAACGGGATTATCACCTTGGCCACTATAGGTCTGGTAATAAGTTCTTCTCCGAGAAAACATTGTAGTCAGCAGCAGGTGAACCAGGCCAGCCTTCATAATAGTCTTTGATTTCTTTACCATAGCAGTCCGGGATGATTGTACGTCTTGGGAGTAACACAGAACAATACAGGAGCATCCTTCAAACAGTTTTAATGGCATTTGTAAGAACCATTTCACGACCACTTTTCTTTGAGTCTATCTGCAAAAAATACCAAACATTTGTAAATTTTAAATAACCCCAAATTCAGATCCAGAATTAAGATAAATAATATTAATTACCTTATGGACAAGTAAATTATCGCCTTCGTCACTCAAGTTCTGGTACTAAGTACTTCTCTGGGAAAAGATTGTAGTCAGCAGAAGGTGAACCAGGTAACCAGGTAGAAAATTAGTTGATTCCTTCAGCATAGCAGTCCCGAATGATTGTACGTCTCGTGACAAACAGAATAATACAGGAGCATCTTTCAAACAGTAATAATGGCATATATGAGGCCCAATTCGTGACACAGTCTTCTTTGAATCTATCTACAACAAGATGCCAAACATTTGTAATTTTCAAATAACCACGAATTTATATCCAATTTGTCAAAAAGTTAATAAATATTCATTACCTTATGGTCAAGTGGATTATCGCCTTGGTCACTATAGTTTTGGTACCAAGTTCTTCACTGGAAAAAGAATGCTGTCAGCAGAAGGAGAACCAGGCAGCCTTTAGAATAGTCCCTGATTTCTTCACTATTGCTGTCCGGAATGATTGACCGTCTTGGGGCATCCTTCAAACTTAATGGTTCATGGAAAGATGCTGACGAAGAAGGCAGGATGGTTGCACGAAAAATCCAGCAACCAAGTCTTCCTCATAAAATACAGCTAGCATGACATGATTCCAGAAAAGAAGTCCAGAAGTCCAGAAAAGTCCGACCGATCCTAAATCTCATCTAAATTTCATACTTACTGACGGAACTGTATTTTAGTTTAGGTACTCACTATCAATTAATTACCCGTACAATTATCTATAATAATAATTATAGATAATATTAATATAATTTTTGTTTCGAACTTGGCGCGACGAAATTCAATTTGAAGTATAATAATATGAAGCACCAAATGAAATGAAGCATTGAAAATTAGTAGGCATGCTGTTGGATATTATCTTTTAGACTAAAAAGTTTTTAGTTTCCGGTTACTTCTGGTTATATCTGACGTAGAATCAAATTTTCTGTTTCAAATGGAACGTCCTTAGGTTTTTTTTGAAACATACTAGTTGATACCTCTATCAGTGTAATTAGAAGTGACTACAAACTGAAAATATTTTAGATAAATAGGTCGTATCTGACAACATGTCCTCACAAATTCTCCCAAATTCCTATTACATTTGGTTTTTCAAATACTACAAATATTGTAAAGATTAGCGAACCGCGTAGGAAGACGTTTACGGAAGTAACCAAAAGAAACAAGCTTTTTGTTACCTTAACCAAGAAAACTCAAAAGAGAGTCTCCCGAAACCGACAAAACCGCAGATATAGAATCTTCAAATTCCTACTTTATAATGTCTTCTTCACAATTATCTATAATAATAATTATAGATAATATGAATACAGTTTTGGTTGCGAACCCGGCGCGACGAACTTCAACTTGAAGTAAAATATTATGGAAAACCAAATGAAATGAGGTATTGAAAATTATTAGGAATGTTGTTGGATATTATCTTTTAGAGTCAGAAAAGTTTTCAGTTTCTGGTTACTTCTGGTTACACCTGACGTAGTGTCAAATTTTATGTTTCAAATGGAACGTCGTAAGGATTCATTTGAAACATAGCAGTCGATACCACTATCAGTGTAATCAAAAGTGACTAGGAACTGAAAATATTTTAATTAAATAGGTCGTATCAGACAACATGTCCTCACAAATTCTCCTAACTCACCATTCATTTGGTACCTCAAATAGGTACTACAAATACCATCAAATTTGGCGACCGCGTAAAAAGTCGATTGCGGAAGTAACAAAAAAATAAGCTTTCTGTTACTATAATCAAGAGAACTCAAATGAGAGTTTCTAGAAACCGACACAACCGCAGATATAGAATCTTTAAAATCCTAGAAATACCATCAAATTTGCCGACCGCATAAAATGTCGTTTACGGAAGTAACCAAAAGAAATAGGCTTTTTGTTACTGTAATCAAGAGAATTTGGCGACCGCGTAAAAGGTCGTTTACGAAAGTAACCAAAAGAAATAGGCTTTTTGTTAATGTACTTAAGAGAACTCAAATGAGAGTCTCTAAAAACCGACAATACCGCAGATATAGAAGCTTTAAGCTCCTACCCTAAACGTCTTCTTCGCCTCCAGCGATTGTAGACATCTCTGGAGCCTACCTTTCAATGTCTTCCTGTCTTCTCGCTATTCCTAGAAGCTTCCTCTGCGGTGAAGTCCTTCCCTACGTCCAGTTCCTCCTTTCCTAATTCCAGTTCCTCCTTCCCCACGTCCAGCTCCTGCTTCCTTACGTCCAGGTCATCCTTCCCAACGTCCAGGTCCTTCTTCCCTACGTCCAGGTCATCCTTCCCAACGTCCAGGTCCTCCTTCCCTACGTCCAGGTCATCCTTCCCAACGTCCAGGTCCTCCTTCCCTACGTCCAGGTCATCCATCCCTACGTCTAGGTCCTCCTTCCCTCCGACCGCGCAAAAACTCGTTTACGAAAGTAACCAAAAGAAATACGCTTTTTGTTACTGTAATCAAGAGAATTTGGCGACCGCGTAAAAAGTCGTTTACGAAAGTAACCAAAAGAAATACGCTTTTTGTTACTGTAATCAAGAGAATTTGGCGACCGCGTAAAAAGTCGTTTACGAAAGTAACCAAAAGAAATAGGCTCTTTGTTACTGTAATTAAGAGAACTCAAATGAGAGTCTCTACAAAAAGACACAACCGCAGATACAGAATCTTTAAAATCCGACCTTAAACGCCTTCTTCGCCTCCATCGATGGTAGACATCTCTGGAACATACCCTTCGACGTCTTCCTGTCTTCTTGTCATTCCTAGAAGCTTCCTCTGCGGTGAAGTCCTTCCCTAAGTCCAGTTCCACCTTCCTTACGTCCAGCTCCTCCTTCCTTACGTCCAGCTTCTCCTTCCTTACGTCCAGATCTTTTTCAGTTGTCCTTCTTGTTTCATCATATGTGGGTGCTTCCAACATTAAAGAGCCACCTGAACATCGCTTACTACTGATAGTCCGCCTGTAACAAAATAACAAACATTGTAATTTTAAAATAACTACGAATTCATTTCCAAATAATTAAAAAGATAATATTAATTACCTTATGGACAAGTTCATTATCGCCTTGGTCACTATATTTCTGGTAGTAAGTTCTTCTATGGGAAAAGACTGTTTTCAGCAGAAGATGAGTCAAGCAACATTTAGAATAGTCATTAATTCTCTTCGCAATAGCAGTCCAGAATGATCAAACAAATTTAATGATGGTAATAAGGACTATTTCGTGGCACAGTTTTCTTTGAGTCTATCTGTAACAAAATACCAAACTTTTGTAATTTTCCAACATCCACGAATTCATATCCAAATTATAAAAAAGATAATATTTATTACCTTATGGACAAGTAGATTACCACCTTGGTCACTATAGGTCTGGTACTAAGTTCTTTTCTGGGACCATGTCACGACCACATCCCTTGAGTCTATCTGCAACAACATACCAAACTTATGTAATTTTCAAATGAAATTCAGATCCAAATTATTATAAAGATAATTAATATTCATTACCTTCTAGGCAAGTAGATTATAGCCCTGGTAACTATAATTCTGACACTAGCAAAGGGTAAACCAGACCAGTCTTTAGAATAGTACTTAATTTATTCACCATAGCAAGTCGGGATGATTGTACGTCTCGGGAGTAACACAGAACAATACAGGAGCATTTTTTGAAACAGTTTTAATGGCATATATAACGACCATTTCACGACCAGTTTTCTTTGAGTCTATCTGCAACAAAATACCAAACATTTGTAATTTTTTGTAACTGCAAATTCAAATCCAAATCATTAAAAAGATAATATTTATTACCTTATGGAGAAGTAGATTATAGCCCTGGTCACTATAGTTCTGGGACTGTCATCTTTGAGGAAAGCTTGTGATCAGCAGGAGACGAACCAGACAGCATTTAGAATAGTCCTTGATTTCTTCATCATAGCAGTCCGGAATAATAAATAGTACACATCGGGATAAACACAGCACAATGCAGGGGCATCTTTCAAACAGTTTTAATGGTATATATATATACGTCCAGCTTCTCTTCAGTTGTCCTTCTTGCTTGACCATCTTTGGCTGCTTCAAATATTAAAGAGCCATCTGACCACCGCGTAACTACTAGTAGTCCACCTGTAACAAACAAACAAATATTGTAATTTGAACCTAACTACGACTTCAGACCGAAATTATTAAAAAAATAATATTCATTACCGTATGGACAAGTAAATTACAGCCTTTATCACCTTAGTTCTAGTAATAAGTTCTTCTCGGGGAAAAAGATCGTAATCAGCAGCATGTGTCTTTGGAATGGTCCTGGTTTTTTTCACAATAGCAATTCGGAATGGTTGTACGTCACGGCAGAAACACATAACAATATAGGAGCATCTTTCGTGCACTTTAAATGGTAGATACTAGATATAAGCACCATTCGAGGGCGTAGTTTCCTTAGCGTCTATCTGCAACTAAATATCAAACTTTAGTAATTTTCACAACCACCAAATAATTTCCAAATTATTAAAAAAAACGACATAATATTTATTACCTTGTGGGTTAGCAGATTCTACCCGTCGCCACTATAGTTCAGGTACTAAGTTATCCCCGAGGAAGAAATTGCTTTTTTCAAGAGAAAGTGATCCAGGCAGCCTTGAGAGCAGTCCTTGATTACTTCAGCACTGCAACCGGAATTATTGTACGTCTCGGGAGAAAAACATGATAATACAGGAACATCATTCAGCAACTTTCTTTTTTGAGTTGATCTGTGGCAAACTACAAAACTTTTGTAATTTTCAAATAACTAAGAAATCATATACAATGTATTAAAAAGATAATATATAATACCTTATGGACAAGTAGATGATGGTCGTTTGATTATATAATTGTGGTACTGATAGGTACTGGTACAAAATGCTTCTCGTGAAAGAGATTGTGGTCAGTAGCAATTGGACCATAGAACAATAGAGGGGCATCTTTCAAACAGTTTTAACGGTGCTTTTAAGGATCATTTCACGGCAAAGTCGTCTTTAAGTTTATCTGCAACAAAATACAAAAGTTTTAGAATTTTCAAATAACCACGAATTTATATCCAAATTATTAAAAAGATAATATTAATTACCTTGTGGACAATTAAATAAACGCCTTGGTTCTGGTATTAAGTTCTTATCTGGGAAAAGATTGTTGTCGGCAGAAGATGAAAAGAAACAACTTTTAGAATAGTCGTTGATTTCTTCGCATTGATTGTACGTCTCTGGAGAAACACAGAACAATATTGGGACAGTTTTAGTGATGTTTATAAAGACCATTTCGTGGCACTGCCTCCTCTGAGTCTATCTGCAACAAAATACCAAATTTTTGTGATTTTCAAATAAGGACGAATTCATATCCAAATTATTAAGAAGATAAAATTCATTACCTTATGGATAAGTACCGAGATTATCTCCTTGGCCACCATAGGCCCGGTACTAAGTTCTTCTCTGGCAGAAAAAAATGATGGCAGCAGGTGGTCTTTAAAAGTCGTTCGTTTCTTCATCATTGCTGTCGGAGATGTTTGTACATGTCGGAAGAAACACAGAACAATACAGGAGCATCCTTCAAACTTGATGGTTCATGCGTAAAGATGGTGACGAAGAAGACAGGAAGATCACACTAACCAAGTCCTCCTCATGAAACGCAGCCAGCAGAACATGATCCAGGAAGTTCCGGAGAAGTCCGGGATTGTCTCGCCAGTATGCCAGCATAGAACAAAAGAAAATCAGGTGTAATATACTGTAATTATTATGCACGTTTCTTACCCGTGACTTATAGCAGAATGTCTGGCCTCTTCGCTCGAAGATTAGTGTAATTATCCAAATGTAAAAGGTGTTATCCAATAGAGAAGTGGTGAACGAAGCACTCGCGAACAAACCGACCACATCACAATCGCGCATAACACAAACAGAAGCCCTAAGGGCCATCTGACTTCACTACACTTCACAGACACAACTCCTAATTCTACCGATGTTATCCAATAGAGAAGTGATGAACGAAGCACTCGCGAACAAACCGACCACATCACAATCGCGCATAACACAAACAGAAGCCCTAAGGGCCATCTGACTTCACTCCACTTCACAGACACAACTCCTAATTCTACCGATGCTAAATCTCCTCTGGTCCATGATGCTGGAACGTGATGACGAAGCCATGATGCTGGAACGTGATGACAAAGCCATGATGCTGGAACGTGATGACGAAGCCATGATGCTGGAACGTGATGACAAAGCCATGATGCTGGAACGTGATGACGAAGCCATGATGCTGGAACGTGATGACGAAGCCATGATGCTGGAACGTGATGACGAAGCCATGATGCTGGAACGTGATGACGAAGCCATGATGCTGGAACGTGATGACGAAGCCATGATGCTGGAACGTGATGACGAAGCCATGATGTCCTCATAGTCTCCTGCCTCAGTGAACTCGACAATACACCATCCTGTAAAATGGCACACACACAAGAATACTGACGAAACTGTATTTCAATGTAGGTACTTATTATTAATTAATTAATTACCCATACAATTATCTATAACAATAATTATAGATAATATTAATACAATTTTGGTTAAACTTTCTTTGATTCGAGCCGACTTTGGTGGTTATTATTTGGGCTACCGATCGGCTTTTTGGGTCGATCGGTCTGGCTGAATTCGACGCGACGTTTCCACCGAATCAACTTTACCGATCGGTCAAGCCGATGGGAAAAGCCAATTGCGGTGAAAACGCGGCTTAACCATTAATTGTTTGAGCGAGGGGAGGAAGACCCCTCCTCCACCCCGCTGGTTGGAAAATGTTGAATGCCGACATTTTTCAAACAGCGACATCTTCCTCTTACTTAAAGTGAACAGAAAACTTCTAACAATTAAAAAAACTCCCCTCGCTCATTGTTGTTCTCCTAGCCATCTAATAATATGTTACTGTAATACGTACTGTTGCCAAAATACCTGTAGTTATCCTTGTTTCATTGTAGATATAACTATGTAATACCGATACAACGTAAAAGTTGTTTTAACGGAAGCCGGCGCGACAACCACTTCAATTTGAAGTATAATAATATCGAGAAACAAAGGAAATGAGGTATTGAAAATTAGTAGGCATGCTGTTGGATATTATCCTTTAGACTAAAAAGTTTTCAGTTTCTGGTTGCTTCTGGTTACACCTGACGTAGTGTCAAATTTTATATTTCATTTTGAACGACCTAAGGTTTCTTTTGAAACATAGCAGTTAATACTTCTATCAGTGTAATCAAAAGTGACTAGGAACTGAAAATATTTTAGTTAAATAGGTCGTATCTGACAACATGTCCTCACAAATTCTCTTAGGTCCCCATTCATTTGGTACTACAAATACCATCAAATTTGGCGACCGCGTAGAAAGTCGTTTACGGAAGTAACCAAAGGAAATAAATAAGCTTTCTGTTACTGTAATCAAGAGAACTCAAATCAGAGACTCCTAAAATCGACACAGCCGCAGATATAGAATCTTTAAAATCCGACCTTAAACGCCTTCTTTGCCTCCATCGATGGTAGATATCTCTGGAACGTACCCTTCGATGTCTTCCTGTCTTCTCGTCATTCCTAGAAGCTTCCTCTGCGTTGAAGTCCTTTCCTACGTCTAGCTCCTCCTTCCTTACGTCCAGCTCCTCTTCAGTTGTCTTTCCTGCTTGATCATTTTCGGTCGCTTCCAGCATTAAAGAGTCATCTCACCATCGGGTAACAACTAATAGTCCATCTGTAACAAAATTACAAACACAGTTATTTTAAAATAACTACGAATTCATATTCAAATATTAAAAATATTATATTTATTACCTTAATAATACAGGAACATCTTTCAACAGTTTTATTGTGGTATGTATAATATATAAAGACCATTTCGTGGCATCAAAGTCTTCTTTGAATCTGTCTGCAACAATTAAATACAAAAGTTGTGTAATTTCATTTAATCACGAATGTATAGCTAAATTATTAAAAGGATAATATTCATTACCTTATAGCCAAGTAGATTATAGCCCTGGTCGCCTGAGTTGTGGTACTATTTCTTTGGGAAAAGATTGCAATCTGCAAGAGATTAACCTGGCAGCCTTTAAAATAATCAGTGATTTCTTTGCAACAGCCGTCCGGAATGATTGTATGTCTCGTGACAAACACAGAACAATACAGGAGCTTCTTTTAAACAGTTTTAAAGACGTTAACAAGGACCATTTCAGGACACAGCCTTATTTGAATCTAGCTACAATAAAATAACAAACTTGTAAGTTACAAATAATCACGAATTCAGATAGAAGTAATTAAAATGATAATAATATTCATTACCTTATGGACAAGTAAATTATCGCCATGGTTACTATAGTTCTGGTACTAAGTTCTTCTCTGGTAAAAGATTGTTGTTGTCAGGAGAAGATGAACCAGGTAACCTTAAGAATAGTCATTGATTTCTTTACCACAGCAGACCGGAATGATTATACGTTTTGGAAGAAACACAGAACAATACGGGAGTATATCATTCAAACAGTTTTAATGCTGTTTATAAGGACAAGAGAGCAAAGTTTCCTTTAAGTCTATCTGCAACAAAATACCAAAGTGTTGTAGTTTTCAAATAACCATGAAATCATATTCAAATTATTAAAAATATCATATTCATTACCTTATGGAGAAGTAGATTATAGCGCTGGTCACTATAGTTCTGGCACTCAGTTAGTTTTTATGGAAGCTTGTAATCAGCAGTAAACAAACCAGACAGCATTTAGAATAGGCCTTGATTTCTTCATCATAGCAGTCCGGAATAATTGTAATAAACACAGAGTAATGCGGGGGCTTCTTTCAAACAGTTTTAATGGTATATAAGGACCATTTCACGACCATCTCCCTTGAGTCTATCTGTAACAAAATACAAAACTTTTGTAATTTTGAAATTAAATTCAGATCCAAATTATTATAAAGATAATTAATATTCATTACCTTCTAGACACGTAGATTATAGCCCTGGTAACTACAATTCTGACACTAGCAAAGGGTGAACCAGACCAGTTTTTAGAATAGTACCCAATTTATTCACCATAGCAATTCGGGATGACTGACGTCTCGGGAGTAATACAGAACAATACAGGAGCGCTTTTCAAACAGTGTTAATGGCATATATAACGACCTTTTCACGACTAGTTTTCTTTGAGTCTATCTGCAACAAAATACCAAACATTTGTAATTTTGAAATTAAATTCAGATCCAAATTATTATAAAGATAATAGGTATGTATTACCTTATGGAAAAGTAGATTATAGACTTGGTCACAATAGTTCTGTCACTAAGTTCTTCTCGGGGGAATGATTGTAAGTCAGCGCGAAGTGAACCAGACGGCCTTTAGAATAATCCTTGATTTCTTAGGTTTCTTTGATTATATAGTTGTGGTACTGATAGGTACTGGTACAAAGTGCTTTTCGTGAAAGAGATTGTGGTCAGTAGGAACTGGACCATAGAACAATAGAGGGGCATCTTTCAAACAGTTTTAACGGTATTTTTAAGGATCATTTCACGGCAAAGTCGTCTTTAAGTTTATCTGCAACAAAATACAAAAGCTTTAGAATTTTCAAATAACCACGAATTTATATCCAAGTTATTAAAGAGATAATATTAAATTACCATGTGGACAAGTAAATAAACGCCTTGGTTCTGGTATTAAGTTCTTATCTCGGAAAAGATTGTTGTCGGCAGAAGGTGAAAAAACAGCTTAGAATAGTCATTGATTTCTTCGCAACAGCAGTCCAAAATGATTGTACTTCTCGGGAGAAACACATAACAATATAGGAACCGGTTTAGTGATGTTTATAAAGACCATTTCGTGGCACTGCCTCCTCTGAGTCTATCTGCAACAAAATACCAAATTTTTGTGATTTTCAAATAACTACGAATCCATATCCAAATTATTATAAAGATACAATTTATTACCTTATGCATAAGTACATAGATTATCTCTTTGGCCACTATAGTTCCGGTACTAAGTTCTTCTCTGGCAAAAAAATGATGTCAGCAGGTGGTGAACTACACAGTCATTAAAAGTCCTTGATTTCCTCACTATTGCGGTCGGGAATGTTTGTACGTGTCGGAGGAAACACGGAACAATACAGGGGCATCCTTCAAACTTGATGGTTCATGCGGAAAGATGGTGACGAAGAAGACAGGAAGATCCCACTAAAATTCCACTAACCAAGTCCTCCTCATGAAACGCAGCCAGCAGAACATGATCCAGGAAGTTCCGGAGAAGTCCGGGATTGTCTCGCCAGTATGCCAGCATAGAACAAAAGAAAATCAGGTGTAATATACTGTAATTATTATGCACGTTTCTTACCCGTGACTTATAGCAGAATGTCTGGCCTCTTCGCTCGAAGATTAGTGTAATTATCCAAATGTAAAAGGTGTTATCCAATAGAGAAGTGGTGAACGAAGCACTCGCGAACAAACCGACCACATCACAATCGCGCATAACACAAACAGAAGCCCTAAGGGCCATCTGACTTCACTACACTTCACAGACACAACTCCTAATTCTACCGATGTTATCCAATAGAGAAGTGATGAACGAAGCACTCGCGAACAAACCGACCACATCACAATCGCGCATAACACAAACAGAAGCCCTAAGGGCCATCTGACTTCACTCCACTTCACAGACACAACTCCTAATTCTACCGATGCTAAATCTCCTCTGGTCCATGATGCTGGAACGTGATGACGAAGCCATGATGCTGGAACGTGATGACAAAGCCATGATGCTGGAACGTGATGACGAAGCCATGATGCTGGAACGTGATGACAAAGCCATGATGCTGGAACGTGATGACGAAGCCATGATGCTGGAACGTGATGACGAAGCCATGATGCTGGAACGTGATGACGAAGCCATGATGCTGGAACGTGATGACGAAGCCATGATGCTGGAACGTGATGACGAAGCCATGATGCTGGAACGTGATGACGAAGCCATGATGTCCTCATAGTCTCCTGCCTCAGTGAACTCGACAATACACCATCCTGTAAAATGGCACACACACAAGAATACTGACGAAACTGTATTTCAATGTAGGTACTTATTATTAATTAATTAATTACCCATACAATTATCTATAACAATAATTATAGATAATATTAATACAATTTTGGTTAAACTTTCTTTGATTCGAGCCGACTTTGGTGGTTATTATTTGGGCTACCGATCGGCTTTTTGGGTCGATCGGTCTGGCTGAATTCGACGCGACGTTTCCACCGAATCAACTTTACCGATCGGTCAAGCCGATGGGAAAAGCCAATTGCGGTGGAAACGCGGCTTAACCATTAATTCTTTGAGCGAGGGGAGGAAGACCCCTCCTCCACCCCGCTGGTTGGAAAATGTTGAATGCCGACGTTTTTCAAATAGCGACATCTTCCTCTTACTTAAAGTGAACAGAAAACATCTAACAATTAAAAAAACTCCCCTCGCTCATTGTTGTTCTCCTAGCCATCTAATAATATGTTACTGTAATACGTACTGTTGCCAAAATACCTGTAGTTATCCTTGTTTCATTGTAGATATAACTATGTAATACCGAAACAACGTAAAAGTTGTTTTAACGGAAGCCGGCGCGACAACCACTTCAATTTGAAGTATAATAATATCGAGAAACAAACGAAATGAGGTATTGAAAATTAGTAGGCATGCTGTTGGATATTATCTTTTAGACTAAAAAGTTTTCAGTTTCTGGTTACTTCTGGTTACACCTGACGTAGTGTCAAATTTTATGTTTCAATTTGAACGTCCTAAGGTTTCTTTTGAAACATAGCGGTTGATACCTCTATCAGTGTAATCAGAATCTTCTCGTCATTCCTAGAAGCTTCCTCTGCGTTGAAGTCCTTTCCTACGTCTAGCTCCTCCTTCCTTACGTCCAGCTCCTCTTCAGTTGTCTTTCCTGCTTGATCATCTTCGGTTGCTTCCAGCATTAAAGAGTCATCTGACCATCGGGTAACAACTAATAGTCCATCTGTAACAAAATTGCAAACAAAGTTATTTTAAAATAACTACAAATTCATATTCAAATATTAAAAATATTATATTTATTACCTTAATAATACAGGAACATCTTTCAACGGTTTTAATGGTATATATAATATATAGGTAAAGACCATTTCGTGGCATCAAAGTCTTCTTTGAATCTGTCTGCAACAATTAAATACAAAAGTTTTGTAATTTCATTTAATCACGAATTCATATCTAAATTATTAAAAGGATAATATTCATTACCTTATAGCCAAGTAGATTATAGCCCTGGTCGCCTGAGTTCTGGTACTAAGTATTTCTTTGGGAAAAGATTGCAATCTACAAGAGATTAACCTGGCAGCCTTTAAAATAATCATTGCTTTCTTCGCAACAGCAGTCCGGAATGATTGTATGTCTCGAGACAAACACAAAATACAGGAGCTTCTTTTAAATAGTTTTAAAGACGTTAACAAGGACCATTTCAGGACACAGCCTTATTTGAATCTAGCTACAATAAAATAACAAACTTGTAAGTTACAAATAATCACGAATTCTGATAGAAGTAATTAAAATGATAATATTCATTACCTTATGGACTAGTAAATTATCGCCTTGGTTACTATAGTTCTGGTACTAAGTTCTTCTCTGGTAAAAGATTGTTGTCAGGAGAAGATGAACCAGGTAGCCTTCAGAATAATCATTGATTTCTTTACCATAGCAGTTCGGAATGATTGTACATCTCGGGAGAAACACAGAACAATACAGGAGCATCTTCCAAACAATTTTAATGGGATATATAAGCTCCATTTCACGACACAGTATTCTTTGAATCTATCTGCAACAAAATATCAAAACTTAAGTAAGTTTCAAATAACCACAAAAGCATATCCAATTTATTAAAAAGATACTGTTCATTACCTTATAGACAAGTAGATTATCGCCTTGATCATTATAGTTCTGGTAGTGAAGTTCTTCTCTGGGAAAAGATTGTTGTCAGCAGAAGGTGAGTCAAGCCACCTTTAGAATAGTCATTAATTTCTTCGCAACAGCAGTCCAGAATGATCAAACAAATTTAATGGTGTTAATAATGACCATTTCGTGGCACAGTTTTCTCTGAGTATCTGCAACAAAATACCAAACATTTGTAATTTTCAAACACACGAATTAATATCCAAATTATTAAAAAGATAATATTACCTTCTTGACAACGGGATTATCACCTTGGCCACTATAGGTCTGGTAATAAGTTCTTCTCCGAGAAAACATTGTAGTCAGCAGCAGGTGAACCAGGCCAGCCTTCATAATAGTCTTTGATTTCTTTACCATAGCAGTCCGGGATGATTGTACGTCTTGGGAGTAACACAGAACAATACAGGAGCATCCTTCAAACAGTTTTAATGGCATTTGTAAGAACCATTTCACGACCACTTTTCTTTGAGTCTATCTGCAAAAAATACCAAACATTTGTAAATTTTAAATAACCCCAAATTCAGATCCAGAATTAAGATAAATAATATTAATTACCTTATGGACAAGTAAATTATCGCCTTCGTCACTCAAGTTCTGGTACTAAGTACTTCTCTGGGAAAAGATTGTAGTCAGCAGAAGGTGAACCAGGTAACCAGGTAGAAAATTAGTTGATTCCTTCAGCATAGCAGTCCCGAATGATTGTACGTCTCGTGACAAACAGAATAATACAGGAGCATCTTTCAAACAGTAATAATGGCATATATGAGGCCCAATTCGTGACACAGTCTTCTTTGAATCTATCTACAACAAGATGCCAAACATTTGTAATTTTCAAATAACCACGAATTTATATCCAATTTGTCAAAAAGTTAATAAATATTCATTACCTTATGGTCAAGTGGATTATCGCCTTGGTCACTATAGTTTTGGTACCAAGTTCTTCACTGGAAAAAGAATGCTGTCAGCAGAAGGAGAACCAGGCAGCCTTTAGAATAGTCCCTGATTTCTTCACTATTGCTGTCCGGAATGATTGACCGTCTTGGGGCATCCTTCAAACTTAATGGTTCATGGAAAGATGCTGACGAAGAAGGCAGGATGGTTGCACGAAAAATCCAGCAACCAAGTCTTCCTCATAAAATACAGCTAGCATGACATGATTCCAGAAAAGAAGTCCAGAAGTCCAGAAAAGTCCGACCGATCCTAAATCTCATCTAAATTTCATACTTACTGACGGAACTGTATTTTAGTTTAGGTACTCACTATCAATTAATTACCCGTACAATTATCTATAATAATAATTATAGATAATATTAATATAATTTTTGTTTCGAACTTGGCGCGACGAAATTCAATTTGAAGTATAATAATATGAAGCACCAAATGAAATGAAGCATTGAAAATTAGTAGGCATGCTGTTGGATATTATCTTTTAGACTAAAAAGTTTTTAGTTTCCGGTTACTTCTGGTTATATCTGACGTAGAATCAAATTTTCTGTTTCAAATGGAACGTCCTTAGGTTTTTTTTGAAACATACTAGTTGATACCTCTATCAGTGTAATTAGAAGTGACTACAAACTGAAAATATTTTAGATAAATAGGTCGTATCTGACAACATGTCCTCACAAATTCTCCCAAATTCCTATTACATTTGGTTTTTCAAATACTACAAATATTGTAAAGATTAGCGAACCGCGTAGGAAGACGTTTACGGAAGTAACCAAAAGAAACAAGCTTTTTGTTACCTTAACCAAGAAAACTCAAAAGAGAGTCTCCCGAAACCGACAAAACCGCAGATATAGAATCTTCAAATTCCTACTTTATAATGTCTTCTTCACAATTATCTATAATAATAATTATAGATAATATGAATACAGTTTTGGTTGCGAACCCGGCGCGACGAACTTCAACTTGAAGTAAAATATTATGGAAAACCAAATGAAATGAGGTATTGAAAATTATTAGGAATGTTGTTGGATATTATCTTTTAGAGTCAGAAAAGTTTTCAGTTTCTGGTTACTTCTGGTTACACCTGACGTAGTGTCAAATTTTATGTTTCAAATGGAACGTCGTAAGGATTCATTTGAAACATAGCAGTCGATACCACTATCAGTGTAATCAAAAGTGACTAGGAACTGAAAATATTTTAATTAAATAGGTCGTATCAGACAACATGTCCTCACAAATTCTCCTAACTCACCATTCATTTGGTACCTCAAATAGGTACTACAAATACCATCAAATTTGGCGACCGCGTAAAAAGTCGATTGCGGAAGTAACAAAAAAATAAGCTTTCTGTTACTATAATCAAGAGAACTCAAATGAGAGTTTCTAGAAACCGACACAACCGCAGATATAGAATCTTTAAAATCCTAGAAATACCATCAAATTTGCCGACCGCATAAAATGTCGTTTACGGAAGTAACCAAAAGAAATAGGCTTTTTGTTACTGTAATCAAGAGAATTTGGCGACCGCGTAAAAGGTCGTTTACGAAAGTAACCAAAAGAAATAGGCTTTTTGTTAATGTACTTAAGAGAACTCAAATGAGAGTCTCTAAAAACCGACAATACCGCAGATATAGAAGCTTTAAGCTCCTACCCTAAACGTCTTCTTCGCCTCCAGCGATTGTAGACATCTCTGGAGCCTACCTTTCAATGTCTTCCTGTCTTCTCGCTATTCCTAGAAGCTTCCTCTGCGGTGAAGTCCTTCCCTACGTCCAGTTCCTCCTTTCCTAATTCCAGTTCCTCCTTCCCCACGTCCAGCTCCTGCTTCCTTACGTCCAGGTCATCCTTCCCAACGTCCAGGTCCTTCTTCCCTACGTCCAGGTCATCCTTCCCAACGTCCAGGTCCTCCTTCCCTACGTCCAGGTCATCCTTCCCAACGTCCAGGTCCTCCTTCCCTACGTCCAGGTCATCCATCCCTACGTCTAGGTCCTCCTTCCCTCCGACCGCGCAAAAACTCGTTTACGAAAGTAACCAAAAGAAATACGCTTTTTGTTACTGTAATCAAGAGAATTTGGCGACCGCGTAAAAAGTCGTTTACGAAAGTAACCAAAAGAAATACGCTTTTTGTTACTGTAATCAAGAGAATTTGGCGACCGCGTAAAAAGTCGTTTACGAAAGTAACCAAAAGAAATAGGCTCTTTGTTACTGTAATTAAGAGAACTCAAATGAGAGTCTCTACAAAAAGACACAACCGCAGATACAGAATCTTTAAAATCCGACCTTAAACGCCTTCTTCGCCTCCATCGATGGTAGACATCTCTGGAACATACCCTTCGACGTCTTCCTGTCTTCTTGTCATTCCTAGAAGCTTCCTCTGCGGTGAAGTCCTTCCCTAAGTCCAGTTCCACCTTCCTTACGTCCAGCTCCTCCTTCCTTACGTCCAGCTTCTCCTTCCTTACGTCCAGATCTTTTTCAGTTGTCCTTCTTGTTTCATCATATGTGGGTGCTTCCAACATTAAAGAGCCACCTGAACATCGCTTACTACTGATAGTCCGCCTGTAACAAAATAACAAACATTGTAATTTTAAAATAACTACGAATTCATTTCCAAATAATTAAAAAGATAATATTAATTACCTTATGGACAAGTTCATTATCGCCTTGGTCACTATATTTCTGGTAGTAAGTTCTTCTATGGGAAAAGACTGTTTTCAGCAGAAGATGAGTCAAGCAACATTTAGAATAGTCATTAATTCTCTTCGCAATAGCAGTCCAGAATGATCAAACAAATTTAATGATGGTAATAAGGACTATTTCGTGGCACAGTTTTCTTTGAGTCTATCTGTAACAAAATACCAAACTTTTGTAATTTTCCAACATCCACGAATTCATATCCAAATTATAAAAAAGATAATATTTATTACCTTATGGACAAGTAGATTACCACCTTGGTCACTATAGGTCTGGTACTAAGTTCTTTTCTGGGACCATGTCACGACCACATCCCTTGAGTCTATCTGCAACAACATACCAAACTTATGTAATTTTCAAATGAAATTCAGATCCAAATTATTATAAAGATAATTAATATTCATTACCTTCTAGGCAAGTAGATTATAGCCCTGGTAACTATAATTCTGACACTAGCAAAGGGTAAACCAGACCAGTCTTTAGAATAGTACTTAATTTATTCACCATAGCAAGTCGGGATGATTGTACGTCTCGGGAGTAACACAGAACAATACAGGAGCATTTTTTGAAACAGTTTTAATGGCATATATAACGACCATTTCACGACCAGTTTTCTTTGAGTCTATCTGCAACAAAATACCAAACATTTGTAATTTTTTGTAACTGCAAATTCAAATCCAAATCATTAAAAAGATAATATTTATTACCTTATGGAGAAGTAGATTATAGCCCTGGTCACTATAGTTCTGGGACTGTCATCTTTGAGGAAAGCTTGTGATCAGCAGGAGACGAACCAGACAGCATTTAGAATAGTCCTTGATTTCTTCATCATAGCAGTCCGGAATAATAAATAGTACACATCGGGATAAACACAGCACAATGCAGGGGCATCTTTCAAACAGTTTTAATGGTATATATATATACGTCCAGCTTCTCTTCAGTTGTCCTTCTTGCTTGACCATCTTTGGCTGCTTCAAATATTAAAGAGCCATCTGACCACCGCGTAACTACTAGTAGTCCACCTGTAACAAACAAACAAATATTGTAATTTGAACCTAACTACGACTTCAGACCGAAATTATTAAAAAAATAATATTCATTACCGTATGGACAAGTAAATTACAGCCTTTATCACCTTAGTTCTAGTAATAAGTTCTTCTCGGGGAAAAAGATCGTAATCAGCAGCATGTGTCTTTGGAATGGTCCTGGTTTTTTTCACAATAGCAATTCGGAATGGTTGTACGTCACGGCAGAAACACATAACAATATAGGAGCATCTTTCGTGCACTTTAAATGGTAGATACTAGATATAAGCACCATTCGAGGGCGTAGTTTCCTTAGCGTCTATCTGCAACTAAATATCAAACTTTAGTAATTTTCACAACCACCAAATAATTTCCAAATTATTAAAAAAAACGACATAATATTTATTACCTTGTGGGTTAGCAGATTCTACCCGTCGCCACTATAGTTCAGGTACTAAGTTATCCCCGAGGAAGAAATTGCTTTTTTCAAGAGAAAGTGATCCAGGCAGCCTTGAGAGCAGTCCTTGATTACTTCAGCACTGCAACCGGAATTATTGTACGTCTCGGGAGAAAAACATGATAATACAGGAACATCATTCAGCAACTTTCTTTTTTGAGTTGATCTGTGGCAAACTACAAAACTTTTGTAATTTTCAAATAACTAAGAAATCATATACAATGTATTAAAAAGATAATATATAATACCTTATGGACAAGTAGATGATGGTCGTTTGATTATATAATTGTGGTACTGATAGGTACTGGTACAAAATGCTTCTCGTGAAAGAGATTGTGGTCAGTAGCAATTGGACCATAGAACAATAGAGGGGCATCTTTCAAACAGTTTTAACGGTGCTGATCATTTCACGGCAAAGTCGTCTTTAAGTTTATCTGCAACAAAATACAAAAGTTTTAGAATTTTCAAATAACCACGAATTTATATCCAAATTATTAAAAAGATAATATTAATTACCTTGTGGACAATTAAATAAACGCCTTGGTTCTGGTATTAAGTTCTTATCTGGGAAAAGATTGTTGTCGGCAGAAGATGAAAAGAAACAACTTTTAGAATAGTCGTTGATTTCTTCGCATTGATTGTACGTCTCTGGAGAAACACAGAACAATATTGGGACAGTTTTAGTGATGTTTATAAAGACCATTTCGTGGCACTGCCTCCTCTGAGTCTATCTGCAACAAAATACCAAATTTTTGTGATTTTCAAATAAGGACGAATTCATATCCAAATTATTAAGAAGATAAAATTCATTACCTTATGGATAAGTACCGAGATTATCTCCTTGGCCACCATAGGCCCGGTACTAAGTTCTTCTCTGGCAGAAAAAAATGATGGCAGCAGGTGGTCTTTAAAAGTCGTTCGTTTCTTCATCATTGCTGTCGGAGATGTTTGTACATGTCGGAAGAAACACAGAACAATACAGGAGCATCCTTCAAACTTGATGGTTCATGCGTAAAGATGGTGACGAAGAAGACAGGAAGATCACACTAACCAAGTCCTCCTCATGAAACGCAGCCAGCAGAACATGATCCAGGAAGTTCCGGAGAAGTCCGGGATTGTCTCGCCAGTATGCCAGCATAGAACAAAAGAAAATCAGGTGTAATATACTGTAATTATTATGCACGTTTCTTACCCGTGACTTATAGCAGAATGTCTGGCCTCTTCGCTCGAAGATTAGTGTAATTATCCAAATGTAAAAGGTGTTATCCAATAGAGAAGTGGTGAACGAAGCACTCGCGAACAAACCGACCACATCACAATCGCGCATAACACAAACAGAAGCCCTAAGGGCCATCTGACTTCACTACACTTCACAGACACAACTCCTAATTCTACCGATGTTATCCAATAGAGAAGTGATGAACGAAGCACTCGCGAACAAACCGACCACATCACAATCGCGCATAACACAAACAGAAGCCCTAAGGGCCATCTGACTTCACTCCACTTCACAGACACAACTCCTAATTCTACCGATGCTAAATCTCCTCTGGTCCATGATGCTGGAACGTGATGACGAAGCCATGATGCTGGAACGTGATGACAAAGCCATGATGCTGGAACGTGATGACGAAGCCATGATGCTGGAACGTGATGACAAAGCCATGATGCTGGAACGTGATGACGAAGCCATGATGCTGGAACGTGATGACGAAGCCATGATGCTGGAACGTGATGACGAAGCCATGATGCTGGAACGTGATGACGAAGCCATGATGCTGGAACGTGATGACGAAGCCATGATGTCCTCATAGTCTCCTGCCTCAGTGAACTCGACAATACACCATCCTGTAAAATGGCACACACACAAGAATAAGAAAAAAAATTATATTCGAGACTTCTCATACTTACTGACGAAACTGTATTTCAATGTAGGTACTTATTGTTAATTAATTAATTACCCATACAATTATCTATAACAATAATTATAGATAATATTAATACAATTTTGGTTAAACTTTCTTTGATTCGAGCCGACTTTGGTGGTTATTATTTGGGCTACCGATCGGCTTTTTGGGTCGATCGGTCTGGCTGAATTCGACGCGACGTTTCCACCGAATCAACTTTACCGATCGGTCAAGCCGATGGGAAAAGCCAATTGCGGTGGAAACGCGGCTTAACCAGTAATTGTTTGAGCCAGGGGAGGAAGACCCCTCCTCCACCCCGCTGGTTGGAAAATGTTGAATGCCGACATTTTTCAAACAGCGACATCTTCCTCTTACTTAAAGTGAACAGAAAACTTCTAACAATTAAAAAAACTCCCCTCGCTCATTGTTGTTCTCCTAGCCATCTAATAATATGTTACTGTAATACGTACTGTTGCCAAAATACCTGTAGTTATCCTTGTTTCATTGTAGATATAACTATGTAATACCGATACAACGTAAAAGTTGTTTTAACGGAAGCCGGCGCGACAACCACTTCAATTTGAAGTATAATAATATCGAGAAACAAAGGAAATGAGGTATTGAAAATTAGTAGGCATGCTGTTGGATATTATCCTTTAGACTAAAAAGTTTTCAGTTTCTGGTTGCTTCTGGTTACACCTGACGTAGTGTCAAATTTTATATTTCATTTTGAACGACCTAAGGTTTCTTTTGAAACATAGCAGTTAATACTTCTATCAGTGTAATCAAAAGTGACTAGGAACTGAAAATATTTTAGTTAAATAGGTCGTATCTGACAACATGTCCTCACAAATTCTCTTAGGTCCCCATTCATTTGGTACTACAAATACCATCAAATTTGGCGACCGCGTAGAAAGTCGTTTACGGAAGTAACCAAAGGAAATAAATAAGCTTTCTGTTACTGTAATCAAGAGAACTCAAATCAGAGACTCCTAAAATCGACACAGCCGCAGATATAGAATCTTTAAAATCCGACCTTAAACGCCTTCTTTGCCTCCATCGATGGTAGATATCTCTGGAACGTACCCTTCGATGTCTTCTCGTCATTCCTAGAAGCTTCCTCTGCGTTGAAGTCCTTTCCTACGTCTAGCTCCTCCTTCCTTACGTCCAGCTCCTCTTCAGTTGTCTTTCCTGCTTGATCATCTTCGGTTGCTTCCAGCATTAAAGAGTCATCTGACCATCGGGTAACAACTAATAGTCCATCTGTAACAAAATTACAAACACAGTTATTTTAAAATAACTACGAATTCATATTCAAATATTAAAAATATTATATTTATTACCTTAATAATACAGGAACATCTTTCAACAGTTTTATTGTGGTATGTATAATATATAAAGACCATTTCGTGGCATCAAAGTCTTCTTTGAATCTGTCTGCAACAATTAAATACAAAAGTTGTGTAATTTCATTTAATCACGAATGTATACCTAAATTATTAAAAGGATAATATTCATTACCTTATAGCCAAGTAGATTATAGCCCTGGTCGCCTGAGTTGTGGTACTATTTCTTTGGGAAAAGATTGCAATCTGCAAGAGATTAACCTGGCAGCCTTTAAAATAATCAGTGATTTCTTTGCAACAGCCGTCCGGAATGATTGTATGTCTCGTGACAAACACAGAACAATACAGGAGCTTCTTTTAAACAGTTTTAAAGACGTTAACAAGGACCATTTCAGGACACAGCCTTATTTGAATCTAGCTACAATAAAATAACAAACTTGTAAGTTACAAATAATCACGAATTCAGATAGAAGTAATTAAAATGATAATAATATTCATTACCTTATGGACAAGTAAATTATCGCCATGGTTACTATAGTTCTGGTACTAAGTTCTTCTCTGGTAAAAGATTGTTGTTGTCAGGAGAAGATGAACCAGGTAACCTTAAGAATAGTCATTGATTTCTTTACCACAGCAGACCGGAATGATTATACGTTTTGGAAGAAACACAGAACAATACGGGAGTATATCATTCAAACAGTTTTAATGCTGTTTATAAGGACAAGAGAGCAAAGTTTCCTTTAAGTCTATCTGCAACAAAATACCAAAGTGTTGTAGTTTTCAAATAACCATGAAATCATATTCAAATTATTAAAAATATCATATTCATTACCTTATGGAGAAGTAGATTATAGCGCTGGTCACTATAGTTCTGGCACTCAGTTAGTTTTTATGGAAGCTTGTAATCAGCAGTAAACAAACCAGACAGCATTTAGAATAGGCCTTGATTTCTTCATCATAGCAGTCCGGAATAATTGTAATAAACACAGAGTAATGCGGGGGCTTCTTTCAAACAGTTTTAATGGTATATAAGGACCATTTCACGACCATCTCCCTTGAGTCTATCTGTAACAAAATACAAAACTTTTGTAATTTTGAAATTAAATTCAGATCCAAATTATTATAAAGATAATTAATATTCATTACCTTCTAGACACGTAGATTATAGCCCTGGTAACTACAATTCTGACACTAGCAAAGGGTGAACCAGACCAGTTTTTAGAATAGTACCCAATTTATTCACCATAGCAATTCGGGATGACTGACGTCTCGGGAGTAATACAGAACAATACAGGAGCGCTTTTCAAACAGTGTTAATGGCATATATAACGACCTTTTCACGACTAGTTTTCTTTGAGTCTATCTGCAACAAAATACCAAACATTTGTAATTTTGAAATTAAATTCAGATCCAAATTATTATAAAGATAATAGGTATGTATTACCTTATGGAAAAGTAGATTATAGACTTGGTCACAATAGTTCTGTCACTAAGTTCTTCTCGGGGGAATGATTGTAAGTCAGCGCGAAGTGAACCAGACGGCCTTTAGAATAATCCTTGATTTCTTAGGTTTCTTTGATTATATAGTTGTGGTACTGATAGGTACTGGTACAAAGTGCTTTTCGTGAAAGAGATTGTGGTCAGTAGGAACTGGACCATAGAACAATAGAGGGGCATCTTTCAAACAGTTTTAACGGTATTTTTAAGGATCATTTCACGGCAAAGTCGTCTTTAAGTTTATCTGCAACAAAATACAAAAGCTTTAGAATTTTCAAATAACCACGAATTTATATCCAAGTTATTAAAGAGATAATATTAAATTACCATGTGGACAAGTAAATAAACGCCTTGGTTCTGGTATTAAGTTCTTATCTCGGAAAAGATTGTTGTCGGCAGAAGGTGAAAAAACAGCTTAGAATAGTCATTGATTTCTTCGCAACAGCAGTCCAAAATGATTGTACTTCTCGGGAGAAACACATAACAATATAGGAACCGGTTTAGTGATGTTTATAAAGACCATTTCGTGGCACTGCCTCCTCTGAGTCTATCTGCAACAAAATACCAAATTTTTGTGATTTTCAAATAACTACGAATCCATATCCAAATTATTATAAAGATACAATTTATTACCTTATGCATAAGTACATAGATTATCTCTTTGGCCACTATAGTTCCGGTACTAAGTTCTTCTCTGGCAAAAAAATGATGTCAGCAGGTGGTGAACTACACAGTCATTAAAAGTCCTTGATTTCCTCACTATTGCGGTCGGGAATGTTTGTACGTGTCGGAGGAAACACGGAACAATACAGGGGCATCCTTCAAACTTGATGGTTCATGCGGAAAGATGGTGACGAAGAAGACAGGAAGATCCCACTAAAATTCCACTAACCAAGTCCTCCTCATGAAACGCAGCCAGCAGAACATGATCCAGGAAGTTCCGGAGAAGTCCGGGATTGTCTCGCCAGTATGCCAGCATAGAACAAAAGAAAATCAGGTGTAATATACTGTAATTATTATGCACGTTTCTTACCCGTGACTTATAGCAGAATGTCTGGCCTCTTCGCTCGAAGATTAGTGTAATTATCCAAATGTAAAAGGTGTTATCCAATAGAGAAGTGGTGAACGAAGCACTCGCGAACAAACCGACCACATCACAATCGCGCATAACACAAACAGAAGCCCTAAGGGCCATCTGACTTCACTACACTTCACAGACACAACTCCTAATTCTACCGATGTTATCCAATAGAGAAGTGATGAACGAAGCACTCGCGAACAAACCGACCACATCACAATCGCGCATAACACAAACAGAAGCCCTAAGGGCCATCTGACTTCACTCCACTTCACAGACACAACTCCTAATTCTACCGATGCTAAATCTCCTCTGGTCCATGATGCTGGAACGTGATGACGAAGCCATGATGCTGGAACGTGATGACAAAGCCATGATGCTGGAACGTGATGACGAAGCCATGATGCTGGAACGTGATGACAAAGCCATGATGCTGGAACGTGATGACGAAGCCATGATGCTGGAACGTGATGACGAAGCCATGATGCTGGAACGTGATGACGAAGCCATGATGCTGGAACGTGATGACGAAGCCATGATGCTGGAACGTGATGACGAAGCCATGATGCTGGAACGTGATGACGAAGCCATGATGTCCTCATAGTCTCCTGCCTCAGTGAACTCGACAATACACCATCCTGTAAAATGGCACACACACAAGAATACTGACGAAACTGTATTTCAATGTAGGTACTTATTATTAATTAATTAATTACCCATACAATTATCTATAACAATAATTATAGATAATATTAATACAATTTTGGTTAAACTTTCTTTGATTCGAGCCGACTTTGGTGGTTATTATTTGGGCTACCGATCGGCTTTTTGGGTCGATCGGTCTGGCTGAATTCGACGCGACGTTTCCACCGAATCAACTTTACCGATCGGTCAAGCCGATGGGAAAAGCCAATTGCGGTGGAAACGCGGCTTAACCATTAATTCTTTGAGCGAGGGGAGGAAGACCCCTCCTCCACCCCGCTGGTTGGAAAATGTTGAATGCCGACGTTTTTCAAATAGCGACATCTTCCTCTTACTTAAAGTGAACAGAAAACATCTAACAATTAAAAAAACTCCCCTCGCTCATTGTTGTTCTCCTAGCCATCTAATAATATGTTACTGTAATACGTACTGTTGCCAAAATACCTGTAGTTATCCTTGTTTCATTGTAGATATAACTATGTAATACCGAAACAACGTAAAAGTTGTTTTAACGGAAGCCGGCGCGACAACCACTTCAATTTGAAGTATAATAATATCGAGAAACAAACGAAATGAGGTATTGAAAATTAGTAGGCATGCTGTTGGATATTATCTTTTAGACTAAAAAGTTTTCAGTTTCTGGTTACTTCTGGTTACACCTGACGTAGTGTCAAATTTTATGTTTCAATTTGAACGTCCTAAGGTTTCTTTTGAAACATAGCGGTTGATACCTCTATCAGTGTAATCAGAAGTGACTGGAAACTGAAAATATTTTAGTTAAATAGGTCATATCTGACAACATGTCCTCACAAATTCTCCTAGCTCCCCATTCATTTGATACTACAAATACCATCAAATTTGGCGACTGCGTAAAAAGTCGTTTACGGAAGTAACCAAATGAAATAAGCTTTTTGTTACTGTAATCAAGAGAACTCAAATGAGAGTCTCTACAAAAAGACACAACCGCAGATACAGAATCTTTAAAATCCGACCTTAAACGCCTTCTTCGCCTCCATCGATGGTAGACATCTCTGGAACATACCCTTCGACGTCTTCCTGTCTTCTCGTCATTCCTAGAAGCTTCCTCTGCGTTGAAGTCCTTTCCTACGTCTAGCTCCTCCTTCCTTACGTCCAGCTCCTCTTCAGTTGTCTTTCCTGCTTGATCATCTTCGGTTGCTTCCAGCATTAAAGAGTCATCTGACCATCGGGTAACAACTAATAGTCCATCTGTAACAAAATTGCAAACAAAGTTATTTTAAAATAACTACAAATTCATATTCAAATATTAAAAATATTATATTTATTACCTTAATAATACAGGAACATCTTTCAACGGTTTTAATGGTATATATAATATATAGGTAAAGACCATTTCGTGGCATCAAAGTCTTCTTTGAATCTGTCTGCAACAATTAAATACAAAAGTTTTGTAATTTCATTTAATCACGAATTCATATCTAAATTATTAAAAGGATAATATTCATTACCTTATAGCCAAGTAGATTATAGCCCTGGTCGCCTGAGTTCTGGTACTAAGTATTTCTTTGGGAAAAGATTGCAATCTACAAGAGATTAACCTGGCAGCCTTTAAAATAATCATTGCTTTCTTCGCAACAGCAGTCCGGAATGATTGTATGTCTCGAGACAAACACAAAATACAGGAGCTTCTTTTAAATAGTTTTAAAGACGTTAACAAGGACCATTTCAGGACACAGCCTTATTTGAATCTAGCTACAATAAAATAACAAACTTGTAAGTTACAAATAATCACGAATTCTGATAGAAGTAATTAAAATGATAATATTCATTACCTTATGGACTAGTAAATTATCGCCTTGGTTACTATAGTTCTGGTACTAAGTTCTTCTCTGGTAAAAGATTGTTGTCAGGAGAAGATGAACCAGGTAGCCTTAAGAATAATCATTGATTTCTTTACCATAGCAGTTCGGAATGATTGTACATCTCGGGAGAAACAGAGAACAATACAGGAGCATCTTCCAAACAATTTTAATGGGATATATATAAGCTCCATTTCACGACACAGTCTTCTTTGAATCTATCTGCAACAAAATATCAAAACTTAAGTAAGTTTCAAATAACCACAAAAGCATATCCAATTTATTAAAAAGATACTGTTCATTACCTTATAGACAAGTAGATTATCGCCTTGATCATTATAGTTCTGGTAGTGAAGTTCTTCTCTGGGAAAAGATTGTTGTCAGCAGAAGGTGAGTCAAGCCACCTTTAGAATAGTCATTAATTTCTTCGCAACAGCAGTCCAGAATGATCAAACAAATTTAATGGTGTTAATAATGACCATTTCGTGGCACAGTTTTCTCTGAGTATCTGCAACAAAATACCAAACATTTGTAATTTTCAAACACACGAATTAATATCCAAATTATTAAAAAGATAATATTACCTTCTTGACAACGGGATTATCACCTTGGCCACTATAGGTCTGGTAATAAGTTCTTCTCCGAGAAAACATTGTAGTCAGCAGCAGGTGAACCAGGCCAGCCTTCATAATAGTCTTTGATTTCTTTACCATAGCAGTCCGGGATGATTGTACGTCTTGGGAGTAACACAGAACAATACAGGAGCATCCTTCAAACAGTTTTAATGGCATTTGTAAGAACCATTTCACGACCACTTTTCTTTGAGTCTATCTGCAAAAAATACCAAACATTTGTAAATTTTAAATAACCCCAAATTCAGATCCAGAATTAAGATAAATAATATTAATTACCTTATGGACAAGTAAATTATCGCCTTCGTCACTCAAGTTCTGGTACTAAGTACTTCTCTGGGAAAAGATTGTAGTCAGCAGAAGGTGAACCAGGTAACCAGGTAGAAAATTAGTTGATTCCTTCAGCATAGCAGTCCCGAATGATTGTACGTCTCGTGACAAACAGAATAATACAGGAGCATCTTTCAAACAGTAATAATGGCATATATGAGGCCCAATTCGTGACACAGTCTTCTTTGAATCTATCTACAACAAGATGCCAAACATTTGTAATTTTCAAATAACCACGAATTTATATCCAATTTGTCAAAAAGTTAATAAATATTCATTACCTTATGGTCAAGTGGATTATCGCCTTGGTCACTATAGTTTTGGTACCAAGTTCTTCACTGGAAAAAGAATGCTGTCAGCAGAAGGAGAACCAGGCAGCCTTTAGAATAGTCCCTGATTTCTTCACTATTGCTGTCCGGAATGATTGACCGTCTTGGGGCATCCTTCAAACTTAATGGTTCATGGAAAGATGCTGACGAAGAAGGCAGGATGGTTGCACGAAAAATCCAGCAACCAAGTCTTCCTCATAAAATACAGCTAGCATGACATGATTCCAGAAAAGAAGTCCAGAAGTCCAGAAAAGTCCGACCGATCCTAAATCTCATCTAAATTTCATACTTACTGACGGAACTGTATTTTAGTTTAGGTACTCACTATCAATTAATTACCCGTACAATTATCTATAATAATAATTATAGATAATATTAATATAATTTTTGTTTCGAACTTGGCGCGACGAAATTCAATTTGAAGTATAATAATATGAAGCACCAAATGAAATGAAGCATTGAAAATTAGTAGGCATGCTGTTGGATATTATCTTTTAGACTAAAAAGTTTTTAGTTTCCGGTTACTTCTGGTTATATCTGACGTAGAATCAAATTTTCTGTTTCAAATGGAACGTCCTTAGGTTTTTTTTGAAACATACTAGTTGATACCTCTATCAGTGTAATTAGAAGTGACTACAAACTGAAAATATTTTAGATAAATAGGTCGTATCTGACAACATGTCCTCACAAATTCTCCCAAATTCCTATTACATTTGGTTTTTCAAATACTACAAATATTGTAAAGATTAGCGAACCGCGTAGGAAGACGTTTACGGAAGTAACCAAAAGAAACAAGCTTTTTGTTACCTTAACCAAGAAAACTCAAAAGAGAGTCTCCCGAAACCGACAAAACCGCAGATATAGAATCTTCAAATTCCTACTTTATAATGTCTTCTTCACAATTATCTATAATAATAATTATAGATAATATGAATACAGTTTTGGTTGCGAACCCGGCGCGACGAACTTCAACTTGAAGTAAAATATTATGGAAAACCAAATGAAATGAGGTATTGAAAATTATTAGGAATGTTGTTGGATATTATCTTTTAGAGTCAGAAAAGTTTTCAGTTTCTGGTTACTTCTGGTTACACCTGACGTAGTGTCAAATTTTATGTTTCAAATGGAACGTCGTAAGGATTCATTTGAAACATAGCAGTCGATACCACTATCAGTGTAATCAAAAGTGACTAGGAACTGAAAATATTTTAATTAAATAGGTCGTATCAGACAACATGTCCTCACAAATTCTCCTAACTCACCATTCATTTGGTACCTCAAATAGGTACTACAAATACCATCAAATTTGGCGACCGCGTAAAAAGTCGATTGCGGAAGTAACAAAAAAATAAGCTTTCTGTTACTATAATCAAGAGAACTCAAATGAGAGTTTCTAGAAACCGACACAACCGCAGATATAGAATCTTTAAAATCCTAGAAATACCATCAAATTTGCCGACCGCATAAAATGTCGTTTACGGAAGTAACCAAAAGAAATAGGCTTTTTGTTACTGTAATCAAGAGAATTTGGCGACCGCGTAAAAGGTCGTTTACGAAAGTAACCAAAAGAAATAGGCTTTTTGTTAATGTACTTAAGAGAACTCAAATGAGAGTCTCTAAAAACCGACAATACCGCAGATATAGAAGCTTTAAGCTCCTACCCTAAACGTCTTCTTCGCCTCCAGCGATTGTAGACATCTCTGGAGCCTACCTTTCAATGTCTTCCTGTCTTCTCGCTATTCCTAGAAGCTTCCTCTGCGGTGAAGTCCTTCCCTACGTCCAGTTCCTCCTTTCCTAATTCCAGTTCCTCCTTCCCCACGTCCAGCTCCTGCTTCCTTACGTCCAGGTCATCCTTCCCAACGTCCAGGTCCTTCTTCCCTACGTCCAGGTCATCCTTCCCAACGTCCAGGTCCTCCTTCCCTACGTCCAGGTCATCCTTCCCAACGTCCAGGTCCTCCTTCCCTACGTCCAGGTCATCCATCCCTACGTCTAGGTCCTCCTTCCCTCCGACCGCGCAAAAACTCGTTTACGAAAGTAACCAAAAGAAATACGCTTTTTGTTACTGTAATCAAGAGAATTTGGCGACCGCGTAAAAAGTCGTTTACGAAAGTAACCAAAAGAAATACGCTTTTTGTTACTGTAATCAAGAGAATTTGGCGACCGCGTAAAAAGTCGTTTACGAAAGTAACCAAAAGAAATAGGCTCTTTGTTACTGTAATTAAGAGAACTCAAATGAGAGTCTCTACAAAAAGACACAACCGCAGATACAGAATCTTTAAAATCCGACCTTAAACGCCTTCTTCGCCTCCATCGATGGTAGACATCTCTGGAACATACCCTTCGACGTCTTCCTGTCTTCTTGTCATTCCTAGAAGCTTCCTCTGCGGTGAAGTCCTTCCCTAAGTCCAGTTCCACCTTCCTTACGTCCAGCTCCTCCTTCCTTACGTCCAGCTTCTCCTTCCTTACGTCCAGATCTTTTTCAGTTGTCCTTCTTGTTTCATCATATGTGGGTGCTTCCAACATTAAAGAGCCACCTGAACATCGCTTACTACTGATAGTCCGCCTGTAACAAAATAACAAACATTGTAATTTTAAAATAACTACGAATTCATTTCCAAATAATTAAAAAGATAATATTAATTACCTTATGGACAAGTTCATTATCGCCTTGGTCACTATATTTCTGGTAGTAAGTTCTTCTATGGGAAAAGACTGTTTTCAGCAGAAGATGAGTCAAGCAACATTTAGAATAGTCATTAATTCTCTTCGCAATAGCAGTCCAGAATGATCAAACAAATTTAATGATGGTAATAAGGACTATTTCGTGGCACAGTTTTCTTTGAGTCTATCTGTAACAAAATACCAAACTTTTGTAATTTTCCAACATCCACGAATTCATATCCAAATTATAAAAAAGATAATATTTATTACCTTATGGACAAGTAGATTACCACCTTGGTCACTATAGGTCTGGTACTAAGTTCTTTTCTGGGACCATGTCACGACCACATCCCTTGAGTCTATCTGCAACAACATACCAAACTTATGTAATTTTCAAATGAAATTCAGATCCAAATTATTATAAAGATAATTAATATTCATTACCTTCTAGGCAAGTAGATTATAGCCCTGGTAACTATAATTCTGACACTAGCAAAGGGTAAACCAGACCAGTCTTTAGAATAGTACTTAATTTATTCACCATAGCAAGTCGGGATGATTGTACGTCTCGGGAGTAACACAGAACAATACAGGAGCATTTTTTGAAACAGTTTTAATGGCATATATAACGACCATTTCACGACCAGTTTTCTTTGAGTCTATCTGCAACAAAATACCAAACATTTGTAATTTTTTGTAACTGCAAATTCAAATCCAAATCATTAAAAAGATAATATTTATTACCTTATGGAGAAGTAGATTATAGCCCTGGTCACTATAGTTCTGGGACTGTCATCTTTGAGGAAAGCTTGTGATCAGCAGGAGACGAACCAGACAGCATTTAGAATAGTCCTTGATTTCTTCATCATAGCAGTCCGGAATAATAAATAGTACACATCGGGATAAACACAGCACAATGCAGGGGCATCTTTCAAACAGTTTTAATGGTATATATATATACGTCCAGCTTCTCTTCAGTTGTCCTTCTTGCTTGACCATCTTTGGCTGCTTCAAATATTAAAGAGCCATCTGACCACCGCGTAACTACTAGTAGTCCACCTGTAACAAACAAACAAATATTGTAATTTGAACCTAACTACGACTTCAGACCGAAATTATTAAAAAAATAATATTCATTACCGTATGGACAAGTAAATTACAGCCTTTATCACCTTAGTTCTAGTAATAAGTTCTTCTCGGGGAAAAAGATCGTAATCAGCAGCATGTGTCTTTGGAATGGTCCTGGTTTTTTTCACAATAGCAATTCGGAATGGTTGTACGTCACGGCAGAAACACATAACAATATAGGAGCATCTTTCGTGCACTTTAAATGGTAGATACTAGATATAAGCACCATTCGAGGGCGTAGTTTCCTTAGCGTCTATCTGCAACTAAATATCAAACTTTAGTAATTTTCACAACCACCAAATAATTTCCAAATTATTAAAAAAAACGACATAATATTTATTACCTTGTGGGTTAGCAGATTCTACCCGTCGCCACTATAGTTCAGGTACTAAGTTATCCCCGAGGAAGAAATTGCTTTTTTCAAGAGAAAGTGATCCAGGCAGCCTTGAGAGCAGTCCTTGATTACTTCAGCACTGCAACCGGAATTATTGTACGTCTCGGGAGAAAAACATGATAATACAGGAACATCATTCAGCAACTTTCTTTTTTGAGTTGATCTGTGGCAAACTACAAAACTTTTGTAATTTTCAAATAACTAAGAAATCATATACAATGTATTAAAAAGATAATATATAATACCTTATGGACAAGTAGATGATGGTCGTTTGATTATATAATTGTGGTACTGATAGGTACTGGTACAAAATGCTTCTCGTGAAAGAGATTGTGGTCAGTAGCAATTGGACCATAGAACAATAGAGGGGCATCTTTCAAACAGTTTTAACGGTGCTGATCATTTCACGGCAAAGTCGTCTTTAAGTTTATCTGCAACAAAATACAAAAGTTTTAGAATTTTCAAATAACCACGAATTTATATCCAAATTATTAAAAAGATAATATTAATTACCTTGTGGACAATTAAATAAACGCCTTGGTTCTGGTATTAAGTTCTTATCTGGGAAAAGATTGTTGTCGGCAGAAGATGAAAAGAAACAACTTTTAGAATAGTCGTTGATTTCTTCGCATTGATTGTACGTCTCTGGAGAAACACAGAACAATATTGGGACAGTTTTAGTGATGTTTATAAAGACCATTTCGTGGCACTGCCTCCTCTGAGTCTATCTGCAACAAAATACCAAATTTTTGTGATTTTCAAATAAGGACGAATTCATATCCAAATTATTAAGAAGATAAAATTCATTACCTTATGGATAAGTACCGAGATTATCTCCTTGGCCACCATAGGCCCGGTACTAAGTTCTTCTCTGGCAGAAAAAAATGATGGCAGCAGGTGGTCTTTAAAAGTCGTTCGTTTCTTCATCATTGCTGTCGGAGATGTTTGTACATGTCGGAAGAAACACAGAACAATACAGGAGCATCCTTCAAACTTGATGGTTCATGCGTAAAGATGGTGACGAAGAAGACAGGAAGATCACACTAACCAAGTCCTCCTCATGAAACGCAGCCAGCAGAACATGATCCAGGAAGTTCCGGAGAAGTCCGGGATTGTCTCGCCAGTATGCCAGCATAGAACAAAAGAAAATCAGGTGTAATATACTGTAATTATTATGCACGTTTCTTACCCGTGACTTATAGCAGAATGTCTGGCCTCTTCGCTCGAAGATTAGTGTAATTATCCAAATGTAAAAGGTGTTATCCAATAGAGAAGTGGTGAACGAAGCACTCGCGAACAAACCGACCACATCACAATCGCGCATAACACAAACAGAAGCCCTAAGGGCCATCTGACTTCACTACACTTCACAGACACAACTCCTAATTCTACCGATGTTATCCAATAGAGAAGTGATGAACGAAGCACTCGCGAACAAACCGACCACATCACAATCGCGCATAACACAAACAGAAGCCCTAAGGGCCATCTGACTTCACTCCACTTCACAGACACAACTCCTAATTCTACCGATGCTAAATCTCCTCTGGTCCATGATGCTGGAACGTGATGACGAAGCCATGATGCTGGAACGTGATGACAAAGCCATGATGCTGGAACGTGATGACGAAGCCATGATGCTGGAACGTGATGACAAAGCCATGATGCTGGAACGTGATGACGAAGCCATGATGCTGGAACGTGATGACGAAGCCATGATGCTGGAACGTGATGACGAAGCCATGATGCTGGAACGTGATGACGAAGCCATGATGCTGGAACGTGATGACGAAGCCATGATGTCCTCATAGTCTCCTGCCTCAGTGAACTCGACAATACACCATCCTGTAAAATGGCACACACACAAGAATAAGAAAAAAAATTATATTCGAGACTTCTCATACTTACTGACGAAACTGTATTTCAATGTAGGTACTTATTGTTAATTAATTAATTACCCATACAATTATCTATAACAATAATTATAGATAATATTAATACAATTTTGGTTAAACTTTCTTTGATTCGAGCCGACTTTGGTGGTTATTATTTGGGCTACCGATCGGCTTTTTGGGTCGATCGGTCTGGCTGAATTCGACGCGACGTTTCCACCGAATCAACTTTACCGATCGGTCAAGCCGATGGGAAAAGCCAATTGCGGTGGAAACGCGGCTTAACCATTAATTGTTTGAGCGAGGGGAGGAAGACCCCTCCTCCACCCCGCTGGTTGGAAAATGTTGAATGCCGACATTTTTCAAACAGCGACATCTTCCTCTTACTTAAAGTGAACAGAAAACTTCTAACAATTAAAAAAACTCCCCTCGCTCATTGTTGTTCTCCTAGCCATCTAATAATATGTTACTGTAATACGTACTGTTGCCAAAATACCTGTAGTTATCCTTGTTTCATTGTAGATATAACTATGTAATACCGATACAACGTAAAAGTTGTTTTAACGGAAGCCGGCGCGACAACCACTTCAATTTGAAGTATAATAATATCGAGAAACAAAGGAAATGAGGTATTGAAAATTAGTAGGCATGCTGTTGGATATTATCCTTTAGACTAAAAAGTTTTCAGTTTCTGGTTGCTTCTGGTTACACCTGACGTAGTGTCAAATTTTATATTTCATTTTGAACGACCTAAGGTTTCTTTTGAAACATAGCAGTTAATACTTCTATCAGTGTAATCAAAAGTGACTAGGAACTGAAAATATTTTAGTTAAATAGGTCGTATCTGACAACATGTCCTCACAAATTCTCTTAGGTCCCCATTCATTTGGTACTACAAATACCATCAAATTTGGCGACCGCGTAGAAAGTCGTTTACGGAAGTAACCAAAGGAAATAAATAAGCTTTCTGTTACTGTAATCAAGAGAACTCAAATCAGAGACTCCTAAAATCGACACAGCCGCAGATATAGAATCTTTAAAATCCGACCTTAAACGCCTTCTTTGCCTCCATCGATGGTAGATATCTCTGGAACGTACCCTTCGATGTCTTCCTGTCTTCTCGTCATTCCTAGAAGCTTCCTCTGCGTTGAAGTCCTTTCCTACGTCTAGCTCCTCCTTCCTTACGTCCAGCTCCTCTTCAGTTGTCTTTCCTGCTTGATCATTTTCGGTCGCTTCCAGCATTAAAGAGTCATCTCACCATCGGGTAACAACTAATAGTCCATCTGTAACAAAATTACAAACACAGTTATTTTAAAATAACTACGAATTCATATTCAAATATTAAAAATATTATATTTATTACCTTAATAATACAGGAACATCTTTCAACAGTTTTATTGTGGTATGTATAATATATAAAGACCATTTCGTGGCATCAAAGTCTTCTTTGAATCTGTCTGCAACAATTAAATACAAAAGTTGTGTAATTTCATTTAATCACGAATGTATACCTAAATTATTAAAAGGATAATATTCATTACCTTATAGCCAAGTAGATTATAGCCCTGGTCGCCTGAGTTGTGGTACTATTTCTTTGGGAAAAGATTGCAATCTGCAAGAGATTAACCTGGCAGCCTTTAAAATAATCAGTGATTTCTTTGCAACAGCCGTCCGGAATGATTGTATGTCTCGTGACAAACACAGAACAATACAGGAGCTTCTTTTAAACAGTTTTAAAGACGTTAACAAGGACCATTTCAGGACACAGCCTTATTTGAATCTAGCTACAATAAAATAACAAACTTGTAAGTTACAAATAATCACGAATTCAGATAGAAGTAATTAAAATGATAATAATATTCATTACCTTATGGACAAGTAAATTATCGCCATGGTTACTATAGTTCTGGTACTAAGTTCTTCTCTGGTAAAAGATTGTTGTTGTCAGGAGAAGATGAACCAGGTAACCTTAAGAATAGTCATTGATTTCTTTACCACAGCAGACCGGAATGATTATACGTTTTGGAAGAAACACAGAACAATACGGGAGTATATCATTCAAACAGTTTTAATGCTGTTTATAAGGACAAGAGAGCAAAGTTTCCTTTAAGTCTATCTGCAACAAAATACCAAAGTGTTGTAGTTTTCAAATAACCATGAAATCATATTCAAATTATTAAAAATATCATATTCATTACCTTATGGAGAAGTAGATTATAGCGCTGGTCACTATAGTTCTGGCACTCAGTTAGTTTTTATGGAAGCTTGTAATCAGCAGTAAACAAACCAGACAGCATTTAGAATAGGCCTTGATTTCTTCATCATAGCAGTCCGGAATAATTGTAATAAACACAGAGTAATGCGGGGGCTTCTTTCAAACAGTTTTAATGGTATATAAGGACCATTTCACGACCATCTCCCTTGAGTCTATCTGTAACAAAATACAAAACTTTTGTAATTTTGAAATTAAATTCAGATCCAAATTATTATAAAGATAATTAATATTCATTACCTTCTAGACACGTAGATTATAGCCCTGGTAACTACAATTCTGACACTAGCAAAGGGTGAACCAGACCAGTTTTTATAATAGTACTCAATTTATTCACCATAGCAATTCGGGATGACTGACGTCTCGGGAGTAATACAGAACAATACAGGAGCGTTTTTCAAACAGTGTTAATGGCATATATAACGACCTTTTCACGACTAGTTTTCTTTGAGTCTATCTGCAACAAAATACCAAACATTTGTAATTTTCAAATAACTCCAAATTCCAATCCAAATTATTAAAAATATAATAGGTATGTATTACCTTATGGAAAAGTAGATTATAGACTTGGTCACAATAGTTCTGTCACTAAGTTCTTCTCGGGGGAATGATTGTAAGTCAGCGCGAAGTGAACCAGACGGCCTTTAGAATAATCCTTGATTTCTTAGGTTTCTTTGATTATATAGTTGTGGTACTGATAGGTACAAACTGGTACAAAGTGCTTTTCGTGAAAGAGATTGTGGTCAGTAGGAACTGGACCATAGAACAATACAGGGGCATCTTTCAAACAGTTTTAACGGTATTTTTAAGGATCATTTCACGGCAAAGTCGTCTTTAAGTTTATCTGCAACAAAATACAAAAGCTTTAGAATTTTCAAATAACCACGAATTTATATCCAAGTTATTAAAGAGATAATATTAAATTACCATGTGGACAAGTAAATAAACGCCTTGGTTCTGGTATTAAGTTCTTATCTCGGAAAAGATTGTTGTCGGCAGAAGGTGAAAAAACAGCTTAGAATAGTCATTGATTTCTTCGCAACAGCAGTCCAAAATGATTGTACCTCTCGGGAGAAACACATAACAATATAGGAACCGGTTTAGTGATGTTTATAAAGACCATTTCGTGGCACTGCCTCCTCTGAGTCTATCTGCAACAAAATACCAAATTTTTGTGATTTTCAAATAACTACGAATCCATATCCAAATTATTATAAAGATACAATTTATTACCTTATGCATAAGTACATAGATTATCTCTTTGGCCACTATAGTTCCGGTACTAAGTTCTTCTCTGGCAAAAAAATGATGTCAGCAGGTGGTGAACTACACAGTCATTAAAAGTCCTTGATTTCCTCACTATTGCGGTCGGGAATGTTTGTACGTGTCGGAGGAAACACGGAACAATACAGGGGCATCCTTCAAACTTGATGGTTCATGCGGAAAGATGGTGACGAAGAAGACAGGAAGATCCCACTAAAATTCCACTAACCAAGTCCTCCTCATGAAACGCAGCCAGCAGAACATGATCCAGGAAGTTCCGGAGAAGTCCGGGATTGTCTCGCCAGTATGCCAGCATAGAACAAAAGAAAATCAGGTGTAATATACTGTAATTATTATGCACGTTTCTTACCCGTGACTTATAGCAGAATGTCTGGCCTCTTCGCTCGAAGATTAGTGTAATTATCCAAATGTAAAAGGTGTTATCCAATAGAGAAGTGGTGAACGAAGCACTCGCGAACAAACCGACCACATCACAATCGCGCATAACACAAACAGAAGCCCTAAGGGCCATCTGACTTCACTACACTTCACAGACACAACTCCTAATTCTACCGATGTTATCCAATAGAGAAGTGATGAACGAAGCACTCGCGAACAAACCGACCACATCACAATCGCGCATAACACAAACAGAAGCCCTAAGGGCCATCTGACTTCACTCCACTTCACAGACACAACTCCTAATTCTACCGATGCTAAATCTCCTCTGGTCCATGATGCTGGAACGTGATGACGAAGCCATGATGCTGGAACGTGATGACAAAGCCATGATGCTGGAACGTGATGACGAAGCCATGATGCTGGAACGTGATGACGAAGCCATGATGCTGGAACGTGATGACGAAGCCATGATGCTGGAACGTGATGACGAAGCCATGATGCTGGAACGTGATGACGAAGCCATGATGCTGGAACGTGATGACGAAGCCCTGATGCTGGAACGTGATGACGAAGCCATGATGTCCTCATAGTCTCCTGCCTCAGTGAACTCGACAATACACCATCCTGTAAAATGGCACACACACAAGAATAAGAAAAAAAATTATATTCGGGACTTCTCATACTTACTGACGAAACTGTATTTCAATGTAGGTACTTATTATTAATTAATTAATTACCCATACAATTATCTATAACAATAATTATAGATAATATTAATACAATTTTGGTTAAACTTTCTTTGATTCGAGCCGACTTTGGTGGTTATTATTTGGGCTACCGATCGGCTTTTTGGGTCGATCGGTCTGGCTGAATTCGACGCGACGTTTCCACCGAATCAACTTTACCGATCGGTCAAGCCGATGGGAAAAGCCAATTGCGGTGGAAACGCGGCTTAACCATTAATTGTTTGAGCGAGGGGAGGAAGACCCCTCCTCCACCCCGCTGGTTGGAAAATGTTGAATGCCGACATTTTTCAAACAGCGACATCTTCCTCTTACTTAAAGTGAACAGAAAACTTCTAACAATTAAAAAAACTCCCCTCGCTCGTTGTTGTTCTCCTAGCCATCTAATAATATGTTACTGTAATACGTACTGTTGCCAAAATACCTGTAGTTATCCTTGTTTCATTGTAGATATAACTATGTAATACCGATACAACGTAAAAGTTGTTTTAACGGAAGCCGGCGCGGCAACCACTTCAATTTGAAGTATAATAATATCGAGAAACAAACGAAATGAGGTATTGAAAATTAGTAGGCATGCTGTTGGATATTATCTTTTAGACTAAAAAGTTTTCAGTTTCTGGTTACTTCTGGTTACACCTGACGTAGTGTCAAATTTTATGTTTCAATTTGAACGTCCTAAGGTTTCTTTTGAAACATAGCGGTTGATACCTCTATCAGTGTAATCAGAAGTGACTGGAAACTGAAAATATTTTAGTTAAATAGGTCATATCTGACAACATGTCCTCACAAATTCTCCTAGCTCCCCATTCATTTGATACTACAAATACCATCAAATTTGGCGACTGCGTAAAAAGTCGTTTACGGAAGTAACCAAATGAAATAAGCTTTTTGTTACTGTAATCAAGAGAACTCAAATGAGAGTCTCTACAAAAAGACACAACCGCAGATACAGAATCTTTAAAATCCGACCTTAAACGCCTTCTTCGCCTCCATCGATGGTAGACATCTCTGGAACGTACCCTTCGACGTCTTCCTGTCTTCTCGTCATTCCTAGAAGCTTCCTCTGCGTTGAAGTCCTTTCCTACATCCAGCTCCTCTTCAGTTGTCTTTCCTGCTTGATCATCTTCGGTTGCTTCCAGCATTAAAGAGTCATCTGACCATCGGGTAACAACTAATAGTCCATCTGTAACAAAATTGCAAACAAAGTTATTTTAAAATAACTACAAATTCATATTCAAATATTAAAAATATTATATTTATTACCTTAATAATACAGGAACATCTTTCAACGGTTTTAATGGTATATATAATATATAGGTAAAGACCATTTCGTGGCATCAAAGTCTTCTTTGAATCTGTCTGCAACAATTAAATACAAAAGTTTTGTAATTTCATTTAATCACGAATTCATATCTAAATTATTAAAAGGATAATATTCATTACCTTATAGCCAAGTAGATTATAGCCCTGGTCGCCTGAGTTCTGGTACTAAGTATTTCTTTGGGAAAAGATTGCAATCTACAAGAGATTAACCTGGCAGCCTTTAAAATAATCATTGCTTTCTTCGCAACAGCAGTCCGGAATGATTGTATGTCTCGAGACAAACACAAAATACAGGAGCTTCTTTTAAATAGTTTTAAAGACGTTAACAAGGACCATTTCAGGACACAGCCTTATTTGAATCTAGCTACAATAAAATAACAAACTTGTAAGTTACAAATAATCACGAATTCTGATAGAAGTAATTAAAATGATAATATTCATTACCTTATGGACTAGTAAATTATCGCCTTGGTTACTATAGTTCTGGTACTAAGTTCTTCTCTGGTAAAAGATTGTTGTCAGGAGAAGATGAACCAGGTAGCCTTAAGAATAATCATTGATTTCTTTACCATAGCAGTTCGGAATGATTGTACATCTCGGGAGAAACAGAGAACAATACAGGAGCATCTTCCAAACAATTTTAATGGGATATATATAAGCTCCATTTCACGACACAGTCTTCTTTGAATCTATCTGCAACAAAATATCAAAACTTAAGTAAGTTTCAAATAACCACAAAAGCATATCCAATTTATTAAAAAGATACTGTTCATTACCTTATAGACAAGTAGATTATCGCCTTGATCATTATAGTTCTGGTAGTGAAGTTCTTCTCTGGGAAAAGATTGTTGTCAGCAGAAGGTGAGTCAAGCCACCTTTAGAATAGTCATTAATTTCTTCGCAACAGCAGTCCAGAATGATCAAACAAATTTAATGGTGTTAATAATGACCATTTCGTGGCACAGTTTTCTCTGAGTATCTGCAACAAAATACCAAACATTTGTAATTTTCAAACACCCACGAATCAATATCCAAATTATTAAAAAGATAATATTACCTTCTGGACAACGGGATTATCACCTTGGCCACTATAGGTCTGGTAATAAGTTCTTCTCCGAGAAAACATTGTAGTCAGCAGCAGGTGAACCAGGCCAGCCTTTATAATAGTCTTTGATTTCTTTACCATAGCAGTCCGGGATGATTGTACGTCTTGGGAGTAACACAGAACAATACAGGAGCATCCTTCAAACAGTTTTAATGGCATTTGTAAGAACCATTTCACGACCACTTTTCTTTGAGTCTATCTGCAAAAAATACCAAACATTTGTAATTTTTAAATAACCCCAAATTCAGATCCAGAATTAAGATAAATAATATTAATTACCTTATGGACAAGTAGATTGTAGCCCTAGTCAGTATAGTTTTGCCACTAAGTTCTTCTCAGTTTTTAGAATAATCCTTAATTTCTTAGGTTTCTTTCAGTTCATCTGCAACAATATTCCAATTTTTTAGTAAATTTCAAATAGCAACAAACTCATGTTCAAATTATTAAACAGATAATATTTATTACCTTCTGGACCAGTAGACTATAGCCCTGGCTGCCTCAGTTCTGGTACTAAGTTCTTCTTATGGAAGACATTATAGTCAGCAGGAAGTAAAATATAAGCATAGAAAGATAGAATAATTCAGGGACATCCTTCAAACTTGATTGTTTCATGGAAGCATGGCGACGAAGAAGGGTGGATGATGCCACGAAAATTCCAGCAACCAAGTCCTCCTCATGGAATACAATCAGCAGGAGATGGTCCAGGATGTTCCAGAAATGTCCACGATTGTCTCGTCGGTGTGCCAGCATAAGAGCCATCTGACTTTACTTCACTTCGCAGATACAACTCCTAGTTCTATCGATGCTGCATCTCACCAATATTCACTACCTTATGAACAAGTAGATTATAACCCTGACCACTATAGTTCTGACACTAAATCCTTTGCATTTGGAATGTTTCTAACAGGAGAAGCAGTAGGCAGCCTTTAGCATGGCCCTTGTTTTCTTCACTATTGCAGTCCGGAATGATTGTATGTCTCTGGAGAGACACGGAACAATACAGGAGCATCTTTCAAACAGTTTGAATGATGTTTGATAATGACCATTTCATAGCACAGTCTTCTCTGACTCTATCTACAATAAAATACAAACATTTGTAATTTTCAAATTACATACCACATAATCATACACAAATTATTAAAATGATAATATTCATTACCTTACGGACAAGTAAATTATCGCCTTCGTCACTCAAGTTCTGGTACTAAGTACTTCTCTGGGAAAAGATTGTAGTCAGCAGAAGGTGAACCAGGTAGCCTTTAGAAAAGTAGTCGATTCCTTCAGCATAGCAGTCCCGAATGATTGTACGTCTCGTGACAAACAGAATAATACAGGAGCATCTTTCAAACAGTAATAATGGCATATATAAGGACCAATTCATGACACAGTCTTCTTTGAATCTACCTACAACAAGATGCCAAACATTTGTAATTTTCAAATAACCACGAATTTATATCCAATTTGTCAAATAGATAGTATTCATTACCTTATGGTCAAGTGGATTATCGCCTTGGTCACTATAGTTTTGGTACCAAGTTCTACACTGGAAAAAGAATCCTGCCAGCAGAAGGTGAACCAGGCAGCCTTTAGAATAGTCCCTGATTTCTTCACTATTGCTGTCCAGGATGATTGACCGTCTTGGGGCATCCTTCAAACTTATGGTTCATGGAAAGATGCTGACGAAGAAGGCAGGATGGTTGCACGAAAAATCCAGCAACCAAGTCTTCCTCATAAAATACAGCTAGCATGACATGATTCCAGAAAAGAAGTCCAGAAGTCCAGAAAAGTCCGACCGATCCTAAATCTCATCTAAATTTCATACTTACTGACGGAACTGTATTTTAGTTTAGGTACTCACTATCAATTAATTACCCGTACAATTATCTATAATAATAATTATAGATAATATTAATATAATTTTTGTTTCGAACTTGGCGCGACGAACTTCAATTTGAAGTATAATAATATGAAGCACCAAATGAAATGAAGCATTGAAAATTAGTAGGCATGCTGTTGGATATTATCTTTTAGACTAAAAAGTTTTCAGTTTCCGGTTACTTCTGGTTATATCTGACGTAGTGTCAAATTTTATGTTTCAAATGGAATGTCCTAAGGTTTCTTTTGAAACATACCAGTTGATACCTCTATCAGTGTAATTAGAAGTGACTACAAACTGAAAATATTTAAGATAAATAGGTCGTATCTGACAACATGTCCTCACAAATTCTCCCAAATTCCTATTACATTTGGTTTTTCAAATACTACAAATATTGTAAAGATTAGCGAACCGCGCAGGAAGACGTTTACGGAAGTAACCAAAAGAAACAAGCTTTTTGTTACCTTAACCAAGAAAACTCAAAAGAGAGTCTCCCGAAACCGACAAAACCGCAGATATAGAATCTTCAAATTCCTACTTTATAATGTCTTCTTCACAATTATCTATAATAATAATTATAGATAATATGAATACAGTTTTGGTTGCGAACCCGGCGCGACGAACTTCAACTTGAAGTAAAATATTATGGAAAACCAAATGAAAAGAGGTATTGAAAATTATTAGGAATGTTGTTGGATATTATCTTTTAGAGTAAAAAGTTTTCAGTTTCTGGTTACTTCTGGTTACACCTGACGTAGTGTCAAATTTTATGTTTCAATTTGAACGTCCTAAGGATTCATTTGAAACATAGCAGTTGATACCTCTATCAGTGTAATCAAAAGTTACTAGGAACTGAAAATATTTTAATTAAATAGGTCGTATCTGACAACAGGTCCTCACAAATTCTCCTAATTCGCCATTCATTTGGTTCTTCAAATAGGTACTACAAATACCATCAAATTTGGCGACCGAGTAACAATTCGTTTACGGAAGTAACCAAAAGAAATAGGCTTTTTGTTACTGTAATCATGAGAACTCAAATGAGAGTCTCAAGAAACCGACACAACCGCAGATATAGAACCTTTAAAATCCTACCTTCTTTTGAAACATAACCAGTTGATACCCCCATCAGTGTAATCAGAAGTGATTAGATACTAAAAATATTTTGTCAAATAGCGACGTATCTCCCAACATGTCCTCACAAATTCTCCCAATTCCCCATTCATTTTGTTCTTCAAATACTGCAGATACCATCAAATTTGGCGACCGCGTATACTAAGTCGTTTACGGAAGTAACCAAAAGAAACAAGCTTTTTGTTACTGTCATCACGGGAACTCAAAAGAGAGTCTTTAGCAACCGACAAAACCGCAGATACAGAACCGAATCAACTTTACCGATCGGAAAACCTATTTGCGGTGGAAACGCGGCTTAACCAATTTTGTTTTTTGAGCGAGGGGAGGAAGATCCCTCCTCCACCCCGCAGGTTGAAAAATGTTGAATGCCGACATTTTTCAAACAGCGACATCTTCCTTTTACTTAAAATGAATAGAAAACCTCTAACTATAAAAAAACTCCCCTCGCTCATTATTGATCTTTTAGCATCTAATATGATACTGTATAATACCTACTTATTGTTGCTAAAATATCTGTAGTTATCCTTGGTTCATTGTAGATATAACTCTGTAATACCGAAACAACGTAAAAGTTGTTTTAGCGAAAGCCGGCGCGACAAACACTTCAATCTGAAGTATAATAATATCGAGAAACAAACGAAATGAGGTATTGAAAATTAGTAGGCATGCTGTTGGATATTATCTTTTAGACTAAAAAGTTTTCAGTTTCTGGTTACTTCTGATTACACCAGACGTAGTGTTAAATTTTATGTTTCAGTTAAAACATAACAGTTGATACCTCTGTCAGTGTGATCAGAAGTGACTGGAAACTGAAAATATTTTAGTTAAATACGTCGTATCTGACAACATGACCTCACAAATTCTCCTGATTCCCCATTACATTTGGTTTTTCAAATACTGCAAACACCATCAAATTTGGCGACCGCGTGCGAAGTCGTTTACGGAAGTAACCGAAAGAAACAAGCTTTTTGTTACTGTAATCAAGAGAACTCAAATGAGGGACTCTAGAAACCGACGCAACCGCAGATATAGAATCTTTAAAATCCTACCTTACCAGGTCTTCTTCTCCTTCATCGATGGTAGACACCCCCAGGAACACACCTTTCAATGTCTTTCTGTCTTCTCGCTATTCCTAGAAGCTTCCTCTGCGGTGAAGTCCTTCCCTACATCCAGCTCCTCCTTCCCTACGTCCAGCTCGTCTTCAGTTGTCCCCTTGCTTGACCACGTGCTATTGTTACAGGTGTTACTGACATCAAAACTCCAGCTGCAAGAAAATAACAAACATTGTATTTTCAAAATATAAAGATATATTTTTTTGTTAAAAAAAAATGCCTTATAGATCAACCATTTTCACAAAATGGCGGGCAGGTTTTTATCCACGAATCACAAGCGAGGATGCCTTAACAAACCCGACGCTGACCCGGCTTGACGCCATTGGCGTGGAGCAGGAGTTCCCCTCCAGCTGTGACGGTGCCGCCCAGAGTTCGAGTGAATATATTATACCTGGCCTATTATATACAGTGGGTCCCAGAAGTCTAAGTCGTACACCAAACGAAAATGAGAAATTTAAGAAGCTATACCATAAAATTTTTACAAAATATATATATTTCGTCCATGTATTCGCCAAATTTTAACGAAAATTGTATCAAATTTGCAATACCTCCCATGTATAATCTCTCAAAAGTACTATATTGTACAAACACAGTATTAGACCAGTCAAATTGTGTTTTGGCCAGGAAAAAAATATGTTTTTTGGGGTGCTAAAGCCGAATTGCAACGTTGCACAAAAACCTCAAAATTTTCGACTATTCTTCGGGTTTTTGCCAAAAAGTCATGAAACTATGCAGTTTTCACCCTCAAGTGTATTTTTTGGTTGAATGATTTGGCAACTACAGCAAATTTTTCTCCACATCTCAAAAATTAAGAGTCAAAAAAACAATGTAACATTGACGCAAGAACAAAATTAGTTCACAGCGTCAACAATATTCAACAAAACCACCCAAAATGTTCAATAAAATCATCAATAACCCAGCAAAACTCACCTATATACAACGCATATCCGCGATTCTTAATAAAACCGCGGAAAATCACTTGAAATGTAGCACAAAACATGGATAATCGCTTATTAGCAACTTCAACACACATTTTACAAGATAATTGACCGCTTTTACCATAATATTCGATAAACATCACGACCGAACGCAAATTTTCACTTGCAATTGCAAAAATCCGGCAAATGGCGACGAATAGACAGATGAATAACGCTATAAATCAACAAGGCAACGGCTGTAGGTATAGGTTCGCCGACTAGATGAAAACGTTTATTACAATTTAGTAATGTTTGTATTGAACGAATAAAAGATTTGTTGTTGATTATGCATGAGTGAATTACGTGCTGAATAATGTTGTAAAGTGTATAATTGAACATATCAGTTGAATATTAATAATAAAACAAGACGTCTTATAGTATTAACAGCAATCGTTTACGATATTTTACGTCTAAATGCATAAATTAGGGTTTAAAGTTGCCAACTTTCATGCTGAAGGGTCGACTAAGCACTGATAACTTCTTAGTACCAGAATCAGCTGTTAGAGTTTACAAATTATTCACAATTTCAATGATTTTGCGTCGAAAATGACCAAACTATATTCTAATCCACAATTTTAGACCTGATTCAATGCTTTTTAGGGTTTTTTATACGCGAAAAGCGCAAAAAACGAATACAATTGACCCAATAAAACTTACCCTGACCACGGGCACTTTTGGAATCGCCATAAAATTGTTATTTTTCAATTTTTCAACGCCAATTTTACCCACATCTCCAATATTAAGAGCAGAAAAACTATGTGCCATTCGCGCAAGAACAAAATTAGTTTATAGCGTCGACAATGTTCAACAAAACCACCCAAAATGTTCAATAAAATCATCGATAACCCAGCAAAACTCACCTATATACAAGGCGTATCCGCGATTCTTAATAAAACCGCGGAAAATCACTTAAAATGCAGCACAAACGATGGATAATCGCTTATTAGCAACTTTAACAGACATTTTACAAAATAATTGACCGGTTTTACCGTAATATTCGATAAACATCACGACCGAAGGCAAATTTTCACTTGCAATTGCAAAAATCCGGCAAATGGCGCCGAATAGACAGATGAATAACGCTATAAATCAACAAGGCAACGGCTGTAGGTAGGTTTGCCGACTAGATGGAAACGTTTATTACAATTTGGTAATGTTTGTATTGAACGAATCCTAAGATTTGTGTTGATTATGAGTGAATTACGTGCTGAATAATGTTGTAAAGTGTATAATTGAACATATCAGTTGAATATTAATAATAAATTAAGACGTTTTAGTGTATTAACAGCAATCGTTTACGATATTTTACGTCTAAATGCATAAATTAGGGTTTAAAGTTGCCAATTTTCATGCTGAAAGGTCAACTAAGCACTGATAACTTCTTAGTACCAGAATGAGCTGTTTGAGTTTACAAATTATTCACAATATCAATGATTTTGCGTCGAAAAGGGCCAAACTATATTCTAATCCACAAGTTTAGACCTGATTCAATGCTTTTTAGGGTTTTTTATACGCGAAAAGCGCAAAAAACGAATACAATTGACCCAAGAAAACTTACCCTGACCACGGGCACAGTTAGAATCGCCATAAAATTGTTATTTTTCAATTTTTTAAAGCCAATTTTACCCACATCTCCAATATTAAGAGCCAAAAAACATATCTACCATTGGCGCAAGAACAAAATTAGTTTATAGCGTCAACAATATTCAACAAAACCACCCAAAATGTTCAATAAAATCATCAATGACCCAGCAAAACTCACCTATACAAGGCGTATCCGCGATTCTTCATAAAACCGCGGAAAATCACTTGAAATGCAGCACAAACGATGGATAATCGCTTATTAGCAACTTTAACAGACATTTTACAAAATATGTGACCGGTTTTACCATAATATTCGATAAACATCGCGAGCGAACACAAATTTTCACTTGCAATTGCAAAAATCCGGCAAATGGCGACGAATAGACAGATGAATAACGCTAAAAATCAACAAGGCAACGGCTGTAGGTAGGTTCGCCGACTAGATGAAAACATTTATTACAATTTGGTAATGTTTGTATTGAACGAATAAAAGATTTGTTGTTGATTATGAGTGAATTACGTGCTGAATAATGTTGTAAAGTGTATAATTGAACATATCAGTTGAATATTAATAATAAAACAAGACGTTTTAGTGTATTAACAGCAATCGTTTACGATATTTTACGTCTAAATGCATAAATTAGAGTTTAAAGTTGCCAATTTTCATGCTGAAAGGTCGACTAAGCACTGATAACTTCTTAGAGCCAGAATCAGCTGTTTGAGTTTACAAATTATCCACAAGTTCAATGATTTTGCGTCGAAAATGACCAAACTATATTCTAATCGACAATTTTAGACCTGATTCAATGTTTTTTAGGGTTTTTTTATACGCGAAAAGCGTAAAAAACGAATACAATTGACCCAAGAAAAGTTACCCTGACCACGGGCACTGTTAGAATCGCCATAAAATTGTTATTTTTCAACGCCAATTTTACCCACATCTCCAATATTAAGAGCCAAAAAACCATGTACCATTCGCGCACGAACAAAATTAGTTTATAGCGTCAACAATATTTAACAAAACCACCCAAAATGTTCAATAAAATCATCACTAACCCGGCAAAACTCACCTATATACAACGCGTATCCGCGATTCTTCATAAAACCGCGCAAAATCACTTCAAATGCAGCACAAACGATGGATAATCGCTTATTAGCAACTTTAACACACATTTTACAAGATAATTGACCGCTTTTACCATAATATTCAATAAACATCACGACCGAACGCAAATTGTAACTTGCAATTGCAAAAATCCGGCAAATGGCGTCGAAAAGACAAACGAATAACGCTTAAAATCAACAAGGAATCGGCTGTAGACGGCTCGCCGACTAGATGAAAACGTTTATTACAATTTGGTAATGTTTGTATTGAACGAATAAAAGATTTGTTGTTGATTATGAGTGAATTACGTGCTGAATAATGTTGTAAAGTGTATAATTGAACATATCAGTTGAATATTAATAATAAAACAAGACGTTTTCTAGTATTAACAGCAATCGTTTACGATATTTTACGTCTAAATGCATAAACTAGGGTTTGAAGTGGCCAATTTTCATGCTGAAAGGTCAACTAAGCACTGTCTAACTTCTTAGTACCAGAATCAGCTGTTTGAGTTTACAAATTATTCACAATATCAATGATTTTGCGTCGAAAAGGGCCAAACTATATTCTAATCCACAAGTTTAGACCTGATTCAATGCTTTTTAGGGTTTTTTATACGCGAAAAGCGCAAAAAACGAATACAATTGACCCAAGAAAAGTTACCCTGACCACGGGCACTGTTAGAATCGCCATAAAATTGTTATTTTTCGATTTTTTAAAGCCAATTTTACCCACATCTCCAATATTAAGAGCCAAAAAACATATGTACCATTGGCGCAAGAACAAAATTAGTTTATAGCGTCAACAATAATCAACAAAACCACCCAAAATGTTCAATAAAATCATCAATAACCCAGCAAAACTCACCTATATAGAAGGCGTATCCGCGATTCTTAATAAAACCGCGGAAAATCACTTGAAATGCAGCACAAAACATGGATAATCGCTTATTAGCAACTTTAACACACATTTTACAAGATAATTGACCGCTTTTACCATAACATTCGATAAACATCGCGAGCGAACACAAATTTTCACTTGCAATTGCAAAAATCCGGCAAATGGCGACGAATAGACAGATGAATAACGCTGAAAATCAACAAGGCAACGGCTGTAGGTAGGTTCGCCGACTAGATGAATACGTTTATAACAATTTGGTAATGTTTGTATTGAACGAATAAAAGATTTGTTGTTGATTATGAGTGAATTACGTGCTGAATAATGTTGTAAAGTGTATAATTGAACATATCAGTTGAATATTAATAATAAAACAAGACGTTTTATGGTATTAACAGAAATCGTTAACGATATTTTACGTCTAAATGCATAAATTATGGTTTAAAGTTGCCAATTTTCATGCTGAAAGGTCGACTAAGCCCTGATAACTTCTTAGTACCAGTATCAGCTGTTTGAGTTTACAAATTATCCACAAGTTCAATGATTTTGCGTCGAAAATGACTAAACTATACTCTAATCCACAATTTTAGACCTGATTCAATGCTTTTTAGGGTTTTTTATACGCGAAAAGCGCAAAAGACGAATACAATTGACCCAAGAAAACTTACCCTGGCCACGGGCACTTTTAGAATCGCCATAAAATTGTTATTTTTCAATTTTTTAAAGCCAATTTTACCCACATCTCCAATATTAAGAGCCAAAAAACATATGTACCATTGGCGCAAGAACAAAATTAGTTTATAGCGTCAACAATATTCAACAAAACCACCCAAAATGTTCAATAAAATCATCACTAACCCAGCAAAACTCACCTATATACAACGCGTATCCACGATTCTTAATAAAACCGCGGAAAATCACTTGAAATGTAGCACAAAACATGGATAATCGCTTATTAGCAACTTTAACACACATTTTACAAAATAATTGACCGCTTTTACCATAATATTCGATAACAATCACGACCGAACGCAAATTTTAACTTGCAATTGCAAAAATCCGGCAAATGGCGTCGAAAAGACAAACGAATAACGCTTAAAATCAACAAGGAATCGGCTGTAGACGGCTCGCCGACTAGATGAAAACGTTTATTACAATTTGGTAATGTTTGTATTGAACGAATAAAAGATTTGTTGTTGATTATGAGTGAATTACGTGCTGAATAATGTTGTAAAGTGTATAATTGAACATATCAGTTGGATATTAATAATAAAACAAGACGTTTTAGTGTATTAACAGCAATCGTTTACGATATTTTACGTCTAAATGCATAAATTAGGGTTTGAAGTGGCCAATTTTCATGCTGAAAGGTCAACTAAGCACTGTCTAACTTCTTAGTACCAGAATCAGCTGTTTGAGTTTACAAATTATTCACAATATCAATGATTTTGCGTCGAAAAGGGCCAAACTATATTCTAATCCACAAGTTTAGACCTGATTCAATGCTTTTTAGGGTTTTTTATACGCGAAAAGCGCAAAAAACGAATACAATTGACCCAAGAAAACTTACCCAGACCACGGGCACTGTTAGAATCGCCATAAAATTGTTATTTTTCGATTTTTTAAAGCCAATTTTACCCACATCTCCAATATTAAGAGCCAAAAAACATATGTACCATTGGCGCAAGAACAAAATTAGTTTATAGCGTCAACAATATTCAACAAAACCACCCAAAATGTTCAATAAAATCATCAATAACCCAGCAAAACTCACCTATATAGAAGGCGTATCCGCGATTCTTAATAAAACCGCGGAAAATCACTTGAAATGCAGCACAAAACATGAATAATCGCTTATTAGCAACTTTAACACACATTTTACAAGATAATTGACCGCTTTTACCATAACATTCGATAAACATCGCGAGCGAACACAAATTTTCACTTGCAATTGCAAAAATCCGGCAAATGGCGACGAATAGACAGATGAATAACGCTGAAAATCAACAAGGCAACGGCTGTAGGTAGGTTCGCCGACTAGATGAATACGTTTATAACAATTTGGTAATGTTTGTATTGAACGAATAAAAGATTTGTTGTTGATTATGAGTGAATTACGTGCTGAATAATGTTGTAAAGTGTATAATTGAACATATCAGTTGAATATTAATAATAAAACAAGACGTTTTAGTGTATTAACAGCAATCGTTTACGATATTTTACGTCTAAATGCACAAATTAGGGTTTAAAGTTGCCAATTTTCATGCTGAAAGGTCAGCTAAGCACTGATAACTTCTTAGTACCAGAATCAGCTGTTTGAGTTTACAAATTATTCACAATATCAATGATTTTGCGTCGAAAAGGGCCAAACTATATTCTAATCCACAAGTTTAGACCTGATTCAATGCTTTTTAGGGTTTTTTATACGCGAAAAGCGCAAAAAACGAATACAATTGACCCAAGAAAACTTACCCTGACCACGGGCACTGTTAGAATCGCCATAAAATTGTTATTTTTCAATTTTTTAAAGCCAATTTTACCCACATCTCCAATATTAAGAGCCAAAAAACATATGTACCATTGGCGCAAGAACAAAATTAGTTCACAGCGTCAACAATATTCAACAAAACCACCCAAAATGTTCAATAAAATCATCGATAACCCAGCAAAACTCACCTATATACAAGGCGTATCCGCGATTCTTCATAAAACCGCGGAAAATCACTTCAAATGCAGCACAAACGATGGATAATCGCTTATTAGCAACTTTAACACACATTTTACAAAATAATTGACCGCTTTTACCATAATATTCGATAAATATCACGACCGAACGCAAATTTTCACTTGCAATTGCAAAAATCCGGCAAATGGCGTCGAAAAGACAAACGAATAACGCTTAAAATCAACAAGGAATCGGCTGTAGTCGGCTCGCCAACTAGATGAAAACGTTTATTACAATTTTGCAATGTTTGTATTGAACGAATATAGTACCAGAATCAGCTGTTAGAGTTTACAAATTATTCACAATTTCAATGATTTTGCGTCGAAAATGACCAAACTATATTCTAATCCACAATTTTAGACTTGATTCAATGTTTTTTACCGTTTTTATATACGCGAAAAGCGCAAAAACGAATACAATTGTCTCAAGAAAACTTCCCCTGACCACGGCAACTTTTAGAATCGCCATAAAATCGTTATTTTTCAACAAAACCAATTAAATCGTACATCGAATCGAAGAACCGGTAGCCCTTTATAGAATACGACAAAATTCCGGTATCAAACAAACAATTTCGGAGTATTTATATCGGAAAATGTATAGTTGTGACGTAACAACGTATAAACCGTCGGCCATCTTAGTTCCGAGAATAGCTACTGCAAGATTGAAGGTCAACAATTGGAACGGCTTGGGCTCAGAGCCCCACGCGCGGGTTTGGGCCCGCAATCGCAACTCGCACTCAACAAAACTAAGTACTTTTTAGACCGATCCATCGCAAACTTACCGATAATCGGTTTTTACATACGCGAAAGGTACAAAAACGAATAAATTTAGCCGAAAAAACTTACCCGGAATGGCATATTCCGTGATAAACATCGTAGGATGGCACACACACTGATTTATCACGAGAAATAAACATAAACACACACACACACTAATTTATCACGAGAAATAAACATAATCGCGGTTTTTGTAGAAAAGCGCGCGAAAATAATCCACGGAGCTGCACATCCTCACCGCCGGAAGGAAAAGACGCTACTGGACGCTACTGAGCATTTGTTTGCAAATTCGCCGGTTACAACAGTGGACAAGTCACGAACAACCAATCACAGCGTTGTATTTAGTAAACAATCGCTACTGCCACTACCGCGGTGAAAAAATAACTAAAACAATGACCGATGATTTTATCAATTTAAAATAGTGAAAATTCGTCTGAAATGAGGAAATTTAGTATGGGGGTTGCTAATTTACGTGTTTAGGGCCGTCCAAGCACCCACAGTATGCAAAACATCAACACCCGCCAACGCGCTAAACCATAAAGTACACGAACTCCCCGTTATAAGACTGATCACAATAAAAACACCAATAAAAGCACCTACCTGTAAAATTATCCTTAATGAAGCACAACGAACACTAATTAACCGAAAACACCCCGTTTTAAATGAGTTCTTTCGAGTTATATGCAAGAAAGTACGTGAGAACTGTTTTGTACACTATATGCCGCGAACAGACAACTAGCCCTATCAAATGTGTGTTTTTAATAACAACCAAGTTGTCCTAAGCGTGTTTTGGGGCCCTGACAGGCTAAAGTCTTGAGATATATACAATTTTACATTAGGAAAACACAGCCCTTTTGCTCATAAGCGATGTTGCTAATAATTTCACCGTTGGCCCTACTGCCAACAGTTACTTTCCAGTAGTAAAAAAAACTAAGTAAATAAATGGTTTGGACTACTATATTCGTGTTTTTATTTGCGGTTTTTCTCTCTAAAGTCTAAAATGCATATTTAGAACTTCTTAGTTTAAAGTTTTAATAAATTATTTACGTGATACTGGATTTTAATCAGTAGCAGTTGTCTCTCTCTTGCCCCTCTTGCTTGTGGGACTCAATTCCTGTCTTAAAGATTCTCCCCCGATAATCGAATTTATTTATTTTCTATTATTTATCAATTTGGTGTTCGTTTATTATCTTATATAAAACTTGCATGATACAATTATAAAATTCAAACTTTCCTGACACTTGTTGCGGACAACGAACTGTGCCGCCATCTATTCGGAACCTTGTGAAGTATCAGACTTCGCTAGTCAACAACAGTCTAAAAATCCATGTCTCCATCAAAATTAATTGCCTTTATTATATTAATTACCTCAAACGATGTCTGATAAACGTTTTGAATCTTATTACCATGATGTATTTAAATAAATAAAAATATTAATAAAAGATTTATCCAATGGGATTTTGACGTAACAAAACGACAACACGATGACATCATATGACGCAATAGGAAACTCGAAGTGCCTATTGTTGGCCTGTCAAATACGACGTTTAAAGCCGTCGTAAAAATGGGAAATGTTGATACGAAACTAAATTTCCGAAAGGCCGTCGTCCAGCTGACATCGAAAACAGACGTGAGTGCAACAATCATAACCTTGTCATCGATATTTCGCCCGATTTTAACCTAAAACCACAGAATTCCTTATGTTTCTTTCCTTTTTTTTTCGTTACTCAGCCAATCGACGCCAGCGACGATGCATTTTGGGAACAGTTTTGGTCGGAGAACGTTAACAACGTCCAAGATATCTTTACGTTGGTGCCAGCGCCGGAAATTCGAGCGTTACGCGAAGAGGCCCCCTCGAATTTGGCTACGTTATGCTATAAGGCTGTCGAGAAACTAGTTAAGGCAGTCGATAACAGCTGTAGGACGCAACACGAACAGCAAACCGTTTTAAATTGCGTGAGATTGTTAACGAGGATCTTGCCGTATATTTTTGAAGACCCCGAGTGGAAGGGATTCTTTTGGTCGTCGTTACCTAGTCAGAATGACGACGAAGATGAGTCGCTGCCTTTGGCGCAGTCTCTACTAAATGCCATATCGGTAAGAATATTTTTGAGACAATTTTAATATAGGACAACAGAATTTTTAGATGGTTAGTTATTTTTTTTTTATTTATGTTGTTCTGCAGTCAGCAAGCAAATATTGTGTACAGAATAGGCTTTTTTAATCGTAGCTAAACCTTTTTTTTAGAGTATTATAATTATAAGGCATGATAATTATTATTAACACAATTTAACATATCGTGTTGTTTTCACAAACAATTCTGTGAAAGTAGCACTTGAAACTTTGGGTTTTAAATTAGCACGTTTTTGTTTGATTATTGACATAGTCAATTTTACTATAGTGTACAGGATGTTTCATTTTTTGTGTGCTAAACGCTAATATAAGTTGTAGATACAGTGGGTTTTCGTTCGTTTAAACATATGTCGTATTTTGTTACCTATGTCTTTATTAAAACATTTCATATTTTTACAACTAAATAAATGTTCATGCCAAAAATGTTCTAAAAGTAATCATAAATGAAATTAAAAACCTACTAACTACCATCCAGGTACTAATCTCGGGTCTCCGGCAGGCATTCAAGCATCTCCGACAAAATCAAACATGAATCAAATAGTTTTACATTATTGTAAATAATATATCGTTGGCTTAAAGGTAAAATGGTAAAAGTCACTAACTAACAATTTGTTATATTTTATTGAAGCACGAATTAATTGTGGCCAAATGCAGATATATGCGTATCTAAATGAAAATACGATCAATAAGTATTATTAAAATAAGTTCAATAAATTCTTAAAATCCATTAATGCTCAGAAAAATGTCATTATATTTATTCGTATTCTATTGTAGTCAGGTTTTTATAATTATTTGAAATGTTAGTTAGTTACTTTTACTTTTAACCAGACGATATGCCTCTGTCTGCATATCTTTGTTGAATTTTTCATATTCAATGTTATTCAAATTATTTTACCCTATGCAATTTATCACGCAAAATGTTCTACAACTTTTTAAGCAATAAAAAATTACGTATAGTGCCATTAACAATAGTGTAAAACCCCTATTATCCAGTGAGAACACAGTGTTGAAACATGACAAAATCTCTTAATCGGTCTGTTATTTAAAAAAGCCTTGTTTCGGGTGTCGAAATTACAATTTTATTATTTTTAATTTTATTATTTATAGCAAAATAAAAAGAATGCATTATTTTTTATAGGACTTACTATTTTGTCCGGACTTTACGGTCGTTGGCGGTCGAAAATTAGGACCTGTAAGTACTATAACTTCTCTTTTATTCAAAAATTTATTTTTACGCTATTTTTTTTTGTTTTTGAAGGACAAAGCTGAAGATTTATCTGCAATAGATAGCTGCGAATACATCTGGGAAGCCGGCGTAGGATTTGCGCATTCACCTACTAGAAATCCGCATATTGATTCGAATAGAACGGAGCTTCTCAAATTGCTGATGACTTGTTTCAGCGAGACTATGTACCAACCACCTGTGGACATTGCCGAGAGCCCCAATAAATGGATAGCGTAAGAAAATTTATTTAATTTATTATATTATTTACTGACGCGCAAAAAAAAAACTGGTTACGTAAGTTTGAGACATCCTGTAGAGTAATTAAGGAACTTTGACGGGTTCTCAAGTGCCCTGGTATGAAGCCATGTCAATTCCCAATATTTTGTTTTTAGTTTCATCCCAATATCTGAATGTTTGTAAAAGATATACAGTTACGAGTAAAGCGTTGCTATTTTAACTTTGACGATTCATAACATTTGTAATGTTGTAACGATTTTGATGATTTTTTTACTGAATTGTGAAGAAATTCATCGAGATTATCACACAAGTTTTAAATAATGAGACTACATAACAAATTAACTTCAATATTTTTACTTCTGTAAAAGCTACATAGTTTCTAGTAAAACGTTGTAATTTAAGCTTTGGTTAACATAAAGAATTTGTTTCATTCGAGATTCTCCCTTATTCGGTTCTGAACGTTTCATATTATATTCGATACGGTTTTCGATATTTTGGGATTATCGTAATTGCGGTTGTTTATTGCGAGATAAGACCGCGTTTAATGATAAGCAGTATAATTTGATATTGATTATTAGAGGGATTTGGTTTTGTCGCTTGTGATGTGATCAACTTTATCTATTAATCCATCGAAAATAAAAAACGAATAAGTTTTTATCGTAATAAAACTTACAAATGAATTTTGGCCTTTTTTCCCCATACATTTTTTATATTCCAAACAATTGTATAATTATCAAATAGTTTCTACCTCAACTACTTTGTTCATAATGACGAAAATCCAAAAACAAAAATTTTATCGCTCATACACAATAAATCATCGATTTCTCAAAGATTCTTTTGAATAACGTAGACCAGGTAGAAACCTGTAATTTTCTGTATTAATTAGACACTCTATTTGCTCCTTAGGTATTACACGTCGGCTGAAAATAGGCACGCTTTACCGATGTTTACGTCGTTATTGAACACCGTTTGTGCGTACGATCCAGTCGGCCTTGGAGTACCATACAACCACCTGATCTTTTCCGATCTACTGGAGCCCCTGGTCGAATGCTGCCTCCAGATACTGATAGTCACGTTGGACCATGACACGAACTGCGGAAACGCAGTTGAATCGGACGATGTAAGTTTATCTAATTATAAAAAAAATAATAATAATTTATCGATTGTTATTTTGATTAGAATTCGACTCCTGATAATCTATTCATCAATTATTTATCAAGAATACACAGAGACGAAGATTTTAGCTTCATACTGCTAGGTATTACAAGGTTGCTAAATAACCCGTTGGTACAAACTTATTTGCCGAATTCTACTAAAAAAGTGCATTTCCATCAAGAGCTTTTGGTGTTCTTTTGGAAGATGTGCGATTACAACAAGGTGAGATTACAGTTAGATTACTATTACAATTTTGAAAAACATAATTGTACACAACTAACAAATAAATAGCAAATAAATAACAAATAAATAACATAAATAGCAAATAAATAAATAACAACTAAATAGCAAATAAATAGCACATAAATTGAAAATAAGTAACAAATAAATAAAAAATCAATAACAAATAAATATAATTTAATTTTTTTTTAGAAATTCTTATACTTTGTTTTGAAAAGTAGCGACGTTCTTGAGATTCTAGTCCCCATTCTGTACCATCTCAATGATTCGCGAGCCGATCAATGTAAGTCCCTGACATCTGTCATTTTGTGATATATTGAGGTTATGTTTCTTTTATTTTCTCAGCAAGGGTCGGGTTGATGCACATTGGCGTTTTTATTCTACTGCTGCTATCCGGCGAGCGAAATTTTGGAGTTCGTCTAAACAAACCGTACACCGCTACGATCCCGATGGATATACCCGTTTTCACGGGAACGCACGCCGATCTGTTGATCATCGTCTTTCATAAAATTATTACCACCGGGCATCAGAGGCTGCAGCCCCTGTTCGATTGTCTCTTGACCATCTTGGTTAACGGTGAGTTTCGTATTTTTTAGGTGCTTGAATTAAAAACATTATAACTCTGGTGTTTGTTACCAGATTATAAAGATTTTTGTTGTGATAGAAAGGAGAAATACATACCTTTTAATCGATGTATAGTTTATTTTGTTACGATGAAAACTCGCAAAGTTATAATCAAAAATAGTCGCCGCTGTAGAAGTGGTGGGAAATTTTGGACTTCGATATTAGTTTTTTATTTACCTGTACCGTTATTAGTTTGCATCATAACTAAATTACAAATACATCGTTTTAAAGATCTAACTTTCCTCTTTCGAGAACAATTTAAATTTTGGAAATTGTCTTATAATTAGCCGTCCAACAATTCTTTATATACGGTGGTGTACAACACCAAGTCAAAGACATATTGAAAAATACGGACTAAAACAATATTTTTTTTTAATTTTAGTGTCCCCTTACTTGAAAACTCTATCTATGGTTGCGAGCACTAAACTACTGCACCTTTTGGAGGCATTCAGCACACCGTGGTTCCTATTCTCTTCTCATTCCAACCACCACCTTGTATTCTTCCTGCTGGAAATCTTCAACAACATCATCCAATACCAATTTGATGGTAAGTACGCAAAATCATATTCAGTATTGCATTTCGTCAATGAACGTATCCCACATCTGTCAAACTAACAACCGTAAATTACCCAAAACATCATTTTGACAGATATAAGTTACGTTCTTGTTTTTCGACAACGAACGAATCCAACATCTGTCAAACTAACATAACCCTAAATTACCCAAAATGGCATTAAGACAGATATAAGTTACGTTCGTGTTTTTCGACAATGAACGTATCCAACATCTGTCAAACTAACATAACCCTCAATTCCCCAAAACGTCATTCTGACAGATATAGGTTAGGTTCTTTCCTGTCGACAATTCCGTTAAATTTACCCTAATTTCGCATGTAGGGAACTCAAATTTGGTGTACACCATCATCAGGAAGCGTCAGGTGTTCCATAGCTTGGCGAATCTACCGTGCGATTACGGTTCGATAACGAAATCGTTAAATCGGCGCTCGAAACGTAGCATAGCCCCGACTCCTGTCAGCGAAGATGAAGAATCGATCGCTGTCGAGGCCCCGATGGAGGGCTCCCATCCTGCGTTGCCCGCTGAACCGGGGACCCTCAAGGCGACTCTACCGGATACCCCGGCTATCAATCTAATGACCGAGAGCGAATCTGCTCATCCCAGTTACCAACAGTTGGAGCAACTGTCGACTCTGACGAATGGTATAACGACGGTTAATCTTAACACACCTGTTACGAATGGAGACGAAAAGGTGAATTTTTCGAAAAATAAAACGCGTGGATTATCGAACGCTCTGTATTTTATTGTTATTTTATTATTTTTATTGTTTTTTTGTAATTTAATCGATTTGTGCTTTAGGTTGCTCCACCTGTTTCGCCACTACCTGAGCAGAAAGCGGTGAAAGCAGCGACGCAAGAATCTCAAATCTCTCCTAACAAGCATAGTGTCAATACGGTAAGCAATTTGAGAATTTTGCTTTTTTGTCATTACGAATAAAGTAGGCGAGTTAAAAATTATTATCATATATTTTTAGTTAGCCAATAGATTGTGTAATTAATACAGAAAATCACACCTTTCTACCTGGTCTACTTAGTTCAGCAGAATCTGTGAGAAATTGACAATATATTGTGTACGAGTGGTAAAATTTGTGATTTTGATTTTTTATCATTACGGATAAAGTAGATGAGTTAGAAATTGTAATCATATAGTTTTAGTTAGCTAATAGATTGTGTATTTAATACGAAAAGTTACAGTGTTCTACCTGGTGTACTTAGTTCAGCAGAATCTTTGAGAAATTGACGATATATTGTGTATGAGTGGTAAAATTTGTGATTTTGATTTTTTATCATTACGGATAAAGTAGATGAGTTAGAAATTATAATCATATAGTTTTAGTTAGCCAATAGATTGTGTATTTAATACAGAAAATTACAACTTTCTACCTGCTCTACTCTATTCAGGAGAATCATTGAGAAATTGACGATATCTTGTGTATGAGTGGTAAAATTTGTGATTTTGCTTTTTTAACATAACAAAAAAACTAGTTGAGTTAGAAATGATTATCATATAGTTTTAGTTGGCCAATAAATTGTGTAATTAATACGAAAAATTACAGTTTTCTACCTGGTCTACTTAGTTCAGCAGAATCTTTGAGAAATTGACGATATATTGTGTATGAGTGGTAAAATTTGTGATTTTGATTTTTTATCATTACGGATAAAGTAAATGAGTTAGAAATTATAATCATATAGTTTTAGTTAGCCAATAGATTGTGTATTTAATACAGAAAAATACAGCTTTCTACCTGGTCTACTTTATTCAGGAGAATCATTGAGAAATTGACGATATCTTGTGTATGAGTGGTAAAATTTGTGATTTTGCTTTTTTAACATAACAAAAAAACTAGTTGAGTTAGAAATGATTATCATATAGTTTTAGTTGGCCAATAGATTGTGTAATTAATACGAAAAATTACAGTTTTCTACCTGGTCTACTTAGTTCAGCAGAATCTTTGAGAAATTGACGATATATTGTGTACGAGTGGTAAAATTTGTGATTTTGATTTTTTATCATTACGGATAAAGTAGATGAGTTAGAAATTATAATCATATAGTTTTAGTTAGCCAATAGATTGTGTAATTAATACAGAAAATCACAGCTTTCTACCTGGTCTACTTAGTTCAGCAGAATCTTTGAGAAATTGACGATATATTGTGTATGAGTGGTAAAATTTGTGATTTTGATTTTTTATCATTACGGATAAAGTAGAAGAGTTAGAAATTATAATCATATAGTTTTAGTTAGCCAATAGATTGTGTATTTAATACAGAAAAATACAGCTTTCTACCTGGTCTACTTTATTCAGGAGAATCATTGAGAAATTGATGATATCTTTTGTATGAGTGGTAAAATTTGTGATTTTGCTTTTTTAACATAACAAAAAAACTAGTTGAGTTAGAAATGATTATCATATAGTTTTAGTTAGCCAATAGATTGTGTAATTTATACGAAAAATTACAGTTTTCTACCCGGTCTACTTAGTTCAGCAGAATCTTTGAGAAATTGACGATATATTGTGTATGAGTGATAAAATTTGTGATTTTGATTTTTTATCATTACGGATAAAGTAGATGAGTTAGAAATTATAATCATATAGTTTTAGTTAGCCAATAGATTGTGTATTTAATACAGAAAAATACAGCTTTCTACCTGGTCTACTTTATACAGGAGAATCATTGAGAAATTGACGATATCTTGTGTATGAGTGGCAAAATTTGTGATTTTACTTTTTTAACATAACAAAAAAACTAGTTGAGTTAGAAATGATTATCATATATTTTTAGTTAGCCAATAGATTGTGTAATTAATACAAAAAATTACAGCTTTCTACCTGGTCTACTTAGTTCAGCAGAATCTTTGAGAAATTGACGATGTATTGTGTATGAGTGGTAAAATTTGTGATTTTGATTTTTTATCATTACGGCCAAAGTAGATGAGTTAGAAATTATAATCATATAGCTTTAGCTAGCCAATAGATTGTGTATTTAACACAGAAAATTATAGCTTTCTACCTTGTCTACTTTATTCAGGAAAATCATTGAGAAATTGACGATATCTTGTGTATGAGTGGTAAAATTTGTGATTTTGCTTTTTTAACATAACAAAAAAACTAGTTGAGTTAGAACTGATTATCATATAGTTTTAGTTAACCAATAGATTGTGTATTTAATACGAAAAACTACAGTGTTCTACCTGGTCTACTTAGTTCAGCAGAATCTTTGAGAAATTGACGATATATTGTGTATGAGTGGTAAAATTTGTGATTTTGATTTTTTTATCATTACGGATAAAGTAGATGAGTTAGAAATTATAATCATATAGTTTTAGTTAGCCAGTAGATTGTGTATTTAATACAGAAAATTACAGCTTTCTACCTGGTCTACTTTATTCAGGAGAATCATTGAGAAATTGACGATATCTTCTGTATGAGTGGTAAAATTTGTGATTTTACTTTTTAACATAACAAAAAAACTAGTTGAGTTAGAAATGATTGTCATATATTTTTAGTTAGCCAATAGATTGTGTATTTAATACGAAAAATTACAGTGTTCTACCTGGTCTACTTAGTTCAGCAGAATCTTTGAGAAATTGGCGATATATTGTGTACGAGTGGTAAAATTTGTGATTTTGATTTTTTGTCATTACGGATAAAGTAGATGAGTTAGAAATTATAATCATATAGTTTTAGTTAGCCAATAGATTGTGTATTTAATACAGAAAAATACAGCTTTCTACCTGGGCTACTTTATTCAGGAGAATCATTGAGAAATTGACGATATCTTGTGTATGAGTGGTAAAATTTGTGATTTTGCTTTTTTAACATAACAAAAAAACTAGTTGAGTTAGAAATGATTATCATATAGTTTTAGTTAGCAAATAGATTGTGTAATTAATACGAAAAATTACTGTTTTCTACCTGGTCTACTTAGTTCAGCAGAATCTTTGAGAAATTGACGATATATTGTGTATGAGTGGTAAAATTTGTGATTTTGCTTTTTTATAATTACGAACAAAGTAGATGAGTTAGAAATTATAATGATATATTTTTAGTTAGCCAATAGATTGTGTATTTAATACAGAAAATTACAGCTTTCTACCTTGTCTACTTTATTCAGGAGAATCATTGAGAAATTGACGATATCTTGTGTACGAGTGGTAAAATTTGTGATTTTACTTTTTTAACATAACAAAAAACTAGTTGAGTTAGAAATGATTATCATATATTTTTAGTTAGCCAATAGATTGTGTAATTAATACGAAAAATTACAGTTTTCTACCTGGTCTACTTAGTTCAGCAGAATCTTTGAGAAATTGACGATATATTGTGTATGAGTGGTAAAATTTGTGATTTGATTTTTTATCATTACGGATAAAGTAGATGAGTTAGAAATTATAATCATATAGTTTTAGTTAGCCAATAGATTGTGTATTTAATACAGAAAATTACAGCTTTCTACCTGGTCTACTTTATTCAGGAGAATCTTTGAGAAATTGACGATATGTTGTGTATGAGTGGTAAAATTTGTGATTTTGATTTTTTATCATTACGGATAAAGTAGATGAGTTAGAAATTATAATCATATAGTTTTAGTTAGCCAATAGATTGTGTATTTAATACAGAAAAATACAGCTTTCTACCTGGTCTACTTTATTCAGGAGAATCATTGAGAAATTGACGATATCTTGTGTATGAGTGGTAAAATTTGTGATTTTGCTTTTTTAACATAACAAAAAAACTAGTTGAGTTAGAAATGATTATCATATAGTTTTAGTTAGCCAATAGATTGTTAATTTAATACAGAAAATTACAGCTTTCTACCTGGTCTACGTAGTCTAGCAGAATCTTTGAGAAATTGACGATATCTTGTGTATGAGCGGTAACATTTGTGCTCTTGTTTTTTTTATCATTACGAACAAAGTAGTTGAGTTAGAAATTATTAACATATATTTTTAGTTAGAAAATAGGTTGTTTAATCAATACAGAAAATTACAGCTTTCTACCTGCTTTACTTTATTCAGGCGGACGATGGCGAAATTGACTATAACGTTTTTATCCCTCAGAAAAACTCGTTGCGTGTTTCGTCCTCTGCGGAGAACACAAACGGTCAGTGGGTTCCGACAGCCGACTGGGTGCACTCCTGGAAGAGCAAATTGCCCCTGCAGACCATCATGCGGCTCCTTCAGGTCCTCGTGCCGCAAGTCGAGAAAATCTGCATTGATAAGTAATATTTTCGCTATCTTCGATCCCTCTGCTTTTCTAACGCTCAATTTCCTTTCAGGGGTTTAACAGACGAAAGCGAGATCTTAAAATTCCTCCAGCACGGTACTTTAGTTGGACTTTTACCCGTTCCTCACCCCATTTTGATCCGAAAGTACCAGGCGAATACCGGAACGACAACTTGGTTCCGAACGTACATGTGGGGTGTTATATACTTAAGGTATTTTAATTAGTTTTTTAAATTTTTGTATGATTTACGATTGGTTCTAACCTATTTTTTAGGAATATGGATCCCCCGATTTGGTATGACACTGACGTCAAGCTGTTCGAGATCCAGAGGGTCTAAAAGGAAACGAAACATAAACTAGGCGATAAGTAGTTTTTTTTTGTTTTGTCTTGTTATTATTTTTTTTCCGATAAATAATATTATTTATTCTATTTAATGTTACGTTTTGCGCCCGCGTTCAACCGAATTTAAACTGTTAAGACTGCGTAGGTGTAGCGAGAAATTACAGATGGCGCTGCATTTATTCCAAAATTGGTTACCATTCCGTTTTTTTTGTGTGTTTTCCTAACGCGTGCTTATTTATATTTGATTAGTTTGGTTAATTCTTGTGATAAATATGTTAATATGTTGTGAATTACTTATTATATAGGTGTCTTATTTTCCCGTTTTATTTTTTTAAATCGTACTGATTATTTTCTAACTGTAAGTCATATCATTTATAACTGAACGTTCTAAAGGCCTTTAAATTAATATATTTAAAACAGAGAAGGCACTATTTTTTAAAAAACAATTGCCGTGTTGTATCTGATATGTGGAACAATTCATATTTTTTCGACTATATAGTTAATTAATATTATGCTACTTAATTGATCACAGGATTTGTCGATGTTTCACTAAGTGGATAAAATATCATAAGTGTTTATGAATAGTCAAAAATAAATCTCTATATTTGGAATACGTATCTATATAATATAAATTACGCAAATTTGAAAAACTTCTCTGTAAAATAATCAAGTTTCCCGTTTAGTTAAAAATTATCTCTCTATTGCATGTCAATACATAAAATAGTCTCCTACTTATTGTTTATAGTTATCCATTAGATATATACAGGGTGTCTCACGGAACTGTTCATTAACAGACATCCTGTATACATAGTATTATATGATGATTACACGATTTTTTATACGATTATAAATTTTTCTATTTTAAATGTGTTTGTTAATCACATGCTTTTTAAAAAGAATTTTATTTAAAACAAAAAAAAAGTGCTTTGACATGCTTTATAATCTATAAAAGATCAAATTTGCATACCTGTATAATCTAATAAGTGTTTACATGTTAACGTAAATAAATATTTAATATCATGACTAAACTGGTTTTAATAAAACTTACCTAGATGAGGTTATTTCCGGAAAAACCGGAAGTCGAAAAATAAGTATTTTTTCGTTAATAAAAAGTTTTATTGGTATACTGAATACAAACATGGAAAATTGGAATATATGTATACAGTATAATATTATAGAAGGTTGTAAAATTGGAACAATACTCGAGTATAATAAGTTAAATATCTGTGCAGGTAAATTTAAACGATGTAGCTCTACTGTACATTATTTCAAATTCACTTAAAATATTATTTTTATACTTGAAAAATAGTACTACAAAATTTAAGTATTTACCTGCCTGTAAATATGCACACATATAAGCTGTATATGATTAAATATTTCTACAGCAATATAGAAGATAGAATAGATGAAAATTTGTAAGTTTCTACACAGAATTCTGTCATCTACATGATTGTCCCGAACACAAATTTTAAAAGAACACAACTATCAATATGCTGGACATGTTTTTCTAGGACCAATCAAAAGTTTGGCTTTGATTTTCGATTGTCCAAAAATTAGATGTGTATCACAGCGAAAAATAATCCGATAAATTGTGTACCTTTATATAATTCATAAATTATTATTATTATTATTTAATTGCTTGCAAACGAAATATTTTTAACATAATTGTTTGAGCTCTTAAATGAAATTTATAGCATAATTAAATTCATCACATATTTCTGCTACACCCTGTATATATAGGTAATATCCTATCGATACATAAGCATTATTTGAGTCACTTATTACCGAAACAATTTTTTATTTTGTTTCGAGTAAAAAGCGTTGTGTTTAAACAAAATATTTCTTTTTACAAAATATACATATTATATTAACAAGACTGAAATATTTACAGTTGAATATCGTGATAACTGTACCTCCTAGAATTCTGTCAAATTGATACACACAACATTCGAATTTACTTCAACGCTACAGTAAAATTTTTAGGTATTTGTTTTTGTGCATCTGAAAAAAACTTGGTAGATTAGTTTTCTTTCAACTTATAAAGTTCAGTCTTAAATTTTATCACAAATCCATTAAGAGTTTTTTCCCAACTTCTAAAAGCTACCTACTTTTCCAGTTTTTGCTTGAAACCTTTACGAAAATAAATACGTATTGGCTTAAATCAATAAACAAAACTCAAATTGCTATTATTATTGTAGTTTTTATCCAGACTCCAGCCAACTTGTTGAAAAATGTTATGCATATCCTGATTTTTAAATTCTAGAAATAGTAATTTGATAACAATATTTTATCGGTTAGAATATTGGTTACTAACATTTAGAAAGATCAATATATTCCGTGCAATATACAATTTTGTGCTTTGCGGTTTCCATTCGAAATTTTGGCCCATTTCCGTTAAACAAAATTCCTACGTTAAGCTTAAAACGCATTGTCATTTTATTTGTATGACAGCTTGACTTTTCGCATTTGTTTAAAGGTTAGAATTAGATAAAAAACCGACTTAATATGAACATTAATAAATAAAATAAGGCAGGTCCGATACTTTTTTTACCAATTATATTTTATTAAAATAAAACAAAACATTTTCCACGCGCTAGTGGAAACTAGCTGTCATACTTACGAATGACACACGCGTCTCAACCAATCACGTCGGCCAACCCGGTCGCTAATATCGATCACACTAATGCCGATACATCATTCCCATAAGTCATTTCTTGCGTATACTAATATACTAATAGCGATAAACAGAAGGTACAAAAATACGCATTCAAAATTTGAACTATTCCGAGAAATATTAGGTGACCGCTTTTTCGTACGTAGGCGGCGGGGAATCCCTACGTATAATCTGCAGGGGCTCAGTGCTGCCATCTTGCTGCGTAGGCAGCATTATAGCTATATGGTACGGTGGAGGGGGTAACTCTGCAGGTGTTACATCTTCGTTTGGCACCTGAATTTGGGTGGAGTCTTCGTGAGTTTCATTCTGTTAAAAAATAAGCAGATTTTTATTAAAATATAGTAAATATAGTAAAAGTGGACTAATTTTACCTGTTCGCTGGATATCTGTTCCCTTATTCTGTTATTATAAGCATTTTCAGTACGCGACCTGGAGACAGCTTCGTACAGAGACACACTGCCCCCAACGAGCAGTAGGACTGCTAAAATCGTGCAAAATGCTAACGCTTCATTACTGGCATTACCCTGAAAAAAAGAACAAAAAAGGGCTGTAACTCGTAAACCAACCACTTTTCTATAGAGATAAATACAGCTCAATCCTCTTAGAATCACTTAAATAACCAGAATATACCAAACAATTTAACAAAATTGTAATTTTATCCGGAGATTTTTTTTTTTTAGACGACAAACTATACTCCAATCTCTAGAATTCTCGTAGAAATGGTTTGAGAAAACTAAATTAAATCTTTTATCGGAAATATGGACTACAAACGTGGTATTGCAGATGTTTACGTACCCCATAGAAGTAAAATTTTGCCCCGGCTATGAAAAAGGTGGCCGTTGCGAAGAATGCCCAAACCCCGCATTTTAATCTGCCGGCAGACGTGTTGCTTCTGGGGACGATTGTGCTGCCATCTCTCTGCGATATAACATCTGTGGATCTATTGATGGCGTTCCTGTGACAGTTGATGACTTGTTGGTCGGACGGTGCATTATTTATAGAAACTGGGGACTCTGCGTTATTGCTGATGACGTTTTCGTCGTCACCATGTTCACCACTAGAAAGAAAATGGGAATATGTATACTTTTTTTTTGTATTTAATTGTATCAATTAAATGTTTGAACTGTCAATTCAACACGCAAATGCATGGAGAATGCGATGAAGAGGAGAAACACGCGCGCAGGTACTGTGCAACAATATTAGGACATCTTGGTGTCAATGTGTATTTCGATTGCGGATAGCCACGTTCTTATGTTTTTGCGAATAAATACAAGAACGATTGTAAGACGGTGTGGTAACGTTAAAACTTATTTGGAATATTGGGCATAATTCTTTATGAACTTTTGTAGTTAGCACTGAAAGAACCAATAACTTTTTAGTTTATCATATGTAGTATGACAAGGAGGTTTAGTCTTAGCATTTTAGAAATATTTTGCAAATAAGCCGCTATTTCTGGAATTTCGTCGAAATTGTTAAATAATAAATTAATGTAGAGGAAATTCTGAATAATTTATGACTATGAAATTTTTTTGTAAAATATTTTAGCCGCATGAGCAAATTCTATTTCATCGGGATCGCTCGTACTGCATTAAAACACTAGTATTAAAACTAGTTAGCCAGGATTTGTCAGATATTGTGATTCTAATGATAGTAGGTAGTGTATTTAATTGTATCAATTAAATGTTTAAACTGTCAAAATAATTCAGGTACAATGAATATAAAAATTCACACTATAAAATATGCATTTGAAAAATGAACAAAAGGATGCGTAATAAAAATAAGTTATGAATAATATCTTCAAACTTATCAAAAACATTACTATTGAACAATTTGGGCCATTTTAGCTTTTTTAAGTCCTCAGATTATACGTACTTGTTGTTTTCATTTGTAATAAACTAAGTATTAAAACTAAATGTTAAACGACTAAAATTTTTGAGAATATAAGTGCCTAATAGTAATAAATACGAATAAAATAAATAAAGAATTTAGAACATAATACAATAAAAATAAAAATGGCTACACATGCCACATAAAAAGTTCTGAAAATATGTAAACATTTTGAAATATATTTCCTAAAATAAAGATAATAAATGTGATGTTTTGATAATATATATTTTTGCCCTCATCTACATATCATCCACATGTTATGTGCGGATTTATTAAGCCTTAGATTAGTATAAAGTTGTATTAAAAATGAGCTTATCAAAACTACTTGAGTAGGTGGTACGTAACTGCTAATATAAAGAATCTAGCCAAAGTATCTACATATTTGACAAACTAAGAAGGGTTTGAAAGTTTTATTATATTTAAATTTATATTACCGCGAACATGTCAGATGCTTGGAGGAACTATCACAATATACCAAATAGGTGGCGGCATTTATAACCACCAGGTGATAGTTCACGAACAACATTTTGTGGGGCCAGAAAATCAAAACATACACACACACAAAATGTGAAATTATGTGAATACGGGCAAAAAGAAAACTTCGGAAGCAATTTGGTACATCGAGAGTGCTTTTTCCCTCAAACATTCAAGAGTTTGGTTTGTAGAATTAAATTCCAAAATTCCCGTTGTTCTAAATTTATACAGAAATATATCTTTTTCTTTTTTGTATCAGTCTAATGATTTTCGCCGCAAATAAACTTCATTCGAGTATTCATTTTTTCAATTCGGTAAAAAGTTAGAGCTGATAAAAATATCAATAAAACAGTATTTTAATCGGCTACAACTTCTTAAGGAATTGAGTAAACCAATAAGTCAATATGAACCTTTTTACTCGGAATGACATTTAGTTTTTAGAAGAAAATCGGTAAAAAGTTTTATGTGGATTTTATTTTGTTACTTAAATTTATTTACTTTTTATTGTTGTAATGGGTATTGATTGTTATTTTTTCGTTTTCGCATTGTTTGACATGTATTTTATCTTATATTTTTCTTTGTTTGTTAACATTTCAAACGGCTGTAACTTCTTAACGCATTTTTCGTATGATCAAAAGTGCTCCCTGACTTCAAAAAGGTTCAGAACCACTGGTCTAGACTCTAGGTATTCGAAAGGGGCAACAAATACGTACATATATAAATCTGTACTAACTTTTCTCCTCGAGTTCTCGCCAGGAATCTTGCGTGATAGTACGCTGGGCCTCGGTTTTGTCTTCCTGAAGATCGACCAGTGGCGCTCTCTATGCACTGAAACCTATGCACCGGAGTTACCATCGGTTTTGGGTAAACGCCGCAATACGACGCTCCGTACCGCGACCCTGGAAACAATTGAAAACATGCACATATCTTGAATAAACACCATGAAGGCTAAGATGGTTACAGTTGCAAATCTGAAGCAAATAGGTGGTATAGAATATCACACCCATTATTGATTGTCATATGCGTATTTATCGTATCTAAGACGCATATTATGCTGTAAAAGTTTGTTTATATTTGGTCTGAAATAAAAATGATGATATTGCAAACATCGTTGCAAGTTTCAAACAAATTCTTCGATTATTTTTAGAGTTATGATGTTTTTACGATTTATAATGCAAATAAGCCTGTTTCGATAAATTCAAAAAATCACAAATCCCCTTTAATAGAGGTTAGTGTCTTGATTTAGCATTTATACTATTTATTAATTCATATTAAACAATCATTGCAAGTTTTATTAAAATTCTGCAATTATTTTTAGAGTTATGATATTTTTACGATTTATAATGCAAATACGTCTGTTTCGATAAATTCAAAAAATCACAATTCCCCGTTGATGGAGGTTAGTGTCTTGATTTAGCATTTATACTATTTATTAACTCATATTAAACAATCATGGCAAGGTTTATTGAAATTCTTCAATTATTTTTAGAGTTATGATATTTTTACGATTTATAATGCAAATAAGTCTGTTTCGATAAATTCAAAAAACCACAATTCCCCTTTGATGGATGTTAGTATCTTAATGTAGCATTTATACTATTTATTAACTCATATTAAACAATCATGGCAAGTTTTATTGAAATTCTTCAATTATTTTTAGATTTATAATGCAAATAAGTCTGTTTCGATAAATTCAAAAAATCCTCTTTGATGGAGGTTAGTTTCTTAATTTAGCATTTATACTATTTATTAATTCATATTGAAGAATCATTTCAAGTTTTACACATATTCTTCAATTATTTTTAGAGTTATGATATTTTTACGATTTATAATGCAAATAAGTCTGTTTCGATAAATTCAAAAAATCACAATTCCACTTTGATGGAGGTTAGTGTCTTGATTTAGCATTTATACTATTTATTAACTCATATTAAACAATCGTGGCAAGTTTTATTGAAATTCTTCAAGTATTTTTAGAGTTATGATATTTTTACGATTTATAATGCAAATAAGTCTGTTTCGATAACTTCAAAAAATTACAATTCCCCTTTGATGGAGGTTGGTGTCTTGATTTAGCATCTATACTATTTATTAACTCATATTAAACAATCATTGCAAGTTTTATTGAAATTAATTCAATTATTTTTAGAGTTATGATATTTTTACGATTTCTAATGCAAATAAGTCTGTTTCGATAAATTCAAAAAATCACAATTGCACTTTGATGGAGGTTAGTGTCTTGATTTAGCATTTATACTATTTATTAACTCATATTAAATAATCATTGCAAGTTTTATTGAAATTCTTCAATTATTTTTAGAGTTATGATATTTTTACGATTTCTAATGCAAATAAGTCTGTTTCGATAAATTCAAAAAATCACAATTCCACTTTGATGGAGGTTATTGTCTTGATTTAGCATTTATACTATTTATTAACTCATATTAAACAATCATTGCAAGTTTTATTGACATTCTTCAATTATTTTTAGAGTTATGATATTTTTACGATTTATAATGCAAATAAGTCTGTTTCGATAATTTCAAAAAATCACAATTCCCCTTTGATGGAGGTTAGTGTCTTGATTTAGCATTTATACTATTTATTAACTCATATTAAACAATCATTGCAAGTTTTATTAAAATTCTTCAATTATTTTTAGAGTTATGATATTTTTACGATTTATAATGCAAATAAGTCTGTTTCGATAAATTCAAAAAATCACAGTTTCCCTTTGATGGAGGTTAGTGTCTTGATTTATCATTTATACTATTTATTAACTCATATTAAACAATCATTGCAAGTTTTATTGAAATTCTTCAATTATTTTTAGAGTTATGATTTTTTTACGATTTATAATGCAAATAAGTCTGTTTCGATAAATTCAAAAAATCACAGTTTCCCTTTGATGGAGGTTAGTGTCTTGATTTATCATTTATACTATTTATTAACTCATATTAAACAATCATTGCAAGTTTTATTGAAATTCTTCAATTATTTTTAGAGTTATGATTTTTTTACGATTTATAATGCAAATAAGTCTGTTTCGATAAATTCAAAAAATCACAATTCCTCTTTGATGGAGGTTAGTGTCTTGATTTAGCATGTCTACTATTTATTAACTCATATTAAACAATCTTGAAGTTTTATTGAAATTCTTCAATTATTTTTAGAGTTATGATATTTTTACGATTTATAATGCAAATAAGTCTGTTTCGATAAATTCAAATAATCACAATTCCCTTTGATGGAGGTTAGTATCTTAATGTAGCATTTATACTATTTATTAACTCATATTAAACAATCATGGCAAGTTTTATTGAAATTCTTCAATTATTTTTAGATTTATAATGCAAATAAGTCTGTTTCGATAAATTCAAAAAATCCTCTTTGATGGAGGTTAGTTTCTTAATTTAGCATTTATACTATTTATTAATTCATATTGAAGAATCATTTCAAGTTTTACACATATTCTTCAATTATTTTTAGAGTTATGATATTTTTACGATTTATAATGCAAATAAGTCTGTTTCGATAAATTCAAAAAATCACAATTCCACTTTGATGGAGGTTAGTGTCTTGATTTAGCATTTATACTATTTATTAACTCATATTAAACAATCGTGGCAAGTTTTATTGAAATTCTTCAAGTATTTTTAGAGTTATGATATTTTTACGATTTATAATGCAAATAAGTCTGTTTCGATAACTTCAAAAAATTACAATTCCCCTTTGATGGAGGTTGGTGTCTTGATTTAGCATCTATACTATTTATTAACTCATATTAAACAATCATTGCAAGTTTTATTGAAATTAATTCAATTATTTTTAGAGTTATGATATTTTTACGATTTATAATGCAAATAAGTCTGTTTCGATAAATTCAAAAAATCACAATTGCACTTTGATGGAGGTTAGTGTCTTGATTTAGCATTTATACTATTTATTAACTCATATTAAATAATCATTGCAAGTTTTATTGAAATTCTTCAATTATTTTTAGAGTTATGATATTTTTACGATTTCTAATGCAAATAAGTCTGTTTCGATAAATTCAAAAAATCACAATTCCACTTTGATGGAGGTTATTGTCTTGATTTAGCATTTATACTATTTATTAACTCATATTAAACAATCATTGCAAGTTGTATTGACATTCTTCAATTATTTTTAGAGTTATGATATTTTTACGATTTATAATGCAAATAAGTCTGTTTCGATAATTTCAAAAAATCACAATTCCCCTTTGATGGAGGTTAGTGTCTTGATTTAGCATTTATACTATTTATTAACTCATATTAAACAATCATTGCAAGTTTTATTAAAATTCTTCAATTATTTTTAGAGTTATGATATTTTTACGATTTATAATGCAAATAAGTCTGTTTCGATAAATTCAAAAAATCACAGTTTCCCTTTGATGGAGGTTAGTGTCTTGATTTATCATTTATACTATTTATTAACTCATATTAAACAATCATTGCAAGTTTTATTGAAATTCTTCAATTATTTTTAGAGTTATGATTTTTTTACGATTTATAATGCAAATAAGTCTGTTTCGATAAATTCAAAAAATCACAATTCCTCTTTGATGGAGGTTAGTGTCTTGATTTAGCATGTCTACTATTTATTAACTCATATTAAACAATCTTGAAGTTTTATTGAAATTCTTCAATTATTTTTAGAGTTATGATATTTTTACGATTTATAATGCAAATAAGTCTGTTTCGATAAATTCAAATAATCACAATTCCCTTTGATGGAGGTTAGTATCTTAATGTAGCATTTATACTATTTATTAACTCATATTAAAGAATCATGGCAAGTTTTATTGAAATTCTTCAATTATTTTTAGATTTATAATGCAAATAAGTCTGTTTCGATAAATTCAAAAAATCCTCTTTGATGGAGGTTAGTGTCTTGATTTAGCATTTATACTATTTATTAACTCATATTAAACAATCATTGCAAGTTTTATTGAAATTCTTCAATTATTTTTAGAGTTATGATTTTTTTACGATTTATAATGCAAATAAGTCTGTTTCGATAAATTCAAAAAATCACAATTCCTCTTTGATGGAGGTTAGTGTCTTGATTTAGCATGTCTACTATTTATTAACTCATATTAAACAATCTTGAAGTTTTATTGAAATTCTTCAATTATTTTTAGAGTTATGATATTTTTACGATTTATAATGCAAATAAGTCTGTTTCGATAAATTCAAATAATCACAATTCCCTTTGATGGAGGTTAGTGTCTTGATTTAGCATTTATACTATTTATTAACTCATATTAAACAATCATTGCGAGTTTTATTGAAATTCTTCAATTATTTTTAGAGTTATGATATTTTTACGATTTATAATGCAAATAAGTCTGTTTCGATAAATTCAAAAAATCACTATTCCTCTTTGATGGAGGTTAGTGTCTTAATTTAGCATTTATACTATTTATTAACTCATATTAAACAATCATGGCAAGTTTTATTGAAATTCTTCAAGTATTTTTAGAGTTATGATATTTTTACGATTTATACTGGAAATAAGTCTGTTTCGATAAATTCAAAAAATCACAATTCCTGTTTGATGGAGGTTAGTGTCTTGATTTAGCATTTATACTATTTATTAACTCATATTAAACAATCGATGCAAGTTTTATTAAAATTCTTCAATTAGTTTTAGAGTTATGATTTTTTACGATTTATAATGCGAATAAGTCTGGTTCGATAAATTCAAAAAATCACAATTCCACTTTGGTGGAGGTTAGTGTCTTGATTTAGCATTTATACTATTTATTAACTCATATTAAACAATCATTGCAAGTTTTATTGAAATTCTTCAAGTATTTTTAGAGTTATGATATTTTTACGATTTATAATGCAAATAAGTCTGTTTCGATAAATTCAAAAAATCACAATTCCTCTTTGATGGAGGTTAGTGATTTAGCATTTATACTATTTATTTATTCATATTAAACAATCAATGTAACTTTTCTATAAATTCTTCAATTATTTTTATAGTTATGATTTGTTTACGATTTATTATGGAAAATGTTTGTTGTGCTGTGCAACAAGACTGTTATAAATAACAAAATGCGATCAATATTATTGCCCGAGTAACAGCACATAAACAATGAGTAATAATAAATCTCAGATCAATGTACTGGCTATAAATAAATAAAGACGTATGTATTTATTTGCCCTGTCAATTCGACATTTTCCAAATTAATTCAAAATAATTCTTTGAAAGATAACCAGGCATTAAACATACTGAATTCGATCACGTGTTCGTGGTTGATTATTTACCAAATATCTACAGTTCTATAGAAGATATTTTACCTTATTTTTACGTGTGTAATCCCACAGAATCGAGGTAAGTACTATTCCGAAAAATATCACCCATTTCACTGCATCGTTACAGGAACGCGTTTCAACAATAGACGCGACTGCCATGGGATTTTGCCATAGACTAGATTGCGGCAGAAATAAGCCCGCATTGTAGAACTGGTCACGATTGCGTACAAAAAGAAACCGAACACACTTCATTTTCTCTGTGATCGAATCTTTCAAAACACAAGCCAACCAAAACAGTCTAAATACTTTGAGGGATGTTACTATGGAATCATATATCGAAAAACCGAATTCCATGTCATAAAATATGATAAATATTCTAACCTGGGATATAATGTGGCAACCTCAGTCGTCCGCTATTGAAACCACATGCTTGATTTCGCTTATCAATCCAAAAATGCATGTGTAAACCGTAATAGGCTTTACCACGACATTACCAGGTTTATTCTAATCAACACAGGTAAAAAAATCCGATTCACGTCATTTTAAAGTGTTTCTAGTACTTGTCAATGTGATGTGAGCACTCGGAAAACGATAATTTTCCTCTATTTACAACAAATAACCATTTTGACGTTACGAACACACCGACATTGTGAAAATAGAATGTACACAATCGGTTTGTCGGTGATTCCCAAACTTGTGTTCGCTCCATAGGGTTTTCTACGTTAGGGAGGTGGTTTGTTTTGGTACCGCTGACAGGCGTCCATATCGGCGTCTCCCCTCTTCCATTGGCGTCGCTCTGGCGTCCCTGTTTCAATCAGGCGCGCGCCTGTTAATAGGCTTGACCTAATAATTTAATTAAGTTAATTTGTATAATATCCAGTTAGTAACAGTTCTGTGTATCATCGGGCTAATTTTTATCTCACGTGTTTTGTGTTACTAAATTAATAATTACGTGTTAAATATACAGAATGATTCAAAATTGATGTACACTGTACATACATATATATTTTTTTTGTAGTTTGTTGGGTATTTTATTGAAATATGTTGGATTTACCATTCAGGTTACTTGTGCCAACAACACCTACGTGGGGGTTGTTTGGCACAACTCAAGCTTGTCAGGTGTGAAGGAAAAATAAGGACAAATTATACAGGATTAGCCAAAATTAACGAAACACCTAAAGGAGATTTTGTATAATTTACGTCTATGCCATTTTTTGGTTAAAGTATTGGTTTAGCTGCAAGAGCAAATTCTATTTGATCGAGATCGGTCGTGTTTGCATTAATATAAAACTAGTTAGCCAGGATTTGACAGATATTTTCATTCTAATGGCAGTAGGTAGTGTCAACCCGTGATGTTTTGTCAATACCTACTGTCAATATAATCAGAATATCTGTCTAATCCTGGTTAACTAGTTTTATTTTAATGCAGACACGACCGATTTCGATCAAATAGAATCTCATGCAGATAAACTATTAATTTTATATATACATTGTATGACAAAATCATCAGATTTTTTAATTATAAGCTATTAACCAAAAATAATCAAAATTACCGTAACACTAAAAATAATTCCCTAATTGCTCGTAATCGCACATGAAGCGAAATAATAGCATTAAACCACAGATAAACAACGTAAAATCTAAGTTTCAAAAATCCTCCTGAACAAACTAAAATAGATAGAGGGCTGTACTTTTTAGAATTAATTACCCAATGTATCTGACCCATAAACGTGTATAATAATAATTTGTATCCCAACTACTTTGCTCGTAATCGCACATGAAGCGAAATAATAGCATTAAACCACCGATAAACAACGTAAAATCTAAGTTTCAAAAATCCTCCTGAACAAACTAAAATAGATAGAGGGCTGTACTTTTTAGAATTAATTACCCAATGTATCTGATCTATAAACGTGTATAATAATAATTTGTATCCCAACTACTTTGCTCGTAATCGCCCATGAAGCGAAATAATAGCATTAAACCACCGATAAACAACGTAAAATCTAAGTTTCAAAAATCCTCCTGAACAAACTAAAATAGATAGAGGGCTGTACTTTTTAGAATTAATTACCCAATGTATCTGACCCATAAACGTGTATAATAATAATTTGTATCCCAACTACTTTGCTCGTAATCGCCCATGAAGCGAAATAATAGCATTAAACCACCGATAAACAACGTAAAATCTAAGTTTCAAAAATCCTCCTGAACAAACTAAAATAGATAGAGGGCTGTACTTTTTAGAATTAATTACCCAATGTATCTGACCCATAAACGTGTATAATAATAATTTGTATCCCAACTACTTTGCTCGTAATCGCACATGAAGCGAAATAATAGCATTAAACCACCGATAAACAACGTAAAATCTAAGTTTCAAAAATCCTCCTGAACAAACTAAAATAGATAGAGGGCTGTACTTTTTAGAATTAATTACCCAATGTATCTGACCCATAAACGTGTATAATAATAATTTGTATCCCAACTACTTTGCTCGTAATCGCACATGAAGCGAAATAAGTACCGCAAGAAAATCAATTTTTCAAATATTTTTTTTTAGGTTTAAGCAACCGGTCGTACAAATATATTTGTAATATACAGGTGTTTATTTTATTATGGAAATTTGCAAACATTTCCTTTGCCTAACAGAACATGTTTGTACTTTTAAATTTTTTTATTACTGAGATTAAGTACTTTATTTAGCAATTATTTGTTTCTTAATTAATTATTTTTGCGTTATGAGCAATTAATCAAAACTCCTGAACATTTAATTTAATTCTATTTAATTTTGTTGTTATTTTTTCTTGAATTTTAACTTTTGATCAGTTTGGTTTAAGTAAAAGTTCAGTAATAGTTTTAATTAATTGCTGATAGCTCAAAAATAATTCATTTTTAAATAATTCCTACATAAAATTCTTTGAATCAATTTTGCCTATTTTTCGTGTTCCGGTAATTTTGGCTAACCCTGTATAGAAATTTGACAAACTTGCGTTGTGTAAACAACCCCCACGAAGGGGTTGTTGATACAACTTACCCAAATCGTAAACAGCTAGCTTATTTATTTTCGAATAGTAACTAACAAATAAGAATAAAAATACGAGATCGCTACAAATTTTATATGCCTAAAATCGAGAGAAATTAATTTGTCAACAGATTCGCAAATTGTTTTTATGCCGGCTGATAATTCTTGGCATCATTTCCTAGATCAATATATCTTCTTTATTGCTTTGCTCCACTTTTGGTATTCTGCGTCTTTACGCGTCTTTTCCCTGGCACTATTTTGACCTACTTTTTTTATTCGCAGCATTAAAATTGATTAAAATTCTATGCCAATTCAATAAACAATATCAGTTATTACTTTATTAGGCAAATATGAATATATCAATCAACTTATTATTATTAGAAATTTATTTATTACATATTTCAAAACGCAAAAAAAAATTAAAAAAATACGTCACCTGGCGCCATCTATCGGATCCTCGTCGAACTAATAAGCAAGTTGGTACCATCAATTTCTTTGTTCTTTTCGGATTTCCGCCCAACTTCACGTCGGAATCTGACATGTGAACCGTTGTTGACTGTGCTTACTTCACAGTTGTGACACTTGTGACCAAAACATACCAATATTGTTTATTTATTACCGATAACACTCCGATAAATAATTACTGAAACCTGGTAAACATAGTAGAGCCGACACGAGAACCGGTTAGACGTTTATATCTAAACTATATGCGCGCAAGTTCATAAGACGAGTTCGTAATAACAATGGATGTATTAGTTGTGCACCACAGTCCGAATTTTTGGCCCGGATTACTCGAATGGGAATCATATTGCGATTTTGATGTCGAAGATATGAAAGAGGGCAAACTCTGCTGCACGTGCGGAGAAACTAGCCAAAATTTTAAATGGAATTGGGAACCGAATTCTGTTGGAACGCAGTTATCTAAGTCCAACCGAGAGGTTATATTCCATCCTGTGTACAGCCCTGGGACTGCTGCTGTTAGGGGAAGTCATATATTGGAGAATAACGCACACCATTACTGGGAGATTAAGATTTTGACGAAGTTGTACGGCACAGATGTGGTAAGTACGTACTAGTTTAAGGTCACACGTTCGTTAAATCCTTTAGTATTAATAAGGATCAGCAAAAAATTATCATTTAGATAAGAGACGTAATTATCTTGCTATCCTAAATAGGAGAAAACGCAGATTAAATGTGCCCGAAAGTTTATCTAAATTTTGGCTAAACATTACGGGGAAAAGAATCAAAATAGTTTATAATTTTAATAATTCGGACACTAAGCGTATATATAAATCAGAAATTAGAGAAATGAAGCATTCCACAAATTTTATTTTGCAGAACAATATTGCTGTTACTATTGGTGTTAAATAAGACAGAACCTTTACACCTAAAAAATTGACGTTTGTTTTTTATAAATTTTCACATTTGTTAGATTATTAACTGTGTGTCGTAACAATCATAGCATGTATTTACAAAATGTTCCAAAATCGACTACCAAGGATTTAACCCCCATTAATGATCTTTAATTTGACGCATGACAGAAAATTATAGGACAACATTTAGAAAACTTATAACATTTTGCTAAAGCAGAACAAAGTAATGTTCAGTTGAAGCCACATAAGTACAATATCATTATTTAGGGGTTCTTCACCTCAGAGCAAAACATTTTGCATTCATGAATAGGACTACCCCATCTAATTACCTATACTTTAGTATATGGTGGAAAGTTATATAATAATTTTTGAGAAAGTTATGAACATGTTGTTATCACAGCCAACCAAAATATCAACTCCCTCCACTTGGTGTCATACATAATATCGTAATGTGGAGGCTTTTCAGCTTTTAATGTAATCATTTAAAGTATAATCCCAATTAATTTCCTACGATTTGGCCTAAGAGAAAAGGATTTAAACAGTTTTTGTAAAAGTTATAAACATTTTTCTGTTGTAAAGATATGTAATTTGTACCGCAATAATCAAATAAGTAGTAGACAAAGTTACTGTGATTTAGGAGTTGTATGCCACAAAGAAAATTTCTCAGCGTAAATGAGTAAATACAACGATTAATTACATACGAATTTGTCATATGACGCAAACATATGTAATATTTTTTTCCATTTCCTATACTTTTAATTCTTGTAAAAGTTATAGCAATTTTTCTGTAGTGTTTTTCGTCTTTATTTTAACCAACTATGCAGAAATATGTTAAAATTTTGACTGGTTTTGAAATTTTCCAATGTTCATTGAGCGGAATACACGTTCTGTTTACGATTCGATCAAAATACTCAGAGCCCATACCCCAGTATTTGGAACCACGTGGTATATCGTTACAGTGTTTACGAAGTTTTGCTTGTTTTTCTATTATACACAGTAAATTTCCTTTGTTGACACTGAGCTGTTGAAACATATAGTAAATTAGTTATAATTTTGGATTTAACAATACACGAGTTTATTCCATTTCTTGAAAACAACGTATGTATAATAAGACTTATCACGGTAGACAGCAAAATATTTGTTTGTCTGTGTTATATTTTTATTTCTTGTTATTACACACTTTCTTGGCACTGATGCCCCAAAAATTTCCGCTATTTTGTCTTCGATTTTTCGGGATAGTATAGTTATGTTGTTGTATCATTCATTTTAATCCAGTTTTTTGTTTGTTATTCTCCGTTTCTGCTATAAAAAAAATACTTTCAGCACGATAACCTCGCACGGAGCTAGACTGGTTTGTTTTTCTCGATATCGTTTCGCTTGTAGCAAGAATATTCCGTCGCAAAAGAATGTCAGATAGTGCAAGAATACATCTAATAAGTCTAAATATAAATTGACACGCTTATCTCACACTTGCAATTTTAATTTTTTCGCTAAATCTGGAGATATATGTTTGTTATTGGCGCGTTACGAGCAGTTCAAGTTGTCTGACGAACCAAATTTCGATAACCACCGCATTGAGCACAAATGCAAACATGCTTTTTTTGGGCAGAAGTTGGGAAACTATAATTTCCGCGGTTTTCTCGCGAACCGCGCACCTTAGAGCAACGCGGTTTTCAGAAATGAATTCCTCGGCCAATTTCCCGTCCGGTACCGTTTGAAACGTGAACATCGGTCTATTAGATTAGACACAGCTTGCGTTAAAAGTTCCTAACATACTAAATTGGCTGTTTTCGCATTATTTTTGATATCTTGGGAACGTCATAACTTCCGAACCGTTCCAAGTAGGAAAAATCTAATGATACCGGCGTAATCAGCGTCAAGAATTGTATCAAGAACCGCAATTTTAATTTGATTGAAGGCGGTTTTCCTGTAACGCGTACGGTTCGGCCAGAAAGTCGGAAACTATAATTTTCGCGGATTCTCGCGGTTTTCTCGCGAACCGCGGACCTTAGAGCCACGCGGCCTTCAGAAATGAATTCCTCCGCAAATTTCCCATCCGGTACCGTTTGAAACGTGAACATCGGTCTATTAGATCACACACAGCTTGCGTTAAAAGTTGCAAACATACTAAATTGGCAGTTTTTGCATCATTTTTGACATCTTGGGAACGTCATAACTTCCGAAACGTTCCAAGTAGGAAAAATCTAATGATACCGACGTAATCAGCGTCAAGAATTGTATTAAGAACCCCAATTTCAATTTGATTGAAAACAGTTGAGTTTTCGACGACTGGCTAAAATTTTGTAAGAAATCACATATTTGAAATTATAATTTTGAAGTGACACATATATCTCAAAAACTAGGACCCGGATCAACATGAAACCTATGCTATCCTACTAAAACGGGTGCGCTGATTCCAAATTCACATAGAAAAAGTCTCTATCTCTACTGGTTACCGAGCTGTGCTGAAATTACGCTATTCCAAATAACAAAAATAAAGGCAATGGACCACATAACTTCAAAATGGTATATGTTAGACCTACAAAAGTATATATATTTTTGATGTACTCATCGAGAGCTATGATTTGGTGGTCGGTTAACCGTTCTGTCATCAACGGTTGCAAACTTCAATTTTTTTCTATCTCAAAGTGCTAAATTTAGAACGAAAATAATTTTATAATTTTTTGAGAGATAGAGGGTTTTAATGTAGTCATGCTTATGCGTTGGGATGTGCTGAATTCAACGGTGAGCTCGGTTTTCCCGTAACGCGTACTGTTCGGCCAGAAAGTGGGAAACTATAGTTTCCGCGGTTTATCGCGGTTTTCTCGCGAACCGCGCACCTTAGAGCCACGCGGCCTTCAGAAATGAATTCCTCGGCCAATTTCCCATCCGGTACCGTTTGAAACGTGAACATCCGTCTATTAGATCAGACACAGTTTGCGTTAAAAGTTGCAAACATACTAAATTGGCAGTTTTTGCATCATTTTTGACATCTTGGGAACGTCATAACTTCCGAAACGTTCCAAGTAGGAAAAATCTAATGATACCGGCGTAATCAGCGTCACAAATTGTACCAAGAACCCCAATTTCAATTTGATTGAAGGCAGTTGAGTTTTCGCCGACTGGCTAAAATTTTGTAAGAAATCACATATTTGAAATTATAATTTTGAAGTGACACACATATCTCAAAAACTAGGACCCGGATCAACATGAAACCTATGCTATCCTACTAAAACGGGTACGCTGATTCCAAATTCACAAAGAAAAAGTCTCTGTCTCTACTGGTTTCCGAGTTGTGCTGAAATTACGTTATTCGAAATAACACAAAAATAAGAGCAATGGACCACATAACTTCAAAATGGTATATGTTAGGCCTATAAAAGTATATATATTTTTGATGTACTCATCGAGAGCTATGATTTGGTGGTCGGTTTACCTTTCTATCACCAACGGTTGCAAACTTCAATTTTTTTCTATCTCAAAGTGCTAAATTTAGAACGAAAATAATTTTATAATTTTTTGAGAGATAGAGGGTTTTAATGTAGTCATGCTTATGCGTTGGGATGTGCTGAATTCAACGGTGAGCTCGGTTTTCCCGTAACGCGTACTGTTCGGCCAGAAAGTGGGAAACTATAGTTTCCGCGGTTTCTCGCGGTTTTCTCGCGAACCGCGCACCTTAGAGCCACGCGGCCTTCAGAAATGAATTCCTCGGCCAATTTCCCATCCGGTACCGTTTGAAACGTGAACATCCGTCTATTAGATCAGACACAGTTTGCGTTAAAACTCTTATCATACTAAATTGGCAGTTTTTGCATCATTTTTGACATCTTGGGAACGTCATAACTTCCGAAACGTTCCAAGTAGGAAAAATCTAATGATACCGGCGTAATCAGCGTCACAAATTGTACCAAGAACCCCAATTTCAATTTGATTGAAGGCAGTTGAGTTTTCGCCGACTGGCTAAAATTTTGTAAGAAATCACATATTTGAAATTATAATTTTGAAGTGACACACATATCTCAAAAACTAGGACCCGGATCACCATGAAACCTATGCTATCCTACTAAAACGGGTACGCTGATTCCAAATTCACAAAGAAAAAGTCTCTGTCTCTACTGGTTTCCGAGTTGTGCTGAAATTACGTTATTCCAAATAACACAAAAATAAGAGCAATGGACCACATAACTTCAAAATGGTATATGTTAGGCCTATAAAAGTATATATATTTTTGATGTACTCATCGAGAGCTATGATTTGGTGGTCGGTTAACCTTTCTATCGCCAACGGTTGCAAACTTCAATTTTTTTCTATCTCAAAGTGCTAAATTTAGAACGAAAATAATTTTATAATTTTTTGAGAGATAGATGGTTTTAATGTAGTCATGCTTATGCGTTGGGATGTGCTGAATTCAACGGTGAGCTCGGTTTTCCCGTAACGCGAACTGTTCGGCCAGAAAGTGGGAAACTATAGTTTCCGCGGTTTCTCGCGGTTTTCTCGCGAACCGCGCACCTTAGAGCCACGCGGCCTTCAGAAATGAATTCCTCGGCCAATTTCCCATCCGGTACCGTTTAAAACGTGAACATCGGTCTATTAGATCAGACACAGCTTGCGTTAAAACTCTTATCATACTAAATTGGCTGTTTTTGCATTATTTTTGATATCTTGGGAACGTCATAACTTCCGAACCGTTCCAAATAGAAAAAATCTAATGATACCGGCGTAATCAGCGTCAAGAATTGTATCAAGAACCCCAATTTCAATTTGATCGAAGGCAGTTGAGTTTTCGCCGACTGGCTAAAATTTTGTAAGAAATCACATATTTGAAATTATAATTTTGAAGTGACACACATATCTCAAAAACTAGGACCCGGATCAACATGAAACCTATGCTATCCTACTAAAACGGGTACGCTGATTCCAAATTCACAAAGAAAAAGTCTCTGTCTCTACTGGTTTCCGAGTTGTGCTGAAATTACGTTATTCCAAATAACACAAAAATAAGAGCGATGGACCACATAACCTCAAAATGGTATATGTTAGGCCTATGAAAGTATATATATTTTTGATGTACTCATCGAGAGCTATGATTTGGTGGTCGGTTTGCCTTTCTATCACCAACGGTTGCAAACTTCAATTTTTTTCTATCTCAAAGTGCTAAATTTAGAACGAAAATAATTTTATAATTTTTTGAGAGATAGAGGGTTTTAATGTAGTCATGCTTATGCGTTGGGATGTGCTGAATTCGACGGTGAGCTCGGTTTTCCCGTAACGCGTACTGTTCGGCCAGAAAGTGGGAAACTATAGTTTCCGCGGTTTCTCGCGGTTTTCTCGCGAACCGCGCACCTTAGAGCCACGCGGCCTTCAGAAATGAATTCCTCGGCCAATTTCCCATCCGGTACCGTTTAAAACGTGAACATCGGTCTATTAGATCAGACACAGTTTGCGTTAAAAGTTGCAAACATACTAAATTGGCAGTTTTTGCATCAGTTTTGACATCTTGGGAACGTCATAACTTCCGAAACGTTCCAAGTAGGAAAAATCTAATGATACCGGCGTAATCAGCGTCAAGAATTGTATCAAGAACCCCAATTTCAATCTGATTGAAAGCACTTGAGTTTTCGCCGACTGGCTAAAATTTTGTAAGATATCACATATTTGAAATTATAATTTTGAAGTGACACACATATCTCAAAAACTAGGACCCGGATCAACATGAAACCTATGCTATCCTACTAAAACGGGTACGCTGATTCCAAATTCACAAAGAAAAAGTCTCTGTCTCTACTGGTTTCCGAGTTGTGCTGAAATTACGTTATTCCAAATAACACAAAAATAAGAGCAATGGACCACATAACTTCAAAATGGTATATGTTAGGCCTATAAAAGTAGGTATATATATTTTTGATGTACTCATCGAGAGCTATGATTTGGTGGTCGGTTTACCTTTCTATCACCAACGGTTGCAAACTTCAATTTTTTTCTATCTCAAAGTGCTAAATTTAGAACGAAAATAATTTTATAATTTTTTAAGAGATAGAGGGTTTTAATGTAGTCATGCTTATGCGTTGGGATGTGCTGAATTCGACGGTGAGCTCGGTTTTCCCGTAACGCGTACTGTTCGGCCAGAAAGTGGGAAACTATAGTTTCCGCGGTTTCTCGCGGTTTTCTCGCGAACCGCGCACCTTAGAGCCACGCGGCCTTCAGAAATGAATTCCTCGGCCAATTTCCCATCCGGTACCGTTTAAAACGTGAACATCGGTCTATTAGATCAGACACAGTTTGCGTTAAAAGTTGCAAACATACTAAATTGGCAGTTTTTGCATCATTTTTGACATCTTGGGAACGTCATAACTTCCGAAACGTTCCAAGTAGGAAAAATCTAATGATACCGGCGTAATCAGCGTCAAGAATTGTATCAAGAACCCCAATTTCAATCTGATTGAAAGCACTTGAGTTTTCGCCGACTGGCTAAAATTTTGTAAGATATCACATATTTGAAATTATAATTTTGAAGTGACACACATATCTCAAAAACTAGGACCCGGATCAACATGAAACCTATGCTATCCTACTAAAACGGGTACGCTGATTCCAAATTCACAAAGAAAAAGTCTCTGTCTCTACTGGTTTCCGAGTTGTGCTGAAATTACGTTATTCCAAATAACACAAAAATAAGAGCAATGGACCACATAACTTCAAAATGGTATATGTTAGGCCTATAAAAGTAGGTATATATATTTTTGATGTACTCATCGAGAGCTATGATTTGGTGGTCGGTTAACCTTTCTATCACCAACGGTTGCAAACTTCAATTTTTTTCTATCTCAAAGTGCTAAATTTAGAACGAAAATAATTTTATAATTTTTTGAGAGATAGAGGGTTTTAATGTAGTCATGCTTATGCGTTGGGATGTGCTGAATTCAACGGTGAGCTCGGTTTTCCCGTAACGCGAACTGTTCGGCCAGAAAGTGGGAAACTATAGTTTCCGCGGTTTCTCGCGGTTTTCTCGCGAACCGCGCACCTTAGAGCCACGCGGCCTTCAGAAATGAATTCCTCGGCCAATTTCCCATCCGGTACCGTTTAAAACGTGAACATCGGTCTATTAGATCAGACACAGCTTGCGTTAAAACTCTTATCATACTAAATTGGCTGTTTTTGCATTATTTTTGATATCTTGGGAACGTCATAACTTCCGAACCGTTCCAAATAGAAAAAATCTAATGATACCGGTGTAATCAGCGTCACAAATTGTACCAAGAACCCCAATTTCAATTTGATTGAAGGCAGTTGAGTTTTCGCCGACTGGCTAAAATTTTGTAAGAAATCACATATTTGAAATTATAATTTTGAAGTGACACACATATCTCAAAAACTAGGACCCGGATCACCATGAAACCTATGCTATCCTACTAAAACGGGTACGCTGATTCCAAATTCACAAAGAAAAAGTCTCTGTCTCTACTGGTTTCCGAGTTGTGCTGAAATTACGTTATTCCAAATAACACAAAAATAAGAGCAATGGACCACATAACTTCAAAATGGTATATGTTAGGCCTATAAAAGTACCTATATATATTTTTGATGTACTCATCGAGAGCTATGATTTGGTGGTCGGTTTACCTTTCTATCACCAACGGTTGCAAACTTCAATTTTTTTCTATCTCAAAGTGCTAAATTTAGAACGAAAATAATTTTATAATTTTTTGAGAGATAGAGGGTTTTAATGTAGTCATGCTTATGCGTTGGGATGTGCTGAATTCAACGGTGAGCTCGGTTTTCCCGTAACGCGTACTGTTCGGCCAGAAAGTGGGAAACTATAGTTTCCGCGGTTTATCGCGGTTTTCTCGCGAACCGCGCACCTTAGAGCCACGCGGCCTTCAGAAATGAATTCCTCGGCCAATTTCCCATCCGGTACCGTTTGAAACGTGAACATCCGTCTATTAGATCAGACACAGTTTGCGTTAAAAGTTGCAAACATACTAAATTGGCAGTTTTTGCATCATTTTTGACATCTTGGGAACGTCATAACTTCCGAAACGTTCCAAGTAGGAAAAATCTAATGATACCGGCGTAATCAGCGTCACAAATTGTACCAAGAACCCCAATTTCAATTTGATTGAAGGCAGTTGAGTTTTCGCCGACTGGCTAAAATTTTGTAAGAAATCACATATTTGAAATCATAATTTTGAAGTGACACACATATCTCAAAAACTAGGACCCGGATCAACATGAAACCTATGCTATCCTACTAAAACGGGTACGCTGATTCCAAATTCACAAAGAAAAAGTCTCTGTCTCTACTGGTTTCCGAGTTGTGCTGAAATTACGTTATTCCAAATAACACAAAAATAAGAGCAATGGACCACATAACTTCAAAATGGTATATGTTAGGCCTATAAAAGTATATATATTTTTGATGTACTCATCGAGAGCTATGATTTGGTGGTCGGTTTACCTTTCTATCACCAACGGTTGCAAACTTCATTTTTTTTCTATCTCAAAGTGTTAAATTTAGAACGAAAATAATTTTATAATTTTTTGAGAGATAGAGGGTTTTAATGTAGTCATGCTTATGCGTTGGGATGTGCTGAATTCGACGGTGAGCTCGGTTTTCCCGTAACGCGTACTGTTCGGCCAGAAAGTGGGAAACTATAGTTTCCGCGGTTTCTCGCGGTTTTCTCGCGAACCGCGCACCTTAGAGCCACGCGGCCTTCAGAAATGAATTCCTCGGCCAATTTCCCATCCGGTACCGTTTAAAACGTGAACATCGGTCTATTAGATCAGACACAGTTTGCGTTAAAAGTTGCAAACATACTAAATTGGCAGTTTTTGCATCATTTTTGACATCTTGGGAACGTCATAACTTCCGAAACGTTCCAAGTAGGAAAAATCTAATGATACCGGCGTAATCAGCGTCAAGAATTGTATCAAGAACCCCAATTTCAATCTGATTGAAAGCACTTGAGTTTTCGCCGACTGGCTAAAATTTTGTAAGAAATCACATATTTGAAATTATAATTTTGAAGTGACACACATATCTCCAAAACTAGGACCCGGTTCAACATGAAACCTATGCTATCCTACTAAAACGGATACGCTGATTCCAAATTCACAAAGAAAAAGTCTCTGTCTCTACTGGTTTCCGAGTTGTGCTGAAATTACGTTATTCCAAATAACACAAAAATAAGAGCAATGGACCACATAACTTCAAAATGGTATATGTTAGGCCTATAAAAGTATATATATTTTTGATGTACTCATCGAGAGCTATGATTTGGTGGTCGGTTAACCTTTCTATCACCAACGGTTGCAAACTTCAATTTTTTTCTATCTCAAAGTGCTAAATTTAGAACGAAAATAATTTTATAATTTTTTGAGAGATAGAGGGTTTTAATGTAGTCATGCTTATGCGTTGGGATGTGCTGAATTCAACGGTGAGCTCGGTTTTCCCGTAACGCGAACTGTTCGGCCAGAAAGTGGGAAACTATAGTTTCCGCGGTTTCTCGCGGTTTTCTCGCGAACCGCGCACCTTAGAGCCACGCGGCCTTCAGAAATGAATTCCTCGGCCAATTTCCCATCCGGTACCGTTTAAAACGTGAACATCGGTCTATTAGATCAGACACAGCTTGCGTTAAAACTCTTATCATACTAAATTGGCTGTTTTTGCATTATTTTTGATATCTTGGGAACGTCATAACTTCCGAACCGTTCCAAATAGAAAAAATCTAATGATACCGGTGTAATCAGCGTCAAGAATTGTAACAAGAACCGCAATTTCAGTTTGATTGAAGGCAGTTGAGTTTTCGCCGACTGGCTAAAATTTTGTGAGAAATCACATATTTGAAATTATAATTTTGAAGTGACACACATATCTCAAAAACTAGGACCCGGATCAACATGAAACCTATGCTATCCTACTAAAACGGGTACGCTGATTCCAAATTCACAAAGAAAAAATCTCTGTCTCTACTGGTTTCCGAGTTGTGCTGAAATTACGTTATTCCAAATAACACAAAAATAAGAGCAATGGACCACATAACTTCAAAATGGTATATGTTAGGCCTATAAAAGTATATATATATTTTTGATGTACTCATCGAGAGCTATGATTTGGTGGTCGGTTAACCTTTCTATCACCAACGGTTGCAAACTTCAATTTTTTTCTATCTCAAAGTGCTAAATTTAGAACGAAAATAATTTTATAATTTTTTGAGAGATAGAGGGTTTTAATGTAGTCATGCTTATGCGTTGGGATGTGCTGAATTCAACGGTGAGCTCGGTTTTCCCGTAACGCGAACTGTTCGGCCAGAAAGTGGGAAACTATAGTTTCCGCGGTTTCTCGCGGTTTTCTCGCGAACCGCGCACCTTAGAGCCACGCGGCCTTCAGAAATGAATTCCTCGGCCAATTTCCCATCCGGTACCGTTTAAAACGTGAACATCGGTCTATTAGATCAGACACAGTTTGCGTTAAAAGTTGCAAACATACTAAATTGGCAGTTTTTGCATCATTTTTGACATCTTGGGAACGTCATAACTTCCGAAACGTTCCAAGTAGGAAAAATCTAATGATACCGGCGTAATCAGCGTCACAAATTGTACCAAGAACCCCAATTTCAATTTGATTGAAGGCAGTTGAGTTTTCGCCGACTGGCTAAAATTTTGTAAGAAATCACATATTTGAAATTATAATTTTGAAGTGACACACATATCTCAAAAACTAGGAACCGGATCAACATGAAACCTATGCTATCCTACTAAAACAGGTGCGCTGATTCCAAATTCACATAGAAAAAGTCTCTGTCTCTACTGGTTACCGAGCTGTGCTGAAATTACGCTATTCCAAATAACATAAAAATAAAGGCAATGGACCACATAACTTCAAAATGGTATATGTTAGGCCTATAAAAGTATATATATTTTTGATGTACTCATCGAGAGCTATGATTTGGTGGTCGGTTAACCTTTCTATCACCAACGGTTGCAAACTTCAATTTTTTTCTATCTCAAGGTGCTAAATTTAGAACGAAAATAATTTTATAATTTTTTGAGAGATAGATGGTTTTAATGTAGTCATGCTTATGCGTTGGGATGTGCTGAATTCAACGGTGAGCTCGGTTTTCCCGTAACGCGAACTGTTCGGCCAGAAAGTGGGAAACTATAGTTTCCGCGGTTTCTCGCGGTTTTCTCGCGAACCGCGCACCTTAGAGCCACGCGGCCTTCAGAAATGAATTCCTCGGCCAATTTCCCATCCGGTACCGTTTAAAACGTGAACATCGGTCTATTAGATCAGACACAGCTTGCGTTAAAACTCTTATCATACTAAATTGGCTGTTTTTGCATTATTTTTGATATCTTGGGAACGTCATAACTTCCGAACCGTTCCAAATAGAAAAAATCTAATGATACCGGCGTAATCAGCGTCAAGAATTGTATCAAGAACCCCAATTTCAATTTGATCGAAGGCAGTTGAGTTTTCGCCGACTGGCTAAAATTTTGTAAGAAATCACATATTTGAAATTATAATTTTGAAGTGACACACATATCTCAAAAACTAGGACCCGGATCAACATGAAACCTATGCTATCCTACTAAAACGGGTACGCTGATTCCAAATTCACAAAGAAAAAGTCTCTGTCTCTACTGGTTTCCGAGTTGTGCTGAAATTACGTTATTCCAAATAACACAAAAATAAGAGCGATGGACCACATAACTTCAAAATGGTATATGTTAGGCCTATGAAAGTATATATATTTTTGATGTACTCATCGAGAGCTATGATTTGGTGGTCGGTTTACCTTTCTATCACCAACGGTTGCAAACTTCAATTTTTTTCTATCTCAAAGTGCTAAATTTAGAACGAAAATAATTTTATAATTTTTTGAGAGATAGAGGGTTTTAATGTAGTCATGCTTATGCGTTGGGATGTGCTGAATTCGACGGTGAGCTCGGTTTTCCCGTAACGCGTACTGTTCGGCCAGAAAGTGGGAAACTATAGTTTCCGCGGTTTCTCGCGGTTTTCTCGCGAACCGCGCACCTTAGAGCCACGCGGCCTTCAGAAATGAATTCCTCGGCCAATTTCCCATCCGGTACCGTTTAAAACGTGAACATCGGTCTATTAGATCAGACACAGTTTGCGTTAAAAGTTGCAAACATACTAAATTGGCAGTTTTTGCATCATTTTTGACATCTTGGGAACGTCATAACTTCCGAAACGTTCCAAGTAGGAAAAATCTAATGATACCGGCGTAATCAGCGTCAAGAATTGTATCAAGAACCCCAATTTCAATCTGATTGAAAGCACTTGAGTTTTCGCCGACTGGCTAAAATTTTGTAAGAAATCACATATTTGAAATTATAATTTTGAAGTGACACACATATCTCAAAAACTAGGACCCGGATCAACATGAAACCTATGCTATCCTACTAAAACGGGTACGCTGATTCCAAATTCACAAAGAAAAAGTCTCTGTCTCTACTGGTTTCCGAGTTGTGCTGAAATTACGTTATTCCAAATAACACAAAAATAAGAGCAATGGACCACATAACTTCAAAATGGTATATGTTAGGCCTATAAAAGTATATATATTTTTGATGTACTCATCGAGAGCTATGATTTGGTGGTCGGTTAACCTTTCTATCACCAACGGTTGCAAACTTCAATTTTTTTCTATCTCAAAGTGCTAAATTTAGAACGAAAATAATTTTATAATTTTTTGAGAGATAGAGGGTTTTAATGTAGTCATGCTTATGCGTTGGGATGTGCTGAATTCAACGGTGAGCTCGGTTTTCCCGTAACGCGAACTGTTCGGCCAGAAAGTGGGAAACTATAGTTTCCGCGGTTTCTCGCGGTTTTCTCGCGAACCGCGCACCTTAGAGCCACGCGGCCTTCAGAAATGAATTCCTCGGCCAATTTCCCATCCGGTACCGTTTAAAACGTGAACATCGGTCTATTAGATCAGACACAGCTTGCGTTAAAACTCTTATCATACTAAATTGGCTGTTTTTGCATTATTTTTGATATCTTGGGAACGTCATAACTTCCGAACCGTTCCAAATAGAAAAAATCTAATGATACCGGTGTAATCAGCGTCAAGAATTGTAACAAGAACCGCAATTTCAGTTTGATTGAAGGCAGTTGAGTTTTCGCCGACTGGCTAAAATTTTGTGAGAAATCACATATTTGAAATTATAATTTTGAAGTGACACACATATCTCAAAAACTAGGACCCGGATCAACATGAAACCTATGCTATCCTACTAAAACGGGTACGCTGATTCCAAATTCACAAAGAAAAAGTCTCTGTCTCTACTGGTTTCCGAGTTGTGCTGAAATTACGTTATTCCAAATAACACAAAAATAAGAGCAATGGACCACATAACTTCAAAATGGTATATGTTAGGCCTATAAAAGTATATATATTTTTGATGTACTCATCGAGAGCTATGATTTGGTGGTCGGTTAACCTTTCTATCACCAACGGTTGCAAACTTCAATTTTTTTCTATCTCAAAGTGTTAAATTTAGAACGAAAATAATTTTATAATTTTTTGAGAGATAGAGGGTTTTAATGTAGTCATGCTTATGCGTTGGGATGTGCTGAATTCAACGGTGAGCTCGGTTTTCCCGTAACGCGAACTGTTCGGCCAGAAAGTGGGAAACTATAGTTTCCGCGGTTTCTCGCGGTTTTCTCGCGAACCGCGCACCTTAGAGCCACGCGGCCTTCAGAAATGAATTCCTCGGCCAATTTCCCATCCGGTACCGTTTAAAACGTGAACATCGGTCTATTAGATCAGACACAGCTTGCGTTAAAACTCTTATCATACTAAATTGGCTGTTTTTGCATTATTTTTGATATCTTGGGAACGTCATAACTTCCGAACCGTTCCAAATAGAAAAAATCTAATGATACCGGTGTAATCAGCGTCAAGAATTGTAACAAGAACCGCAATTTCAGTTTGATTGAAGGCAGTTGAGTTTTCGCCGACTGGCTAAAATTTTGTGAGAAATCACATATTTGAAATTATAATTTTGAAGTGACACACATATCTCAAAAACTAGGACCCGGATCAACATGAAACCTATGCTATCCTACTAAAACGGGTACGCTGATTCCAAATTCACAAAGAAAAAGTCTCTGTCTCTACTGGTTTCCGAGTTGTGCTGAAATTACGTTATTCCAAATAACACAAAAATAAGAGCAATGGACCACATAACTTCAAAATGGTATATGTTAGGCCTATAAAAGTATATATATTTTTGATGTACTCATCGAGAGCTATGATTTGGTGGTCGGTTAACCTTTCTATCACCAACGGTTGCAAACTTCAATTTTTTTCTATCTCAAAGTGCTAAATTTAGAACGAAAATAATTTTATAATTTTTTGAGAGATAGAGGGTTTTAATGTAGTCATGCTTATGCGTTGGGATGTGCTGAATTCAACGGTGAGCTCGGTTTTCCCGTAACGCGAACTGTTCGGCCAGAAAGTGGGAAACTATAGTTTCCGCGGTTTCTCGCGGTTTTCTCGCGAACCGCGCACCTTAGAGCCACGCGGCCTTCAGAAATGAATTCCTCGGCCAATTTCCCATCCGGTACCGTTTAAAACGTGAACATCGGTCTATTAGATCAGACACAGTTTGCGTTAAAAGTTGCAAACATACTAAATTGGCAGTTTTTGCATCATTTTTGACATCTTGGGAACGTCATAACTTCCGAAACGTTCCAAGTAGGAAAAATCTAATGATACCGGCGTAATCAGCGTCAAGAATTGTATCAAGAACCCCAATTTCAATCTGATTGAAAGCACTTGAGTTTTCGCCGACTGGCTAAAATTTTGTAAGAAATCACATATTTGAAATTATAATTTTGAAGTGACACACATATCTCAAAAACTAGGACCCGGATCAACATGAAACCTATGCTATCCTACTAAAACGGATACGCTGATTCCAAATTCACAAAGAAAAAGTCTCTGTCTCTACTGGTTTCCGAGTTGTGCTGAAATTACGTTATTCCAAATAACACAAAAATAAGAGCAATGGACCACATAACTTCAAAATGGTATATGTTAGGCCTATAAAAGTATATATATTTTTGATGTACTCATCGAGAGCTATGATTTGGTGGTCGGTTAACCTTTCTATCACCAACGGTTGCAAACTTCAATTTTTTTCTATCTCAAAGTGCTAAATTTAGAACGAAAATAATTTTATAATTTTTTTAGAGATAGAGGGTTTTAATGTAGTCATGCTTATGCGTTGGGATGTGCTGAATTCAACGGTGAGCTCGGTTTTCCCGTAACGCGAACTGTTCGGCCAGAAAGTGGGAAACTATAGTTTCCGCGGTTTCTCGCGGTTTTCTCGCGAACCGCGCACCTTAGAGCCACGCGGCCTTCAGAAATGAATTCCTCGGCCAATTTCCCATCCGGTACCGTTTAAAACGTGAACATCGGTCTATTAGATCAGACACAGCTTGCGTTAAAACTCTTATCATACTAAATTGGCTGTTTTTGCATTATTTTTGATATCTTGGGAACGTCATAACTTCCGAACCGTTCCAAATAGAAAAAATCTAATGATACCGGTGTAATCAGCGTCAAGAATTGTAACAAGAACCGCAATTTCAGTTTGATTGAAGGCAGTTGAGTTTTCGCCGACTGGCTAAAATTTTGTGAGAAATCACATATTTGAAATTATAATTTTGAAGTGACACACATATCTCAAAACCTAGGACCCGGATCAACATGAAACCTATGCTATCCTACTAAAACGGGTACGCTGATTCCAAATTCACAAAGAAAAAGTCTCTGTCTCTACTGGTTTCCGAGTTGTGCTGAAATTACGTTATTCCAAATAACACAAAAATAAGAGCAATGGACCACATAACTTCAAAATGGTATATGTTAGGCCTATAAAAGTATATATATTTTTGATGTACTCATCGAGAGCTATGATTTGGTGGTCGGTTAACCTTTCTATCACCAACGGTTGCAAACTTCAATTTTTTTCTATCTCAAAGTGCTAAATTTAGAACGAAAATAATTTTATAATTTTTTGAGAGATAGAGGGTTTTAATGTAGTCATGCTTATGCGTTGGGATGTGCTGAATTCAACGGTGAGCTCGGTTTTCCCGTAACGCGAACTGTTCGGCCAGAAAGTGGGAAACTATAGTTTCCGCGGTTTCTCGCGGTTTTCTCGCGAACCGCGCACCTTAGAGCCACGCGGCCTTCAGAAATGAATTCCTCGGCCAATTTCCCATCCGGTACCGTTTAAAACGTGAACATCGGTCTATTAGATCAGACACAGCTTGCGTTAAAACTCTTATCATACTAAATTGGCTGTTTTTGCATTATTTTTGATATCTTGGGAACGTCATAACTTCCGAACCGTTCCAAATAGGAAAAATCTAATGATACCGGCGTAATCAGCGTCACAAATTGTACCAAGAACCCCAATTTCAATTTGATTGAAGGCAGTTGAGTTTTCGCCGACTGGCTAAAATTTTGTAAGAAATCACATATTTGAAATTATAATTTTGAAGTGACACACATATCTCAAAAACTAGGACCCGGATCAACATGAAACCTATGCTATCCTACTAAAACGGGTACGCTGATTCCAAATTCACAAAGAAAAAGTCTCTGTCTCTACTGGTTTCCGAGTTGTGCTGAAATTACGTTATTCCAAATAACACAAAAATAAGAGCAATGGACCACATAACTTCAAAATGGTATATGTTAGGCCTATAAAAGTATATATATTTTTGATGTACTCATCGAGAGCTATGATTTGGTGGTCGGTTAACCTTTCTATCACCAACGGTTGCAAACTTCAATTTTGTTCTATCTCAAAGTGCTAAATTTAGAACGAAAATAATTTTATAATTTTTTTAGAGATAGAGGGTTTTAATGTAGTCATGCTTATGCGTTGGGATGTGCTGAATTCAACGGTGAGCTCGGTTTTCCCGTAACGCGAACTGTTCGGCCAGAAAGTGGGAAACTATAGTTTCCGCGGTTTCTCGCGGTTTTCTCGCGAACCGCGCACCTTAGAGCCACGCGGCCTTCAGAAATGAATTCCTCGGCCAATTTCCCATCCGGTACCGTTTAAAACGTGAACATCGGTCTATTAGATCAGACACAGCTTGCGTTAAAACTCTTATCATACTAAATTGGCTGTTTTTGCATTATTTTTGATATCTTGGGAACGTCATAACTTCCGAACCGTTCCAAATAGAAAAAATCTAATGATACCGGTGTAATCAGCGTCAAGAATTGTAACAAGAACCGCAATTTCAGTTTGATTGAAGGCAGTTGAGTTTTCGCCGACTGGCTAAAATTTTGTGAGAAATCACATATTTGAAATTATAATTTTGAAGTGACACACATATCTCAAAACCTAGGACCCGGATCAACATGAAACCTATGCTATCCTACTAAAACGGGTACGCTGATTCCAAATTCACAAAGAAAAAGTCTCTGTCTCTACTGGTTTCCGAGTTGTGCTGAAATTACGTTATTCCAAATAACACAAAAATAAGAGCAATGGACCACATAACTTCAAAATGGTATATGTTAGGCCTATAAAAGTATATATATTTTTGATGTACTCATCGAGAGCTATGATTTGGTGGTCGGTTAACCTTTCTATCACCAACGGTTGCAAACTTCAATTTTTTTCTATCTCAAAGTGCTAAATTTAGAACGAAAATAATTTTATAATTTTTTGAGAGATAGAGGGTTTTAATGTAGTCATGCTTATGCGTTGGGATGTGCTGAATTCAACGGTGAGCTCGGTTTTCCCGTAACGCGAACTGTTCGGCCAGAAAGTGGGAAACTATAGTTTCCGCGGTTTCTCGCGGTTTTCTCGCGAACCGCGCACCTTAGAGCCACGCGGCCTTCAGAAATGAATTCCTCGGCCAATTTCCCATCCGGTACCGTTTAAAACGTGAACATCGGTCTATTAGATCAGACACAGCTTGCGTTAAAACTCTTATCATACTAAATTGGCTGTTTTTGCATTATTTTTGATATCTTGGGAACGTCATAACTTCCGAACCGTTCCAAATAGGAAAAATCTAATGATACCGGCGTAATCAGCGTCACAAATTGTACCAAGAACCCCAATTTCAATTTGATTGAAGGCAGTTGAGTTTTCGCCGACTGGCTAAAATTTTGTAAGAAATCACATATTTGAAATTATAATTTTGAAGTGACACACATATCTCAAAAACTAGGACCCGGATCAACATGAAACCTATGCTATCCTACTAAAACGGGTACGCTGATTCCAAATTCACAAAGAAAAAGTCTCTGTCTCTACTGGTTTCCGAGTTGTGCTGAAATTACGTTATTCCAAATAACACAAAAATAAGAGCAATGGACCACATAACTTCAAAATGGTATATGTTAGGCCTATAAAAGTATATATATTTTTGATGTACTCATCGAGAGCTATGATTTGGTGGTCGGTTAACCTTTCTATCACCAACGGTTGCAAACTTCAATTTTGTTCTATCTCAAAGTGCTAAATTTAGAACGAAAATAATTTTATAATTTTTTTAGAGATAGAGGGTTTTAATGTAGTCATGCTTATGCGTTGGGATGTGCTGAATTCAACGGTGAGCTCGGTTTTCCCGTAACGCGAACTGTTCGGCCAGAAAGTGGGAAACTATAGTTTCCGCGGTTTCTCGCGGTTTTCTCGCGAACCGCGCACCTTAGAGCCACGCGGCCTTCAGAAATGAATTCCTCGGCCAATTTCCCATCCGGTACCGTTTAAAACGTGAACATCGGTCTATTAGATCAGACACAGCTTGCGTTAAAACTCTTATCATACTAAATTGGCTGTTTTTGCATTATTTTTGATATCTTGGGAACGTCATAACTTCCGAACCGTTCCAAATAGAAAAAATCTAATGATACCGGTGTAATCAGCGTCAAGAATTGTAACAAGAACCGCAATTTCAGTTTGATTGAAGGCAGTTGAGTTTTCGCCGACTGGCTAAAATTTTGTAAGAAATCACATATTTGAAATTATAATTTTGAAGTGACACACATATCTCAAAAACTAGGACCCGGATCAACATGAAACCTATGCTATCCTACTAAAACGGGTACGCTGATTCCAAATTCACAAAGAAAAAGTCTCTGTCTCTACTGGTTTCCGAGTTGTGCTGAAATTACGTTATTCCAAATAACACAAAAATAAGAGCAATGGACCACATAACTTCAAAATGGTATATGTTAGGCCTATAAAAGTATATATATTTTTGATGTACTCATCGAGAGCTATGATTTGGTGGTCGGTTTACCTTTCTAACACCAACGGTTGCAAACTTCAATTTTTTTCTATCTCAAAGTGCTAAATTTAGAACGAAAATAATTTTATAATTTTTTGAGAGATAGAGGGTTTTAATGTAGTCATGCTTATGCGTTGGGATGTGCTGAATTCAACGGTTAGCTCGGTTTTCCCGTAAAACGTACGGTTCGTCCAGAAAATGGGAAACTATAGTTTCCGCGGTTTCTCGCGGTTTTCTCGCGAACCGCGCACCTTAGAGTCACGCGGCCTTCAGAAATGAATTCCTCGGCCAATTTCCCATCCGGTACCGTTTGAAACGTGAACATCGGTCTATTAGATCAGACACAGCTTGCGTTAAAAGTTGCAAACATACTAAATTGGCAGTTTTTGCATCATTTTTGACATCTTAGGAACGTCATAACTTCCGAAACGTTCCAAGTAGGAAAAATCTAATGATACCGGCGTAATCAGCGTCAAGAATTGTATCAAGAACCCCAATTTCAATCTGATTGAAAGCAGTTGAGTTTTCGCCGACTGGCTAAAATTTTGTAAGAAATCACATATTTGAAATTATTCTTTTGAAGTGACACATATATCTCAAAAACTAGGACCCGGATCAACATGAAACCTATGCTATCCTACTAAAACAGGTGCGCTGATTCCAAATTCACATAGAAAAAGTCTCTGTCTCTACTGGTTTCCGAGTTGTGCTGAAATTACGTTATTCCAAATAACACAAAAATAAGAGCAATGGACCAGATAACTTCAAAATGGTATATGTTAGGCCTATAAAAGTATATATATATTTTTGATGTACTCATCGAGAGCTATGATTTGGTGGTCGGTTAACCTTTCTATCACCAACGGTTGCAAACTTCAATTTTTTTCTATCTCAAAGTGCTAAATTTAGAACGAAAATAATTTTATAATTTTTTGAGAGATAGAGGGTTTTAATGTAGTCATGCTTATGCGTTGGGATGTGCTGAATTCAACGGTGAGCTCGGTTTTCCCGTAACGCGAACTGTTCGGCCAGAAAGTGGGAAACTATAGTTTCCGCGGTTTCTCGCGGTTTTCTCGCGAACCGCGCACCTTAGAGCCACGCGGCCTTCAGAAATGAATTCCTCGGCCAATTTCCCATCCGGTACCGTTTAAATCGTGAACATCGGTCTATTAGATCAGACACAGCTTGCGTTAAAACTCTTATCATACTAAATTGGCTGTTTTTGCATTATTTTTGATATCTTGGGAACGTCATAACTTCCGAACCGTTCCAAATAGAAAAAATCTAATGATACCGGTGTAATCAGCGTCAAGAATTGTAACAAGAACCGCAATTTCAGTTTGATTGAAGGCAGTTGAGTTTTCGCCGACTGGCTAAAATTTTGTAAGAAATCACATATTTGAAATTATAATTTTGAAGTGGCACGCACATCTCAAAAACTAGGACCCGGATCAACATGAAACCTATGCTATCCTACTAAAATGGGTGCGCTGATTCCAAATTAACATAGAAAAAGTCTCTGTCTCTACTGGTTACCGAGTTGTGCTGAAATTACGTTATTCCAAATAACACAAAAATAAGATGCAATGGACCACATAACTTCAAAATGGTATATGTTAGGCCTATAAAAGTATATATATTTTTGATGTACTCATCGAGAGCTATGATTTGGTGGTCGGTTAACCTTTCTGTCATCAACGGTTGCAAACTTCAAATTTTTTCTATCTCAAAGTGCTAAATTTAGAGAGAAAATAATTTTATAATTTTTTGAGAGATAGAGGGTTTTCATGTAGTCATGCTTATGCATTGGGACGTGCTGAATTCAACGGTGAGCTCGGTTTTCCCGTAACGCGTACGGTTCGGCTAGAAAGTGGGAAACTATAGTTTCCGCGGTTTTTCTCGGTTTTCTCGCGAACCGTGAACCTTAGAGAAACGCGGCTTTCAGAAATGAATTCCTCGGCCAATTTCCCATCCGGTACCGTTTGAAACGTGAAGATTGGTCGATTAGATCGGACACAATCTTCGTTCAAAGTTTGCTGATATAGTGAAATGGGAATTTGTTTCTTACTTCATACAGAATTCTATTATAATTTCTCTGCTCATATCTTTTCATAATTTTCAGATGATTGGTGTTGGGACATCAGACGTTGCTTTAGAAGAAAGACAGTATAAATTCTGCAGTATGCTGGGTTACGACAACAAATCATGGGGTTACTCGTACCGTGGCGCTATTCAACAAGACAAGCTTGCGAGGGAATACGGGCCCCCGTTTGGAGTTGGAAGTATCGTCGGAATACACTTGGATATGTATTCGGGAACGTTGGAGTACTACATGAACAGAAAGCCGTTGGGTATAGCCTTCAAAGGTTTGAAGGGCAAAGAGCTTTACCCTATGGTGTGTTCGACGGCAGCCCAATCTTCGGTACGGCTGATAACGTCGTATAGTTTCCACAATACGTTGGAGATGTGCTGCCTGAAAGTAATTCAGAACAATTCTCAACTTACGAAGCAGTTTTACTCCATACCAGGCTTATCCAGGATGATTAAAAGCGACTATTATTGGAGATTGCCGTCTCTGCAAAAATTACAAGGTAATTATTTTTGTTTCCGTGGTAATACTTTGGGTTGGTTTTTAGTAATATTGATGATTGGTTGTAGTTAAGAATTATGATGTCGTAGAGCACATATGCAAGAGAAAAAGTGAGGCGGGACGTTTAAGAACCGGATAGACGACTTTTTCTGTTAATATATATAGTCCGACGCATAGTGGGTGTTATTACCTTCTACGAGGTAGTCTTGTTTTTATTTTGGTGCGCATGCTGCTGTTGTGTTGTTCGGTGCATTCCTTCCAGAACTAATAATTCTAATATTTATTCCTTATGTTTGGGGTTGATGTAAGTTTTGCGATAGTTTAGCCATAGTATAGTTTGTGAAATGCTACGATTTTAGTTTCTGTGGCATTACGAGAAAACTAGGTTGGATAGAGATGATTATTATACGTATTGTGGTCACAGATAAATCAAGTAGTTAATCCTGAAAATTACAAGTCTCTCCCAGCTCTGGTTTAGTCAGGAGATTTTTTATATTCACTCATTGTATAGTCACTGAAATGCTATGATTTTAATTTCTGTGGTGTTACGAGAAAACCAGATTGAATAGCGATGATTATTATACGTGTTGTGGTCACAGATAAATCAAGTAATTAATTCTTAAAATTACAAGTCTCTCCCAATTTTGGTTTAGTCAGGAGATTTATTTAAATTCACACTTTGGCTGTAGTATAGTCACTGAAAATCTATGATTTTAATTTCTGTGGTGTTACGAGGAAACCAGATTGAATAGAGATGATTATTATACGTGTTGTGGTCACAGATAAATCAAGTAATTAATTCTTAAAATTACAAGTCTCTCCCAATTTTGGTTTAGTCAGGAGATTTATTTAAATTCACACTTTGGCTGTAGTATAGTCACTGAAAATCTATGATTTTAATTTCTGTGGTGTTACGAGGAAACCAGATTGAATAGAGATGATTATTATACGTGTTGTGGTCACAGATAAATCAAGTAATTAATTCTTAAAATTACAAGTCTCTCCCAACTTTGGTTTAGTCAGGAGATTTATTTAAATTCACACTTTGGCTGTAGTATAGTCACTGAAAATCTATGATTTTAATTTCTGTGGCGTTACGAGGAAACCAGATTGAATAGAGATGATTATTATACGTGTTGTGGTCACAGATAAATCAAGTAATTAATTCTTAAAATTACAAGTCTCTCCCAACTTTGGTTTAGTCAGGAGATTTATTTAAATTCACACTTTGGCTGTAGTATAGTCACTGAAAATCTATGATTTTAATTTCTGTGGCGTTACGAGGAAACCAGATTGAATAGAGATGATTATTATACGTGTTGTGGTGACAGATAAATCAAGTAATTAATTCTTAAAATTACAAGTCTCTCCCAACTTTGGTTTAGTCAGGAGATTTATTTAAATTCACACTTTGGCTGTAGTATAGTCACTGAAAATCTATGATTTTAATTTCTGTGGCGTTACGAGGAAACCAGATTGAATAGAGATGATTATTATACGTGTTGTGGTCACAGATAAATCAAGTAATTAATTCTTAAAATTACAAGTCTCTCCCAACTTTGGTTTAGTCAGGAGATTTATTTAAATTCACACTTTGGCTGTAGAATAGTCACTGAAAATCTATGATTTTAATTTCTGTGGCGTTACGAGGAAACCAGATTGAATAGAGATGATTATTATACGTGTTGTGGTCACAGATAAATCAAGTAATTAATTCTTAAAATTACAAGTCTCTCCCAACTTTGGTTTAGTCAGGAGATTTATTTAAATTCACACTTTGGCTGTAGTATAGTCACTGAAAATCTATGATTTAAATTTCTGTGGCGTTACGAGGAAACCAGATTGAATAGAGATGATTATTATACGTGTTGTGGTCACAGATAAATCAAGTAATTAATCCTTAAAATTACAAGTCTCTCCCCCCAACTTTGGTTTACTCAGGAGATTTATTTAAATTCACACTTTGGCTGTAGTATAGTCACTGAAAATCTATGATTTAAGTTTCTGTGGCGTTACGAGGAAACCAGATTGAATAGAGATGATTATTATACGTGTTGTGGTCACAGATAAATCAAGTAATTAATTCTTAAAATTACAAGTCTCTCCCAACTTTGGTTTAGTCAGGAGATTTATTTAAATTCACACTTTGGCTGTAGAATAGTCACTGAAAATCTATGATTTTAATTTCTGTGGCGTTACGAGGAAACCAGATTGAATAGAGATGATTATTATACGTGTTGTGGTCACAGATAAATCAAGTAATTAATTCTTAAAATTACAAGTCTCTCCCAACTTTGGTTTAGTCAGGAGATTTATTTAAATTCACACTTTGGCTGTAGTATAGTCACTGAAAATCTATAATTTCTGTGGCGTTACGAGGAAACCAGATTGAATAGAGATGATTATTATACGTGTTGTGGTGACAGATAAATCAAGTAATTAATTCTTAAAATTACAAGTCTCTCCCAACTTTGGTTTAGTCAGGAGATTTATTTAAATTCACACTTTGGCTGTAGTATAGTCACTGAAAATCTATGATTTTAATTTCTGTGGCGTTACGAGGAAACCAGATTGAATAGAGATGATTATTATACGTGTTGTGGTCACAGATAAATCAAGTAATTAATTCTTAAAATTACAAGTCTCTCCCAACTTTGGTTTAGTCAGGAGATTTATTTAAATTCACACTTTGGCTGTAGAATAGTCACTGAAAATCTATGATTTTAATTTCTGTGGCGTTACGAGGAAACCAGATTGAATAGAGATGATTATTATACGTGTTGTGGTCACAGATAAATCAAGTAATTAATTCTTAAAATTACAAGTCTCTCCCAACTTTGGTTTAGTCAGGAGATTTATTTAAATTCACACTTTGGCTGTAGTATAGTCACTGAAAATCTATGATTTAAATTTCTGTGGCGTTACGAGGAAACCAGATTGAATAGAGATGATTATTATACGTGTTGTGGTCACAGATAAATCAAGTAATTAATCCTTAAAATTACAAGTCTCTCCCCCCAACTTTGGTTTACTCAGGAGATTTATTTAAATTCACACTTTGGCTGTAGTATAGTCACTGAAAATCTATGATTTAAGTTTCTGTGGCGTTACGAGGAAACCAGATTGAATAGAGATGATTATTATACGTGTTGTGGTCACAGATAAATCAAGTAATTAATTCTTAAAATTACAAGTCTCTCCCAACTTTGGTTTAGTCAGGAGATTTATTTAAATTCACACTTTGGCTGTAGAATAGTCACTGAAAATCTATGATTTTAATTTCTGTGGCGTTACGAGGAAACCAGATTGAATAGAGATGATTATTATACGTGTTGTGGTCACAGATAAATCAAGTAATTAATTCTTAAAATTACAAGTCTCTCCCAACTTTGGTTTAGTCAGGAGATTTATTTAAATTCACACTTTGGCTGTAGTATAGTCACTGAAAATCTATGATTTAAATTTCTGTGGCGTTACGAGGAAACCAGATTGAATAGAGATGATTATTATACGTGTTGTGGTCACAGATAAATCAAATAATTAATCCTTAAAATTACAAGTCTCTCCCCCCAACTTTGGTTTAGTCAGGAGATTTATTTAAATTCACACTTTGGCTGTAGTATAGTCACTGAAAATCTATGATTTTAATTTCTGTGGCATTATGAGAAAACTAGGTTGGAGATGATTGTTTTACGTGTAGTGGTCTCAGATGAACCAAGTAATAAAATACCAAAAAATACCACACCTATATAACCTAGAATTTTTGTTTTTTTTTTTAATTTTCTAACGCAGGCGAACAAAGTTATAAATTTGTACGTATCATTTCGTTTGCAGACGACCAACCCACCCTTTCCCTTGAAGACGAGGCCGTACTACCCTTCACCACCATGAAAAGGCTGAGGAAGCGTCCGAGGCCCCTGAAATGGAGTTCCGACTTAGTCGTCGATCCCGATCATATATCTCACAGGGAATATCTTCGTAGAGTCAACACAACGACCAGGGCGAAGAAATACGACCCATATAAGAGTCCCAGCTGCGTTCGATGCATTCTGAGAGACTCTAGAAATCCCCGGAGCTTTGCCGGTAAAGAAGAGTGCGACAAAAAACCCGACAGGGCTATGGACAATACTTCGACTTCCGATAGTGACGTTTACGGCGATTTGGAAAGTTTGTAGTCGTGAGAATTTGTGATAGTTTGAGATGAGATGCGTTAATTAAATTCTTAATTGTTAAATTACGTTTGGTTAGGTTTACTGTGTTTTGGAACGTTATGAATCGATTGGTTGTGTTGGATATTTTCTGATTAAGGGTTGTTTCTTTTTTAACACCCTGTGTATTGTGTTTTTGTTTTTCTAACATTGTTTTTAGGCAGTGTGATTTGCAGCATGTACAGTATTGAAATAAAGTTACGGTACATTATACAAAGTTTGCAACCACAGTTTATAGACGACACTACTTTTTTCGATACTGTATATACTGTAATAGAGAAAGTATTGTTACGTAACGAATCCTTGAAAAGACTGACTCACCTTTGGAATTCAAGACTTCAAAATTGGTCAATTTGTCTCCAGTTTCTTCTGCAATATATAAAATAAGCTATATAAAAACAAACAGTAGGTTTATTAACGAAAATTGTAACTGATTGATATTTTTTATTGTGACTTTAAACTTAAACACAAATGGTATATTGTATATAAGTATGTTCGTACAAGTTTTCAGGATTTGTAAAAAAAACATCACATTATTTGCGACTTTATTGTATCTTTAATAATAGCAAAGTTTATTTTTAGGATTAATGTTTTTCTTCTTTCTAATAAAGAGATTTTGTATAAGATGAATTTTTTCTTGTACGACCTTCGTCTACGCCTGCTATTTCAAGGCTGTATAATCGCGATCGGTCTCTTTGACATTCCTATAGTTGAAGAAGAGGGGAAATATTCTTAGAATTTTAGTGGTTTTATACCCAGTATATTTGGGAAAAGGTTAAAAAAAAAAACGCCAACATATTCAAAATATTTTTTTTATTTGACTAGGTTCACATATTTATAACAGAATGACAAACATTGTATATTTTCAAACTAAATATGATTTAGTAATATCGACAGATACCAGAACGTAAATTACGTAACAGGATATGTTTTTCATTCGCTTAAACAATGGACAAAAAAAAATAGTGTCGAAAATCAAATTCTCAATTTTTTTTACTGAAGCTCTTCTTTTCACAAAACAATAAAAATTAAAGGTAAACGTCTATTGTGTGTAGTATTGTGATGTGATTATAGTGAGTTTTTTCTTATTTCGATGACAGATACCCATTTTGCGTAATCCACATACTTTAAGAAAATTTTATAATAAAGGAATGTTTTTTTTTCTCGTAAAGGTTACACGAATACCTTTGGAAATCCGAACCCAAACTCACGACATTTCCTAAAATTAAGAACTTACGACATCTTTTCACAAGCAATTCTAAAATACAAAAAAGTAGAAACTATAAAATTATAATAAAATCAACGTTACAAAACAAAAAAAATAAATATCGAGTTAAGTATTAATACGAATACCGTAGAACAACTGGCCACGACAATCAAATATCACAAGACTGAGTGTAACTTAACCTTAAAGTAGCTAAACACGAACAAAAATAAATCGCGTAATCGTGGTACGACGTCCAGAGTTGCGACGTAACTTTGGTGGCGCAGACTAGCCTCTCTTACATCGTTCGTAGCTTCATTACGAACACCGGCCACAGTAATTATCACGCAAACAACCCCAAACTTCTCACCAAGCTGTCAGAATTCAACTCATTCAACTATCAAAGCAACATAACCACACTTTTTACCAAATCTCACTCTGAGAGATACCAAAATCTTCCTCACAGCAAGCTGTGAGAATTCAACCACTGTCAAAGCAAAACATAACCGCACTTTGTACCAAATATCACTTTGACAGCCATCAGAATTTTCCCAGAAATCTGAGAATTCAAGAACCGTCAAAGCGAAACATAACCGCACTTGTCACTTTGACAGTTGTCGACTTATGACCGCTTGGTGAAACTGATAAGTACAGGAATACTTTTAAGGCGCACACATATGGCTATATGTACAATGGAACGTAACGTAAAAATTAAGGAACACAGCCTAAGTAAATAATTTTGACATTGAGCTTGAGGTGACGATCGAAGGAGTCGTGGGCGACGCCTTATCGTCGCTTATAGGCTCCGCCTTGTAGCTGATGCCGTACGGCCGCAGGTGGTATATTAGATATTCGAGAACGTACATCTGGTTGGGGCTGACGTAGTGAAATGAGACAGCGTTGTCGGAACAACATTCCATTCCCTGGAGAGAAATAAAACAACACAAAAAATAAATAAATTGAAGTTAAACTTTAAGAAAAACTGCTAGTAAAACGACTATCAAGACTATCTACTTATAAAGAATTCGTTTTACCTCTGTGCTCTCATAGTAGATATACTTCCAGTACCAGAAGGACTTCGGGCTATGCCCTGGGATCAGGTGGTGCTCCGGAACAAACGGGAAGAACCTTCCTCTACCTAGTGAGTCGCGGGAATCACCTGCCACCACGTTGACACCCTCCAGGCATTTTCCCATTTCGACATCTTCACTTCCGCCATCGCCTTGCGAACAGATTGTTGCGTTATTCACGGCTAACTCCACAAAACGCTTGACGGCTTCTTTGCTCAAAACGTAGCCAGCCCCACCGCTCATATAACCTTGCTTGACGTAAGGCTTGAAGCGGCAACCAAAATATATCGGCTCCGTCGGCTTTCTCCGCGATAGCATGTACCGCAGATTCTCCACCACTACGTACCTGGAAAATTGGGTATATTGAGCATGATTTGTTTGGTTTTTTATGGTTTGAAAAGGCGAGGGTATGAATTTTATGGATGAGTACGTACGTGTCATCGTCAGCTTTCATGAACCAGTCCGCGTCGTCTATATGGTTCTGGTAGATATAGAGGAATGCAGCTTTTGTTTTCGCCCAAAGGTTGTTTCTGCCTTCGTGGACCGGTAACTCGATTGCAGGCAATGAATTATCTGAAGTGAAATCAATAATATTAGCATAAATAATTTATCAATTTAGTTATGAGTGTTTCTCGAAATGAATATTGATCGATTCTTTGTTTATTAGGGATTTATTGTTGATAGGTACGTACACAATTTCACTGGTTTTCATATTTTCTAATTAAATATTGTTTTAGGTGGTCCATGTCCATATAGAACTTTACGTTATCCAATAATCATACGCCAGTAAGACCAAAAAGCATTTCTATATTTGTGGTTTAGTTTTCTTTTAACACTAAAATTTTTAAGTATAATTTGCATAAATATTGAAATTCAAACACAGGGCTCAATACTTTTGCAACTGATAGTAGGTATAATACCTTTTTTCTTTTCGAAATAGTAATAGCATTTCAATTTTTCTTCTGGTCCACAATATTCAAGTTACAAACAATCTTGAAAGAACCAAAAGTTCAAAAGATAATGTAATTATTACCAGGTTTTGAGCTCATGAACAGCAACTTATTGCAGCGTTTCCCCCACGTGTTCTTCACGTGTTTCGCCTTCTTCTCGTGGTTGCTAGGGCCTGTCATCACCCAGCATAACACGCGTACTTTCTCCTTCAGATCCTTGGCCACAGACTGGTCTTCGTGCTTGTGGAATTCCTCGTCATGTTGATGCTGACCCATGTCGGCAACTGGTCCTTCCAAGTCTCGCATCTCCATGCTGCTGTGTGCGTGGTCGAACCATACCGGATGTGGAACGAAATAAAAAGTGCACGTGAAACCCACAACGAATCCCAGGATCAGAGTGAAGATCAGCTGTTTGTTTATCGGAACCCTGAAAATTGAGAAATGTCCAAAGTTTAGATATGTTAAAGGCAACAACATTTTGGCTAATAATGTTAGGCTTTTTGTTGGCGTTGCTTTGGGATATCTTATCTACATCCGTTTTTTGTTGTTGATATCTGCATTTCCTGATTATTTTGCCTATATACATACAACAATGTAAATATGTATATATCAAGGTGAACTTGGTTTTTGGAATTTTGTTTTGTTATACAATTTTTTTTGAATTAATATTTTCTCCGTTGGCTGTCGCATTTCCTTTTGTTTATGGCGTTATGGTTGAAATTTATTCAACAATGGTTGCAAAAGTTATAAACATTTTTCTGTAGCAATTGATTGAAATACGTTTGCTATTCCGACGGACATTATTGCCATTTAGGGGTTCTTGTCGATGGGGCAAAACTCTGAGGGTCTGACGGTTACTAGAACTTTTAATTGCCTACAATTTGAGGTATGATAGAAATTTATGCAAGAATTTTCGCAAAAGTTATAGACATTTTGCTGCAGCAACTGAATGAAGTACGTTTGCTATTCGAACGGACATTTTCGCGATTTAGGGGTTCTTGTCGATGGAGCAAAATTCCGAGGGTCTGACGGCTACTAGAACTTTTAATTACCTACAATGTGAGGTATGATAAAAATTTATGCAACAATTTTTGCAAAAGTTATAGACATTTTGCTGTAGCAACTGAATGAATACGTTTGCTATTCGAACGGACATTATCGCGATTTAGGGGTTCTTGTCGATGGGGCAAAACTCTGAGGGTCTGACGGCTACTAGGACTTTAAATTACCTACAATTTGAGGTATGATAGAAATTTATGTAAGAATTTTTGCAAAAGTTATAGACATTTTGCTGCAGCAACTGAATGAAATGCGTTTGCTATTCGAACGAACATTATCGCGATTTAGGGGTTCTTGTCGATGGGGCAAAACTCTGAGGGTCTGACGGCTACTAGAACTTTTAATTACCTACAAGTTGAGGTATGATAGAATTTTATGCAAGAATTTTTGCAAAATTTATAGACATTTTGCTGCGGCAACTGAATGAAATTCGTTTGCTATTCGAACAGACATTATCGCGATTTAGGGGTTCTTGTCGATGGGGCAAAACTCTGAGGGTCTGACGGCTACTAGGACTTTAAATTACCTACAATTTGAGGTATGATAGAAATTCATGCAAGAATTTTTGCAAAAGTTAGAGACATTTTGCTGCAGCAACTGAATGAAATGCGTTTGCTATTCGAACGAACATTATCGCGATTTAGGGGTTCTTGTCGATGGGGCAAAACTCTGAGGGTCTGACGGCTACTTGAACTTTTAATTACCTACAAGTTGAGGTATGATAGAAATTTATGCGAGATTTTTTGCAAAAGTTATAGACATTTTGCTGCGGCAACTAAATGAAATACGTTTGGTATTCGAATGGACATTATCGCGATTTAGGGGTTCTTGTCGATGGGGCAAAACTCTGAAGGTCTGACGGCTCCTAGAACTTTTAATTGCCTACAATTTGAGGTATGATAGAAACTTATGCAAGAATTTTTTAGTAGGCCAAATAGAGCAGTAAATTTCAATCATAGGAGCATTGGTTTATCAAATAGATGATCAGATGGTTGATATTTTAAGCATGCAATTAACACTTTGTGTGCAATAAAAACTACTTTGGAGTCTCGTAACTTTACCTGTAGTTCAGAACGTTTAAATTTAAAATCTAAACGTGAAAATACGTTAAAGTTTGCTATTTTGGACCCCAAAACTTGACTGTCCTTGAAGAAATCATTTATATATTCAAGAATCTTTATGTAAATTTATTTATTAACACGCATAAACACGTTTTATAAATTTAATAACACATAAATAGTACATAGGCGACCGTTACAACAAATTAATTACCAGTGGTAACAAAAATCCCCCCAAAAAACCTAATGCAGGACCAGCCTCACCAACGTCTCTACGGACATGGCTAAACCGGCCAACATTCCGATGACGGTGACGTTGAACAAGATCTTGTCCTTCGTGCCTCCCTTCAGATAAATCGGCAGACCATTATCCTCCTGAAATTTCTTCTGGTTCGCCTTCAGTCTTAGGATACGTTTTGGAACAGGCTCGGCAGCGAACCGTATAGCAGCAGTCCTAAAATGCCTTATGGGTGTCACCAATGCGGTCATCACTGCTTGTCTTGCAGCCATCGTAAACCAAAATTTGGTCGATGGTAATGTCACATTGACAATTCGGAACGGTCGCCTACTATGCAAAATTAGCTTTTGACAGTAGGGTATGTACGATGTACGTTACTCGTTTTAAAAATAAAATGACAAACTTGACTTTAATTGAAGAGAAAACGCCGTTTGACATTTGAATGAGAATTTGTTCTAGTGCCGCAGGGTGGGGTATTTGGCCCGAAATCCTGACCAAAATTATTTTTTTACCTATAAGAAGGCTACTTATTTGAGTATTGCGGTACAAATTACATATCTTTACAACAGAGAAATGTTTATAACTTTTACAAAAACTGTTTAAATCCTTTTCTTTTAGGGCAAATTGTAGGTAATTGATTGGGATTATACTTTAAATGATTACATTAAAAGCTGAAAACCCTCCACATTACGATATTATGTATGACACCAAGTGGAGCGAGTTGATATTTTGGTTGGCTGTGATAACAACAGGTTTATAACTTTTTCAAAAATTATTATATAACTTTCCACGATATACTAAATTATAGGTAATTAGATGGGGTAGTCCTATTCATGAACGCAAAATGTTTTGCTCTGAGGTGAAGAACCCCTAAATAACGATATTGTACTTATGTTGTGTGGCTTCAACTGAACATTACTTTGTGCTGCTTTAGCAAAATGTTATCACTTTTATAAATGTTGTCCTATAATTTTCTGTCATGCGTCAAATTGAAGATCATTAATGGGGGTTAAATCCTTTGGTAGTCGATTTCGGAACATTTTGGAAATACATGCTATGATTGTTACCATACACAATTTAATAATCTAACAAATGTGAATATTTATAAAATAAAAACAAACGTCAATTTTTTAGGTGTAAAGGTACCAGTGCTTTAAATCTGCAACGTTTTCAAAAAATAGTTTATTATTCAAATATGAGTATTTCCAACGGCTTCCGAGATGACGCACTATTTCTGTCTTATTTAACACCAATATTAACAGCAATATTGTTATGCAAAATAAAATTTGTGGAATGCTTCATTTGTTTTTTTTTATTTGATTATAGAAGATATTATAATATTAAATGTACATTCAGCGAAAAATACGACAGTTTCAATGAATAATTACACTTATTCCAGTTTTTCTTTTGTCACAAAATGTTATATGGAATTTCAAAGCGCTTTTTTGTTTGTAGATGACGAACCGGGAACGTCTCCATCACACCTAAACCTAAACTCTAAACTAAGACACTCAAATTCAGCATAAAATTGTTTTTTTTATAACAGCGAATGTTCTCGGCCCTGCAATAAACAAAATTGTGGGTAAATTTTAATCAAAACAATGTCGAATCAAAGTTCATACTTGGTTCGAAAGAAGGTATAACAAAAAAGTCACATTTTTCCTTAAAACACAAAATTGCAACCGTTTTCAAGAGCGTCAACTTATGTGCATCCATGTTCAGCCATAGTCAAATCTAACTTTTGGCTGACAAGGAATTTAACAATTTAGAAATTTGTTTTATGGCCAGCTTTTTCCATCAAATACCCGAATGTGTGTCGTTAGAATGAAAATATCTGTCAAATGCTGGCTAACTAGTTGTAATGCAGACACGACCGATCTCGATCAAATAGAATTTGCTCATGCAGCTAAACTATTAATGTTACCAAGAAATTTCATAGACATAAATTATTCAGAATTTCGCCTACTTTAATGTTAATATTTAACTATTTTGACGAAATTGCAGAAATGGCGGCTTATTTGGAAAATCGTTGAAAAATGCTAACAAAAAACGGGTACACGCACACGTCCATACTATGTGATACTACGTATGATAAAGTAAAATGAAAGGGCAATTGTTTTCTCAAACAATCGTATGTGATGCTATAAAATGTGTATTATATGAGACCTGGCAACGTTATTCTTAACAAACTTACGTGTATCTACGCAAGAGCTTCATTTGTAGAACATAACATAATTATATAACGATATATCACATCACTAATTGCTCGCTGAAATGAGCGCAAAAGTATAGATTAACGATGATGAAAGAAGCCGCTGCACAGCACATTGTCAAGTAACGCCTCCGTTTAAACTAACTTGCAGAGGCAATACGTATATGTACAAGATAGCGAAGTGTGTACTGGTAAATTAATTTAACTATCAACGATGACATAAATTCTCAAACCGACGCAATCTTTGCAGCAATTAGTTTACCATACCACTGTAAGTAGGCTTACCATACATCCCGGTTTGACCGGAAAATCAAATGTATAAGAAATAGAAAACAATTGTTACTATGTTTGCTTCATATGACAAATTCGTAGGTAATGAATCGTTGTATTTACTCATTTACGCTGAGAAACTTTCTTTGTGGCATACAACCCCTAAATTACAGTAATTTTGTCTACTACATACTTATTTGAGTATTGCAGTACAAATTGCATATCTTTACAACAGAAATTTTTTTATAACTTTTACAAAAACTGATTAAATCCTGTTCTCTTAGGCCAAATTGTAGGTAATTGATTGGGATTATACTTTAAATGATTACATTAAAAGCTGAAAAGCCTCCACATTACGATATTATGTATGACACCAAGTGGAGGGAGTTGATATTTTGGTTGGCTGTGATAACAACATGTTTATAACTTTTTCAAAAATTATTATATAACTTTCCACTATATACTAAACTATAGGTAATTAGATGCGGTAGTCCTATTCATGAATGCAAAATGTTTTGCTCTGAGGTGAAGAACCCCTAAATAACGATATTGTACTTATGTTGTGTGGCTTCAACTGAACATTACTTTGTTCTGCTTTAGCAAAATGTTATAACTTTTCTAAATGTTGTTCTATAACTTTCTGTAATGCGTCAAATTGAAGATCATTAATGGGGGTTAAATGTTTTGGTAGTCGATTTCGGAACATTTTGTAAATACATGCTATGATTGTTATCATACACAATTTAATAATCTAACAAATGTGAATACGTATAAAAAACAAACTAATAATTATTAAAATATGCGTATTTCCAACGGCTTCCGAGATGACGCACTATTTCTGTCTTAGTTAACACCAATAGTAACAGCAATATTGTTCTGCAAAATAAAATTTATGGAATGCTTCATTTGTTTTTTAAATTTTATTATAGAGGATATTATTATATTAAATGTACATACAGCGAAAAACGCGAGAGTTTCAATAAATAATTACACTTATTCGAGTTTTTGTTTTGTCACCAAATGTTATATGGACATTTCAAAGCATTTTTTGTTTGTAGATGACGAACCGGGAACGTCTCCATCACGTCTTAGATTTTCGTTACGCGGACTTCTTGGTTTGGAATCTATGAAAACAAAATTGAAACGATATCTCACATCTCTTGTGACAAAATCAGTGTCACCATCACGTCTTATATGTGCACAGTAATTACTATTATTCACTTTCCTAATATAAATTATTTTCTATTTGATATTTGACATTTGGCAAATATTTGATATATGGCAAGTATACAAATATGAAACCCTGGCTTTACATAATCTCTTAGGACGTTTTTCTTATTTAAATAATCTAATACCTTTATCTTTGGCTGCCATTTGTTTGCCAATTGTTAGTCGAATTACTTGAACATAATATTTTGCAATTCCAATAGCTTAAAGATTAACATATCTTAACCCCTTTGACTTTGATTACAATATCTTTATAATGACTTTTGGCCACATTTTTCAGTCTCCTGGGCCATTGTAAAATATAGCAAATCGGTTTAAAAGAAAAATTGGTATTTATCAATAATCACATAGATTAGTAATTACTAGTTTAGGGATTACGATTATCAACGGAAATTACACATTCAATGGACAATAAATAAATAAAGACGAGATTAAAACAAATTCGCAAAAATAATACAATTTGGACGAAATTATGCAAAAGCAAGCCTTTTTACTTCATCATACGTAGTATGACAGTTAGCAAAGTTTCGTCAAAATTGCTAAATTATAAATTAAAGTAGAAAAAATCCTGAATAATTTATGTTTATGACATATTTTGGTAAGATTAATAGTTAAGCTGCATGAGCAAATACTATTTCATCGTGTTGCATTAAAACTAGTTAGTCAGGATTTGACAGATATTTTGATACTATTGACTGTATTGTGAAAACATCAGATATTGACACAGTTTGACTGTTAAGTATCTATAAAGTTATGTCTCTGGCCACATCAGATTTTTTTTTTGTCTGAATCAATAAGTATCCAATACAAAAGTTGTAGATCATGATAAAATCTGCAACTTTTGTAGAGATTACTATACAGATAACCTAAAAACATCGGAGAAAAATGCGAAAAAATTGATGAAAATCGTTTTATCTAGTAGTTTTTACTTTTGATTTTCGTATAACCCATTTCTTGTTATTACAAGTTTAAATTTATTTTTGTTTTAAATTTTATAAATATACATTTTAGAATATCGAATAATATGACGTACCCATTTTCTAAATTGTAATACATATTTGATATTTGATGCACTTCTGAAATATTTGATTACAAACATTCGAATGGCCTGGTGCTCTGATAAATATCTGCAAATATGCTCAGGGATGTTTACATAAAATGTTTACAAAAAAGGGGAAAACTAGGCTATAGTAACCTCGAATTCTCTAATAGATACTGTGATTTTTAAAGTAGTGACTTCAAGAAAATAACAACGGATTGTATACATAAACTAGAAATCGAGATTAAGACTCAATAATAACACTGTCTTTAATTTTTTCTGTGTATTTTTTCTGCTTCTCAAGTGTTTTCTTATGAATTTCGTCTGTTATATAATCCGAACATCAGATATACCAAAATTATCAACAATTTGGAAGTTCCCACAAAAGTAAATTTGAATACCAAATAACGCATATATTTCAACACAAAACAGCCAAAATTACTGTGCACAGATAAGACGTGATGGTGACATTGATTTTGTCACAAGAGATGTGAGATATCGTTTCAATTTTGTTTTCATAGATTCCAAACCAAGAAGTCTGCGTAACGCAAATCTAAGACGTGATGGAGACGTTCCCGGTTCGTCATCCACAAACAAAAAGTGCTTGGAAATGACATTTAACATTTTGTGACAAAAGAAAAACTGCAATAAGTGTAATTATTCATTGAAACTCTCGTATTTTTCGCTGAATGTACATTTAATATTATATTTTCTTTAATCAAATATGTATTTAAAATGTTCCGAAATCGACTACCAAAGGATTTAACCCCTATTCAATGATCTTTAATTTGACGCATGACAGAAAATTATAGAACAACATTTAGAAAAGTTATAACATTTTGCTAAAGCAGAACAAAATAATGTTCAGTTGAAGCCACACAACATAAGTACAATATCGTTATTTAGGGGTTCTTCACCTCAGAGCAAAACATTTTGCATTCATGAATAGGACTACCGCATCTAATTACCTATAATTTAGTATATGGTGGAAAGTCATATAATAATTTATGAAAAAGTTATAAACATGTTGTTATCACAGCCAACCAAAATATCAACTCCCTCCACTTGGTGTCATACATAATATCGTAACGTGGAAGGTTTTCAGCTTTTAATGTAATCATTTAAAGTATAATCCCAATCAATTACCTACAATTTGGCCTAAGAGAAAAGGATTTAATCAGTTTTTGTAAAAGTTATAAACATTTTTCTGTTGTAGAGATATGTAATTTGTACCGCAATACTCAAATAAGTAGTAGACAAAATTACTGTGATTTAGGGGTCGTATGCCACAAAAAAAATTATAATTTCGTTTTTTTGTTTTATTGTAACACAGTGTAATTTTCTGTTGGTAACATGAATAAACTTATAAATTATTTTAACGACTGTTGGGCTATTTTTAAAAACAAAAATGTACGTTTTGATAAACGCAAGTTTAACAAATACAAATGTGACAAATAATAAATTAGGCCGACATACCTTGACCGATTTCTGTTCAGTTGCATTATTAATGCACTTGTGCATGTGCATACATGCTATATAATTACAAATTTACAACTGCAGATAATAGTTTTGGTTATATACATAAGATATAACATAATCTTACCACGTTTTATAGCTTCGAGATAATAGAAAGAAGATAACTACACTCGCGTGCAAAAAAATCAGCCCAACTATATTGTATGTGAACTTTAAAGTTAAGTATCTTAAATTGACAAAATTTTATATAAAAATTCTATTGTGAAAGAAGTAAGAGGTCTTAGCGATACTTTTTAAGCAAAGAAGTTCCCAAAACTTTTTTAATAACATGTGTGACCTCTTCGTGTACTAAAAACAGCTATCATGCAGTTATTCAGTGAAATAATTAAATTTGGAAAGAATTAGGTGAACTGATTACGAATTTTCGTCAAGTTTTCGTCAAAAAGCTGAAACCCTATGTCCTTGAAACCTAAAAAAAGTCACACAGTAAACCCTAAACTCTGTACTTCTGCCTAAAATCTGAAATGGTTAGTTTTGCAGATACCTATTGTATCTTTAGTTACTTTAGGAACTACTGTTGAAGTTTGCATCATACATATACGGTAGAAAATATCATAAATAACAATAACAAATTCCTCTGTATTATCAAAACATTTCTGCATGGAATAAATTTCACAAAAAATCCGGCTATTGTATTTGTCTGCTAACGTTAACGTCTCGAAATAAAAATTAAGTGTGAATATCAGTCTATAACAGCACCCTTTCTGTTTAAATTAAGTATCAAGCATAAAATGTTCGTTTACACCAACATCTTGCTATAATAGGAAGAACAGATTTTGCAAGTACTAGATATAATTCGATATGGAGACAAACCTTTTCAACTTGCTTAAGTCTCTTTAGTTACTTTACCCTCAACAACAGGGAAGAAACATAAACGTAAAAATAAAGCAATTTGTGGAGGATTTCTTTACCTGGATTCAGTGATGTACTACAGAATATAAAATTAGTAAATAGGTTATAAAATACGGCGAAACAGTTTCTTCCGGTTTAATGATTTTACCATAAACTAAAAAATTTAATATTTTCATACGAAGCATCTCGAGTTTGTGATGAGCTGTGACAGAGGTAATATGGCCACTTTTGTCATTTCTTCATCGCACAATTATCGCTTTTTTTAGTGGAAAAGTTTTGTCAGAAAGGGCACTTAGAGAAAAACATCTATAATGTATGGTTGGGATATTTGAACTGTATTTGAGAAAACCGAAAAATGTACAGGTATCTAATATTAATTTTTTTAATGACAAGAAATTGATTATTTAATATTCTAAGAAGTTGCACTGAATATTTCATCAATTTCGAACAATAAATATCGTTTTCACATGAATAAACATCCATGACATCCCATTCTAAAGTTATCCAATTTTATCTTAAAGAAGAAAAAACACGTCAAAATGTTTTATTGGCATCAATATGGAAAATTGAAAATTTGGCTCGATCAAACAACTTCTTTTGCCGTGACTATTCTTGAAAAATTTTACAAAAATGCAAAATTTTTTAACAAATTTATTATGTAAGAGCAGGTTATTATCTAATAGAGTATATTTTGTTTATTATTGATGTCAATACGCACAGTTTGACACTTTTTAACTATTTATTACGAAAATAACATACCCATTCCTCTTTGTATGCATTGTCAACACACTTGTGAATGCCTTTATTACAGCTTGACAACTACTATCTATAATTTCGATTGCATTGACACAAAGGTACGCTTTGCGCTATACCAAGTATTTGTTATGAAATGTATGCCAGCCAAAGTATTATAAAATTTATCATTGTAGGGCAGTTAGGAAAAAAAACGCAAGCTACTAGCACGCAGATAGCTATGTGTTATTCATTTTATTGTAATGTTTACGCATAATTGCATAGACAAAGTAAACAGACGACTTCATAACGCAAGTTAAATTTTATACAGTTGTGGGTAAGACAGGTTACTGTTTCAACAAATTTATAACCTTAAAAATGAGAAATTTTGATCTCGAAGTTCCGCATTTACTCAACAGATGTCTCAAAAAACTGTTAAATATCTTGATAGACTGTCTGATGTTCAATTTTCTGTGAATTTAATCATTTAATTAATTAAGTTAATTAGGTCATTAATCTAAGGAACTTCCAGACACAAATAAACTAGCTTTTAGCATTTTTGAGAAATTCTGCATGTATAGAAACGTAGTTGGTACAAAAGCACCTCTATTAGATTTCTAAAACTTGCAAAATAGCGACTTTTTGCATCTATTTATCGTAAACTGCGTTAGTTCCTGTCGCAACACTGCAACAGTCCCGACCTTGGGCCCTTTTGATTAACTCCGTTTATCACAGTGTGTATTACAAATCATGTTAATTACAATTTACCACTTGCAACGAGCATATAATCCAACCCACACATAAATAAATATTATCGGGAGTTTTGCGGTCGCTTTTTCACCGCAGATACTATAAAGCAATCGTGAAACAGACAGCATCCGTAAAAAAATACGTCAAAACAAAATTATAACCTACAAACTTACCCTTTGAACGAACGAAGATGTGCCATTGTCGCACCCTTGACGAAATCAACCCCACACCTGCAACCTACGATTAAGGGCTGCTACATATGCCCATTTCCGTGCTGATTTTCCGTCATTTTCACGTAAATATTACACGAATTTCACTTTCGCGAAAAGACCACTGCTGTTTAGTTTTTGGTTCACTTCTTGTAAGTTGCCATCCCTGATTAGCGAAGAGATGCCGATGCGGTAATAAAACTGTTTTTTCGATTATTTAAATGATCTTTTGGGCTATTAAATCGTCAGTTTTGCGTATTACGTAGTTTTTATTAAGATTTTTCTGGTTAAAATGTGTTTGTTATTGATTTTAGGGGAAATTTCTTGAATTTCTGTTTCGAACTTCGAAGGAAACTAAGCGGATAATTAAAATATAACAGGGTTTTATGTTTAAATGTAAACTGTGTGTCGTAAAACTAAATATTTATAAGTTTAAGCATGATATTCGTTTTGTGGCGACAAATTTGAATTGTTTATTTATTACAACAAGGGATTTTCTTGAGTTTAGGTTGGCACAGGCTGTGAACCCTCTTTGACAATCTTTAAAAATAACGCAGGTATTTAGTTAATATTTAAGCTTTTACTTATTAAACCGTCTTAACAAACGATAATTAGTTAAGCATTTATGATTTCTACTTAAACAATCAACATTCGAAGAAAAGTAAACCATGGTGACTTCTCCGATCTAACGTTGGTAGCACGTTTGAAAAGTGTTTAGTAACTTATAAACGAATTTGTTACCGTGTGCAGTGTGGTGACATGTCTTTTATGTTATTTAAATACAAATTCTTCATCTAAACGGTGTTAAAACGGTCAACATGTCCACATTTTGTAGTTTTGAAACATCGACCTGCAGTACTGGCAATGAAACGCGACATAATAGCATGAAACAGTTCATAAACGCCGTAAGGGACTTTTCACAAACACGAGCCGAAGATACAGCTACACTAATAAACCGACATTTGCAGGTATTTACGCAATAATTTAACGTTAAAACTATGATTTAATACTTGATTACTTTTAGATTTTGGCAGCTACGATTGACCTGAGTTTATTCGATCCACACACGAGTGTCGTATCCGAATTCTTCGTGAGTCTACACCAGCTACTGTCGTTGTTAGAGCCCCGTTCGGCTCTAGCGTGGAGTTGCGTGAATGTTCTATCGACGTGTTGTAAGAATTCCGCCGCAAGGGTTGCGTTGATCCATACGTACCAGTTTTTGCCGCCGCTGTCGCGCTTGTTAGGCGATCACTTGACGTTGGAAAAGAAAATTCGACTGTTAACGTTGATGCAAGAGCTTACCTGCGGGATTAGGATTTCCTGGCAGATACCGCACTTGTCGCATTTGATGGCTACGCTGACAAGATGGGTGAATTCGGGAAGTGACGATATTATAGCACTTTCTTTGGCCGTTTTGGTTAATTTGTGTTATAAGAATTTGCCGGCAATTTATACGTTGTCGAGGTGTGTCGATATGAAGAAGTTTATGAAGAGTGTTATGGGTTTAGTGGTGAGTTTTTAAATTTTTATGCTTCTTTTTTTTATGGTGATTTGAGGGAAATAAAGTACATTAATGTCGTTAAGAAATCAAAACATGTTTTTTCCGTATATAGAAAGAAGTTGTAGATAAACATTTGCTCTACAGCGAGATCATATTGTATATCTTGACATACTTTGAAAGATTGATAAATAAGTTTTCGTTAAATGTCTAACGCGGTAGGTCTATGGCCAACAGTTTTGTTTCTTTATCCTGGGTAGTTAAGAATGATTTTTTCAAAAATGCTCGTTTTTTTACTTTATTTTCACAATACTATAGAAACAATTCGTAATAGGCTAATACAAGTAGATGTTACAATAATTACGATAAAAATCTTAATCAAAAACTGTAAATATATACCTACTATCGGTATCGGGAAGCTTGTTACTCTGCACACGAGCGACTATCAAAATTTTCTGCCCCTAGGTTTGGACAGAAGCACCGAGAGAAGTGTAAAAATGTACCCTATTTAAACAGTTTTTAATAAACGCTGCCCTTTCCTAACTTTTTTCTCCTTAACCGCTTCCCAAAAAAAAATCAAATTTACACAGAGTAGGTCACAAGATCTTGTCTACAGATTGGCATTTGTATTTTCCTAATTTTTGCTTGCAATAACGGCTATAAACAAGGTTTACATGAAAGCGGATATCTCGGCAACGAGTATTAGCACGACAACGCGACAGGGACGAAAACAATCGCAAAATATTGTTAAATGAGACTATTGAAATAGAAACACATTTCAGATGTTCATCAATTTTATAAAGCGATATAAATATATAATATAATTTTGATATACCGCGCTGAATCAACAGCAGCAATCAAATTTAATATTATCAGGTAGCAGCAAACAAATACAATAACATAAGAAATTATTTTTTCTTAATCATGAAGTTTCTACGAATAATGTTTCTTGAGTAACTGCGTTGCGTCCGTACGTGTTTTGCAAGTCTTTAGCAAAAATGTTGAAGTATTATTCCACGGAAGTAAAACAATTAATTATCAATGTCAGAAATTTCTTTCTCAATTAACTATAGCTAGCACAGCTGTTGTATATGTCAAAAATCACCATCAAGAGAAGGTACTTCTATTAGATTTAATAGCAAAAAAAAATCAGATGTAATGAAGTAAAATTATTGCGGTTACCTGTAGCACATTGCGAGTTTAATGCAATTGAATTAATCTGGGCTTACGTAAACAATAATGTTGCAAAAAGCCAAAATAATTATTTATTTATTAACTGCGTTGTCCTGCTATTGTTCAATTCTGAGATATCCGCGCCTATAAAAAACTTGCTTACAGACTTTATTACATACAAAATCAGCAAAATAGAAGTGCCAATCTATAGCAGAGACTCTAAAAAATCGGAAAGTCATGCTTTTGTTTTAAAACCGCAAAAATTGGTTGCCTTTTTCTACTTCTCTCGCACTCGTGGCCAAACCGATGGTCAGAAAAATTTGATAGTCACTCCTGTTATATAGAAATGATTCAGGAGTATAACGCACTTTACTTATTTTTCTTAACTCCGGCCGTTTCATAGTTACGTGCCTTCAATCACAGGGCTCAATACTTTAGCAACCGATAGAGTTACATTAAAATAAAACAACTAACAAAGGATTGACATCAAGTATACATAATTATAATGGTTATTTAAGGGCATCAGATTTGAAGTACACATCTGCAAGCTGCTCATAATCCTCGAGCACATGTACGGAAAGGTTCCGCAGGAGTCCCTGCTCAAATTAACAGGCGTTACGTTCAAATCTATGGGCGAAGCGTTCCGAGCCAAGGACAACATTCTGCTTAGGCACGTCATCGAGTTTTTCCTCGACATCAAGCTACAACCAGAACAGGAAAACTTCCTTCTCCACTACGACAAATACGACGCGGAGGTAGAAAATTTACTAACGGTGAGTAATTTAAAAAAATAATATTAATGTTAGAAAACATGGCCGTTCCATTTGCTTCTAAAGTTTGTCTTTTACGAGCTACTTGACTTGTTTTTATGCCATTTAAACCATTAAAAAATGGAAAAAAAACTTATATTTTCTATTTTTTGTATAGATCGTGGAGAATAACGTTTTATGCGCTGGTGACGCTATAAACTCAGATCCAGAATGCGTCTCATTAGTTCTCCAATTCCTACACATGCTAGTCGAGCAAAAGTTGCCGAAGATGGTACTTTTCTACAGCAGGATTACCACTATTTCGCTGCAGTGGATTCATAACGAGGTAGTCTCCGCGCAAGCCCTCTCCATCCTACAAGCAATCTCCGTGAATATCGACTCGTCGAACGCTAAAATCTTGGAACCGATGCTTCCGAAGTTACCCATTTTTCTGGTCGAATTGGAGCACAAGTCTGAAGATACTCCAAGGAACGTCGAATACAACAAGAAACTATCGAGCTTGATGGAACTGTTGGCTTCGCTGGTGCAAGTCGACACTCTCCGAGAGAAAGTTATGTCCTACTTGACGGAAAATCACATGCAAAAAGTCTTCATGCCGATATTGGGCGATCCAACTCTGCGAAAGAAAAATAACGATCTAGATTCCGTTGATACGATCACCGTTTTCGCAAATGCGTTGTCTCTGATCACCGAGATGTCGAGATATAACGAGGACTGGTTTAGATTGCACAGGGATCTTCTACAACACAAGTAAGACTCGTTTATAATATTATCGAACTGCTTTAAATTAGCCAGTATATAATAGTCCAGTCAAATCGTTTTCGAGGGTCCCAGGAAAAAAGCAGAAAAAGACAGCACCCAAAAAAATATATAGAATGAATGAAAAAAAACTTCTGTACTAATTTCCTGACCGAAACACCATTTGGCTGTACTACTAGTGCAGTAACATCGTTTATGCACAAATTAAATAAAACAGGTTCCAAAACACAACCTTGAGGTACCCCCAAGCTGTTTACTTGACCTGTTTTCAAACCATTTCAATTTTTATCTTCTGCTTCCGTAAGTTCCAATTTTTGTAATAACTTGTGATGACAAGTAGTCTCAATAGCTCTTTTTTAGTCTACGAAAAGTGCTACTATCGTTTTCCTGTCTTTTTTTGCTAAACTCATTTGTGATTGTATCCATGAAAGAACTAAATTCAGCAGTAATGAGTATCGACTGACTTACTCATGAATAACGAATAACTTACTCATGAGTAACAATACCTTACTCATGAGTAACGAGTAAGTTACTAATGAGTAACGAGTAACTTACTCATGAGTAACGAGTAACTTACTCATGAGTTACGAGTAACTTACTCATTACTCATGAGTAATACGTAACCGATTTTTTTTTGCCGTTTCCAGACAGATCCACATACTGATAGCGCAGGCGCTGTACAACAGTCCGGAGAAGGTGCGCTCTCAGATACTACAGTTGATGTCGCTGCCGACGTTTCCTAGGAGGGAGGTTGCCAAGGCGATGGTTACGATCCAGCCGATGACGACGCAGGTCGAGGAGAAGCCGAACAGCGGCGCGCCCGCGCAGCAGATGATGGACGGTTTCTGCTTCCCGAACATGTCGAAGGCGCAGTCCGAAAAGCTGGACGAGCTGCTGCACAAGTTGCGCGAGACGCTCGGACAGAATAACTTGTTTAACGTCGCAACTTCGGAGGTTATGGAGCTGTACGAGTATAAGCTGTCGTCGATGGGGCACGCGGAACGCGCCGCGGTCGCAAGTGTGGAAGCAGCTTCGCAAAGGTACGATACAAATTAAAATTTTTAGATTTTTTGCCTTTGATATTGCACAATTTCTTGTTCAATATCATTCAATTGTGTGTTGTGGTTCTTTTTGGTTGTAGATTTATATTATTATTTAATTTTAATAATTATTTAGTTATTAATAATATATTGTATTAATTCTTTAGATATTCCTCTATCTCATACCGCAACCAACTTTCTGTTTTACACTATACACTAGACCAGATATTTTACAACTTTCGGTGCAAATTCTTGTACAGTGTAAAAACAACAACGTACCGAAATAGAGATTTCACTAAAATATTTTCAGGTGTATCCACCTGGACCACCACATCGCTCAGCTGACCGCAGAGCTATCGAAAACCAGGCAGCTCCTTTTCCACGCGCAGCAGAACCAGGAGGAGACGACGAGGGACCGCGATTCGCTACTGGAGAGGAACAAGGAGTATTCTGCGAAATGGGAAGCGGAGAAGGGAAGGACCAAGGTCCTGACGAGTCAGCTGACGCACAAAGAGAAGGCACTACAGGAGACGGAACACACCCTCGAGGAGACATCGAAGAGACTGAAGGAAGTAGACACGGAGAAGAACAGCCTCGAGGAGCACGTGGCGTACTGTAAATCGGTGATGCAGAAGTTGCAGGACACGCTCGTGAAGAAGGAGAAGGCCTACGAGAAGAAGGAGGAGATGCTGTCAAAGGCGAATCTCAGTATCGAGCATCTGAAATCGGTGAGTTGGTTGAGTGGTCAAAACTCTAAATTTAATGGCAGAATTTTGATTAAACTTGGCTAGATTGTTTAATATAATTCCAGAAATGATATAAATCGCCTTAGAGTCTTCAGCACCCCTTGAGAGTGTCTGTGTGATTTTTTAAAACCTCCATAACTTGCAGAATTGCTCTAAAAACTGTTAAAAAATCATAACTCTAAAACTAACGAGAGAATTTTGATTAAACTTGGCGAAATTATTTGATATAATTCCAGAAATCATATAAATCTCCTTAGAGTCTTCAGCACCCCTCGAGAGTGTCTGTGTGATTTTTTAATACCTCCATAAGTTGCAGAATTGCTCTAAAAACTGTTAGAAAATCGTAACCCTAAAACTAACCTGAGAATTTTGATTAAACTTGGCGAAATTATTTAATATAATTCCAGAAATGATATAAATCTCCTTAGAGTCTTCAGCACCCCTTGAGAGTGTCTGTGTGATTTTTTAAAACCTCCATAAGTTGCAGAATTGCTCTAAAAACTGTTAAAAAATCATAACTCTAAAACTAACGAGAGAATTTTGATTAAACTTGGCGAAATTATTTAATATAATTCCAGAAATAATATAAATCGCCTTAGAGTCTTCAGCACCCCTTGAGAGTGTCTGTGTGATTTTTAAAACCTCCATAAGTTGCAAAATTGCTCTAAAAACTGTTAAAAAATCATAACTCTAAAACTAGCAAGAGAATTTTGATTAAACTTGGCGAAATTATTTATAATTTAATTTATAACATAAGAAATGATATAAATCTCCTTAGAGTCTTCAGCACCCCTTGAGAGTGTCTGTGTGATTTTTTAAAACTTCCATAATTTGCAGAATTGCTCTAAAAACTGCTAAAAAATCATAACTCTAAAACTAACGAGAGAATTTTGATTAAACTTGGCGAAATTATTTAATATAATTCCAGAAATGATATAAATGTCCTTAGAGTCTTCAGCACCCCTTGAGAGTGTCTGTGTGATTTTTTAAAACTTCCATAAGTTGCAGAATTGCTCTAAAAACTGTTAAAAAATTATAACTCTAAAACTAACGAGAGAATTTTGATTAAACTTGGCGAAATTATTTAATCAAATTCCAGAAATGATATAAATCACCTTATAGTCTTCAGCACCCCTTGAGAGTGTCTGCGTGATTTTTTAAAACTTCCATAAGTTGCAAAATTGCTCTAAAAACTGTTAAAAAATCATAACTCTAAAACTAGCAAGAGAATTTTGATTAAACTTGGCGAAATTATTTATAATTTAATTTAATTTATAACATAAGAAATGATATAAATCTCCTTAGAGTCTTCAGCACCCCTTGAGAGTGTCTGTGTGATTTTTTAAAACTTCCATAAGTTGCAGAATTGCTCTAAAAACTGCTAAAAAATCATAACTCTAAAACTAACGAGAGAATTTTGATTAAACTTGGCGAAATTATTTAATATAATTCCAGAAATGATATAAATGTCCTTAGAGTCTTCAGCACCCCTTGAGAGTGTCTGTGTGATTTTTTAAAACTTCCATAAGTTGCAGAATTGCTCTAAAAACTGTTAAAAAATTATAACTCTAAAACTAACGAGAGAATTTTGATTAAACTTGGCGAAATTATTTAATCAAATTCCAGAAATGATATAAATCACCTTATAGTCTTCAGCACCCCTTGAGAGTGTCTGCGTGATTTTTTAAAACTTCCATAAGTTGCAAAATTGCTCTAAAAACTGTTAAAAAATCATAACTCTAAAACTAACGAGAGAATTTTGATTAAACTTGGCGAAATTATTTAGTATAATTCCAGAAATGATATAAATCCCCTTAGACTCTTCAGCACCCGTTGAGAGTGTCTGTGTGATTTTTTAAAACTTCCATAAGTTGCAGAATTGCTCTAAAAACTGTTAAAAAATCATAACTCTAAAACTAACGAGAGAATTTTGATTAAACTTGGCGAAATTATTTAATATAATTCCAGAAATGATATAAATCTCCTTAGAGTCTTCACCACCCCTTGAGAGTGTCTGTGTGATTTTTTAAAACTTCCATAAGTTGCAGAATTGCTCTAAAAACTGTTAAAAAATCATAACTCTAAAACTAACGAGAGAATTTTGATTAAACTTGGCGAAATTATTTAATATAATTCCAGAAATGATATAAATCCCCTTAAGAGTCGTCAGCACCCCTTGAGAGTGTCTGTGTGATTTTCTAAAATTTCCACAAGTGGGAGATCGCTCTAAAATAGTTTAAAAAAATCTCAACTGAAAAATTAACGACAGTAGTCCATAAGAGAGGTATTTTTAATTGCTCATATACTTTTTTTAGGATTGTATTTTAGGACATTATGTATTAACCTTTATACTTTCTATTTTTTCATAGCAACTCAGTCAATTGGAACAACACCTGTCGCAGAAGGAAGCGGAACTTGCCAAATGCAAGACAGAACTTAATGATGTATCGAAGCACTTAATAAACAAGACCCAGATTTTAGAGACGATAACAAAGCTCACAAATAACGGATTTTAAACAAGGATGGTAGAAGCTTGTTTATGTCTTTTTTATTATTTTACAACCAGAAACTTTTTTACTGAATTGTACATAAATATTGATAGTAAATATATTCTATTTTTATAACTCATTTTTTGTTTATTTTATTCTATTCTTTTCAGAGGCTAGTTAAGGGTTTTGAAAATAAAACGGACAAATCAACTTATAAGGTTTATTTAATATTAATATAAAAGACTAATTAATTTTTTTATACAAACAGCAAACTATCTAAAACATTTTTTCAGCATTCCGTAAAATTCACGAAAAACACTATAATTCGATTTTCGGCAAAAACTAATAATACACAGCGGCGGGTCTAACGTGACGCTATTTCCTGCCAAAGCCAAACGATAGTCGGTACAAATTTTCCTACGCCAAACTCTGTTAGTCTTTTGTTAACCACAGCCCCACGATTTTCTTAGATCCGATATAAAGGTTAGTAAGCGAAAATTTCAAAAAAGAGGAAAAACACGGGCTATGGATAATTCTATTTATACGTCAAAAATTCCGACAACTGTCACACGCTAGAAAAATATTTCAACGCTTTTTATCTCTCTGCACACCTTATTTTCCTATCACTATCTATATAAATATATACAATTATGGATACATTAAATTAGAGATATACATACTAATTTATTTATGATTATCACCGACATTTTAGGCTGGTACTATTTTTTTACTACACAAAAAACACTCGATTTTTCTAATAATTAATCTCCTAACCTCTTTTTTGGCTATCAGCGCCATCTATGAGTGACAGGATGTACCGATTTTTCAGATTTTTAGGTTATCCACATAATTTAACCTAATATTTGAGTCTTTTTGCATGAGTTAGGAGAGGGTTTATTATCAAAACTAAGCGTTTTATGTATAAAAAAATAATAAACGCAACCGTAATGTCGCAAAAATGATTCTTTCACGTCACAGTCGAATATGTTAACGTATGAAGTGAAAATGCTCAAATAATGTGATACAAGCCTCGGCAATAGATTGATAATATTTAAAAACAACAATCGGGTAAAATTACATCGAAAATATTTGATTTAAATTGTTATTCGGAGAGAGAGCATTTTTTTGCGGGTTCTATGACAATTTTCAGATATATGCTAACACAGCGTGTCGCTTATGTTACGTAAGATCATAAAATACGGCGCTGCCGTAAAGGAAGCTGAGAATACAGCTCATATAACGATAGTATAATAGAATAAACGTAACCGTCTACAATGTGTTGCATATTTATTTTAAAGTATTGGGTAAACTTACTGTACAATTAAGAAAATACTATCTACGTATCGTGAAACCTTTCGTGCCGTCCGGCCCCCTTGGTAATCTTACAATATTGTCATTTTCTACCTTCGTTTTGTTCTGAATACATATCCTACGAAAAAAGAAAGTATTATTACCAACGGCACTATAACTGGAACTTTTGCAGTCTTCTTTTCACAAAAACTAGGTTAAATTTGGATCAAAAACTGCATAAATTTATAGGTCATATAACTTTTTGAATACCAAACACAAATAGGTTATAAATAAAGTTTTTCTAAGCGTATAAACTTAGCTGTACTTACTTTTCGTCTTCTTTTTCTTGCGAAGAGGCTTCTCCTAATATTCTAAGTCTTGCTTTAGCGTATTCTTGTTCTCGTTCTTTAAGGGATTTCTTAGGTTGAAAGACCTTGGTGTCATTGTTGGTTTGATTGTTGGTAGGCCTTTTAAGGATTTTAACGGTTGGTTCCGGAGGCACGTACTGACTCCTAAGTGCGTCATCGCCAGTTAAAATAATGTCTATGTTTGTACCATTTAATTTGTTGCTGCTGGAACGTACGTTAAGTTAGTTTGTTCGCGACTCGTTTGTCGGACTCACCTTTTACTATCTACGGATCCCTTTGACGGTATTAATTTGTTCAATTTTCTTTCCAAATCCTGCAACAGAGAACATTGTGTTGGTTCTAACCTTTCTTTAAATGGAACAGGAACACATGGTCTGTGTGTGTACTACAAAAGAATGGATTACTGAACCAAATATAAGGGAATATACTTAAGTCTCGCAATTTATAATCTTCGAAATTTGTAAATTTTTTAATTACTTCGGTCTCGTCTATTTGTTCCCAACTTTCTAATATATCTAATTCCTGCTGTTTGGAAGCCATTTTACGGGATTTTGACAGATTTTTTTCTGTGCAAGTATTGCATTACGTCAAATTTTAACACAGTTGTTGGGGATTTAAGTAGCATTATGTTACCACCCACTGTTTATCAAGTCGAAAATAACCTCGCGGAACCAAATACACTACGAAACGTCGAAATTAAGCCATCGAAGCGTCCGATTGGATTATTTCAACGCTTCCACCAATTAAAAACACCCGCCAGATGGAGCGCAAACGAGCTAAGATCGTATTACGTCAAAATTAAACTGATTTTGGGGGATTTAAGCACCTCCATGTTACCAACCATTAAACTTTCGCAAAAAGAAAAATTATCTAATCTTTGCATACAGTCGCAAACATTAAAATTATTACATTATAATAATAATTGTTTACTCGCAATAACGTTTATTCTGTTTACACTACATACACTTATTTACATAATAACATATACATTACTTCAAATCTTTCATAACTTGTCTCAACATTTGGTTGCACAGTGCCGCGTATGGATTCATTTCTATTAGCTGAAATAAGTATAATATTAATGCGTGTAAAGTTATTATAATCGGTTATTTTACCTGTGATTTAGCAAATTGGCTACCAAGCTTTGCTGCTTGGTCAAAATCCTTTTTAGCCCTTTCGTTATCTTCCGATTTCCTGTACAGTAACCCCCTCTGGCAGAGAGCTTGACACAAAGTTCTGTTTTGATTATTTTGTGCCAATTCAATTGATTTTGATAAATCATCCATAGCTTCTAAAAAATTTGCGCTAATTAATTTAAAACATTGATTATAACATTTTATCTACGATTCACACAAATAATGACAATTCTTGTGAATAAAGACTTCATTGTTCGCAAGAAGTGTCATTGATATTTAAAAAAAAAATGGAATTTATGAGTCGTAGATAAAACGTCAAATAATATACTATTAATTACCAGTTCCAGAAGATTTTAATTGATAAACTTGAGCACGATTGTTATACAAAGAAGCTTTATTTGGTGCTATAGCAATAGCGGCGTTTAAAATGCTTATAGCGCCATCTAGGTCGCCGTTTTCGGCTTTGTTTATAGCTTCAACTTCCAGGGCCTTAGCATTTTTTATTTCTGGTGTATCTTCCTCAATATCTGCATTAAATTTTTAGTTATTCGGGTAAAAATATTGAAAATTACCGTACCTGTTATCGTTGGGCTTAATTCTTCTTCATACGATTCCGCTAGTGGTAAATTAGGGTTGAAAATGCAGTTTAGAACTGCTTTATCATGGGTGCTTAGGTCTGACATTGCTTCAGTTGAAAAATTTACTAGCAAATGAAACGATTGCGGATTATATAAACTTGTTTACTTGGATATTTGTACCTCATTTGCATATCTATGCTGTGGAACTGGTTTGATACTACTGAATATTAATTTATGCTATTGGTAAGGTGATATTCTGATAGGAATTCATTGAGTTTTTGTTTGTTTAATTAACATTCTTGTTTGAGTATTTTGTATACTATATATCTAGAAACCAAGTATGTTTAAATTAAAATAATAATTTTAATTGGTTAAATCAATAAATTTATTATTTAAATGTCAACAAAACTTATTTTGTATTAAGAGCTATCCTATCATACCTCAGACAACCTACTTACCTTGCTCTTTATCCAAATTAGTCACAAATAAATAAACAAAACCAAAAAAAAAACTTTAATACTTTTATTAACAAAACAAAATTGCATTTAGTACAATCTTTTATTTATTCTAAATACGTCGTATTGTACATTTACAAACGCAAGGAAATACAGACATCAACAAATTGTGTAAAGTACCCCGTTTGCCCCTACTCGTAGATGTCTTCTTTATCAGCGACGTATCGCACAATATCGGCAGGTTTCATAAGTTTTTCAGCGTCCATATCTGGTATTTCGAATCCAAATTCGTCTTCCATCGCCATGATGACTTCTACATGATCCAACGAGTCTAAACCTAAATCGTTAATAAAGTGCGACTCGAGTTTCAACTAAAAACCAAAAAAAGAAACTTATTAACAAAGAATAGTCTAACTAAACGCTAAAGAGACTGCTACGCCACTTGACGATGATCAAAAACAGAATTAAAATTATTTATTACCTGTGTAGGCTCAATTTTATCATATAATTTCAAAACCAGCAACACTCTATCCCCGATTAACTTTAGCGATAACGGGGGCTTGGCACTGTAACATCGTACTAGTGGAACAACATGTCTCTGTAACGTAAAAATAGTATAAGAACACGCCGTACCTTCGCCGCAGTAACTTTATCGTAAGAAGCGCAAACTCTAAGGACTCGTTCTTCAATTTCTTTCGCGGATAATTTAGGCTTAACCAAATCGGGGCTATAATTCCTTTTCTGTATCTAAACAAGTACAAATTACGCTTATAACTACAGAAATTAGACAGCATGCCAGAAGAAAAGTGAGGTTATGCGGTTATGTAATTTCTGTGAAATATTAAATATAAACCATACGAAACTGTAATCTTATACTAAATATCCTCCTATTTGATAAATTATGAGTTAAATTAGAAAAATTGAGGGGCATTTTTACGTAATTAGTCCATACCTGACGTGATGTCAAAAGTTGGTTTTCTGTAGAGGCTAGTGTTTGCGTTTTACTCCATTTCTGCACTGCAAAAGTGGCGGGCCGTGTTGTAAAAGATCTTATTAAGACAGCCTGCCTTGTTAGTGCCCTTATATTTTTCGCCAAACCAGCCATTTTAGCGTAAAAATATTAACCTGACGCAAAATACCGTATCGATGACTATCGTAACGACATCTACCGTGGCCGCGGGGAACTATTGCATTACCGATATTACCGACAGCGGGACCAGACTTTTCCAAACATTTTTCGAATGTTCCAAATTGTAGTTGTCTTTATCACGATTGAATAATATAAATATAATAATGACAGGAACTGTTATTATTATTCAAAGCTACTGATTGCTCTGCGCTAAATTGACAGTTCAAATCACCAAGGTTGACAAATACATTCAAAATATTTGATATAAAATGGAATTTATGAGTCGTAGGTAAAACGTCGTATTAGTCTCGCATTTTGGGAAGATCTCGAAACTTAAAATTATAAATTGTTTTTATTTATATATATTAGAAACACATTGTTTTAGAAACCCTGGTCTATACAGCCAGAGAAAATGTGATATACCGCTAACTTAAATACCGACGTTACCGGCGTATAACTGACAGGTGCGTTCGGTTACCGGGCGTATTCACCTGTAGTAAAGAAACTCTGCTTTATGATTGGTTGAAGCGGTCGCGTTATATGAAATCGAGCTGATTCCAAGCGAAGATCAAGAGAGATAGATAGATATGGGCAATTCTACCGGGTTTATGTTAACGGTAAAGAAGGAATTGTAACATCAATTTCCTTTACAAAATTGCGAACTCGACGAAAATGTCACGATATGGGAAGGCTGTAAAGACCATTGCTTGTTGAAGTATTATGTCCGAGGAGCTGAAACCGGCATTAATAAATTTGAGGGTATTTAGAATTCAGAAAAAGACCATGTCAGGGAATTTAGACACATGTAAGTAAGGATTGTTTCGCTGCATTAGTATGTTTGAGGGGAATTTGTATTTTTATAGCTGCGGAGGAGAGTCCGGATGTTCAGTCATCAGCACGGAAACGAATTATAGTCATTCCCGATTCGGACTCCGACTGTGAAGTAAATACAACTCCGGTAACCGTAAATGGAACCACCAATAGTAGTGCTGTTAGTACTACCAGTACCAACAGTACCGTTAGTACTAATATTACTACTACGCCTACGAATGGGTACACTCATGTCCCTAGAAAACCCAAAACTCCAGGAGTTATCGAGAAAGAACAAAAAGTTAAATATTTGTTGAGTAAATACCCCGAGGCTCCTGGATTTGTACGTATTGGATAAAATACATGGTATTGAATATTTATATTTATTTCTCTTGCATTGCAGGAAGCTTACGATATGTTATCGGGCGTAAATTTCATACTTCCGATAGCCGATCGCAAGATGGCGGAAAAGTACGGTTCACGGTCACATGAGAGTTTCGAGAATTGGCAGAAAGCTGCAAGTTCCGCGCAGCCTAACCGCACTGGTTCGGCGTCGACAATTCGTGCGAGTTCCGCGCAATCTAACAACGTGGTTCGAAATGACGTCAGTTCTCAGCAAAGTAACGGTGTCAGCTCTGAGCAGACTAACGGCATGAAACGGAAAGAACCCGTTAACAGATTCCAAGCGAAAATGCAGAAAGGTAATGCAAATTATATTTTTTTCTAGTTTGAATGTGAAAGAGAATGAGTTACGTTTTGTTTTGTTGTTGCATAATGTTGTAACATCGTCAATTCAGGTACCAACTAAATTTTAGAGTTGATGAATTGGAACCCTCATTTGTATTGGTAATTTCTGATATTATTGCTGTAGGTATGTTAATTAATATTATTGAATCATCGTAACTAAGCAGGTCGTTACTCGACAATTGTTATCTATAGATTTTTGATAAATATAATTCTCGTTTTAGATACATGAAATTAGGTTCAATGCATGAAATTATTTACAAATCTTTTATAAACTATTAATTAATTAGGTAATAAATAAATTACAGTAGTTATGAAATGGAATTTTTGAATAGTATTGCCAATGGGGCCCCAAAGAGAGTGGAGGGACCTGTAGCAGTTTAACTCATGTTTTTTTTGCAATAAAAGAAACCGTACGAGACTTATGAGAAATCGATGACTCAGTTAAAAGAGTAAAACTGTATGAATTCTTCGAAGATTTCCAGTCGACACATTTCGTATTTTTTAATTCAATTCTGTAAAGATGAATGCTATAAAAGTTTTGTAATTCTTAAGAATAATCTGTCGTTATTTTAAATAATTATGTAGGTAATTATATTAATAATATAAGTATACAACAGATTATTCTTAAGAATTACTAAATAACTAATAAATAGTTTAACAATTTAAAATTCAAAATCATAGCAAGTAAAATATATTATATTAATAAATAAAGATTATTATTAACAAAAAAATATATTTTTAATTTCAAATATTTCAAAAACTGCGTAGGTACTAATTATGTAGGTATTTATCTTAAATGTTGTTGCAAAAAAGGTCAATCAATACCTTATCTATTATTTATGATTTTTATTAATTGTTCTGAAATGTTATATCAGTATTAGTTGCAAGATAATTAGTATATATTATTTTTGTATAAAAACGTAACTCTTCTTAATTCAATATTGTATATGGGGGCCCCCAAATTAAAAATTTCCCAGGGCCCCATGATAGCATAACGCGCCGCTGGATAAGCGATGACAAACCAATAAACCGGATATCCTAAAACATCGTCTAATATTGTGGATTTCCTATTTTAACAAACTCTACAGATACATGTTGGAATTTAGAACAATCTGAATTTGGGACGCTTACTTTAGTATTAAAAAAAAAGAATCTAATGTAAATTTAACGTTATTCAACCTTTTGTTATCAGTCAAACGGAGAAAAGTTGATCAAGACGACGACAGCAACGACAGCGGCGATGGCGCGTACAAAGATAGCAGGGTTTTCGACAGCGACGAAGACTCCGACGTTGAAATAAGCAACGAGCTCACCGGAGACAAGAAGCAGGTCTTAGAATTCATGCAAACGGCAACACCTAACGAGCTGCAGCTCATGGCTTCGTGCTCGAAAAAAAAAGTAGACGCGATTGTCGCTTGCAGACCGTTTGAAAATTGGATCGATATGGTATTATTGTTTACTTATTTTTTCGTTAAACTAAGGTCAAGTGATGTAAAAACAAGATATATTACAACGTGGTAGTTGAAATTTATCTATATTTACTCTATATTTACTTAAATTTGTTATAGTCTTGTTTTTAAACAACTTATTATATTAAATATTTCTAAAGATAATTTCCGATATATTCTCAAACCTTATTTAATACTTTCTCCTATTATTTTCTCTACGTTTATATCGATTAGGTGGAAAAATTCAAACAGTACAAGAACCTGAGCGCGGACCTTTTGAACAAAGCCCAAGAAGTGCTGATGACTCGCAATAATATCAAGCAACTCATGAAGAAATGTACCGCTATAGCAACGCAGCTAGAACGGGCCGTGAGGGCGGACGTTCGTGTAAAACAGAAGCCTTCGAATATGTCCGAGATCTTGACATTGACGAATTATCAGTTGATCGGCCTGAACTGGCTGTGCGTCCTTCACGAGCAAGGCGTGAACGGCATTCTCGCCGACGAGATGGGCCTGGGAAAAACGGTACAGGTTATATCGTTCCTTGCGCACCTCAAGGAGAAAAATATCGCGAGGAATACGCATTTGGTGGTTGTACCGTCGTCGACTTTAGGTGAGTCGTTTCTGTGGTATATTACGAGAGAAGTAGATGGGATAGAGATGGTTATATTACGTGTTGTGGTCGCAGATGAATCAAGTAATTAATCGTGAAAATTACAAGTCTCTCCCAGCTCTGGTTTAGTCAGGAGATTTATTTAAATCCACACTTTGGCTGTAGTATAGTCAGTGAAATGCTATGATTTTGGTTTCTGTGGCATTACGGGAAAACTAGATTGGATAGAGATAATTATTATACGTGTTGTGGTCACAGATAAATCAAGTAATTAATCCTGAACATTACAAGTCTCTCCCAGCTCTGGTTTGGTCGGGAGATTTTTTTAAATTCACACTTTGGCTGTAGTATAGTCACTGAAATGCTATGATTTTGGTTTCTGTGGCATTACGAGACAACTAGGTTGGATAGAGATGATTATTATACGAGTCGTGGTAACAGATATATCAAGTAATTAATCCTGAAAATTACAAGTCTCTCCCAGCTCTGGTTTAGTCAGGAGATTTTTTTAAATTCACACTTTAGCTGCAGTATAGTTACTGAAATGCTATGATTTTAGTTTCTGTGGCATTACGAGAAAAGTAGATGGGATAGAGATGATTATTTTACGTGTTGTGGTCACAGATGAATCAAGTAATTAATCCTGAACATTACAAGTCTCTCCCAGCTCTGGTTTGGTCGGGAGATTTTTTTAAATTCACACTTTGGCTGTAGTATAGTCACTGAAATGCTATGATTTTGGTTTCTGTGGCATTACGAGACAACTAGGTTGGATAGAGATGATTATTATACGAGTCGTGGTAACAGATATATCAAGTAATTAATCCTGAAAATTACAAGTCTCTCCCAGCTCTGGTTTAGTCAGGAGATTTTTTTAAATTCACACTTTAGCTGCAGTATAGTTACTGAAATGCTATGATTTTAGTTTCTGTGGCATTACGAGAAAAGTAGATGGGATAGAGATGATTATTTTACGTGTTGTGGTCACAGATGAATCAAGTAATTAATCCTGAAAATTACAAGTCTCTTCCAGCTCTGGTTTAGTCAGGAGATTTTTTATTAATTCACACTTTGGCTGTAGTATAGTTACTGAAATGCTATGATTTTAGTTTCTGTGGCATTACGAGAAAAGTAGATGGGATAGAAACGATTACTATACATGTTGTGGTCACAGATACATCAAGTAATTAATCCTGAAAATTACAAGTCTCTCCCAGCCCTGGTTTAGCCAGGAGATTTTTTTAAATTCACACATTGGCTGTAGTATAGTCACTGAAATGCTATGATTTTGGTTTCTGTGGCATTATGAGAAAACTAGGTTGGATAGAGATGATTATAATACATGTTGTGGTCACAGATAAATCAAGTAATTAATCCTGAAAACTACAAGTCTCTCCCAGCTCTGGTTTAGTCAGGAGATTTTTTTAAATTCACGCGTTGGCTGTAGTATAGTCACTGAAATGCTATGATTTTGGTTTCTGTGGCATTACGAGAAAACTAGGTTGGATAGAGATAATTATTATACGTGTTGTGGTCACAGATAAATCAAGTAATAACTCCTGAACATTACAAGTCTCTCCCAGCTCTGGTTTAGTCAGGAGATTTTTTTAAATTCACACATTGGCTGTAGTATAGTGACTGAAATGCTATGATTTTGGTTTCTGTGGCATTACGAGAAAACTAGGTTGGATAGAGATGATTATTATACGTGTTGTGGTCACAGATAAATCAAGTAATTAATCCTGAAAATTACAAGTCTCTCCCAGCTCTGGTTTAGTCAGGAGATTTTTTTAAATTCCCTCTTTTGCTGTAGTATAGTTACTGAAATGCTATGATTTTGGTTTCTGTGGCACTACGAGAAAAGTAGGTTGGATAGAGATGATTATAATACATGTTGTGGTCACAGATAAATCAAGTAATTAATCCTGAAAACTACAAGTCTCTCCCAGCTCTGGTTTAGTCAGGAGATTTTTTTAAATTCACGCGTTGGCTGTAGTATAGTCACTGAAATGCTATGATTTTGGTTTCTGTGGCATTACGAGAAAACTAGGTTGGATAGAGATGATTATTATACGTGTTGTGGTCACAGATAAATCAAGTAATTAATCCTGAACATTACAAGTCTCTCCCAGCTCTGGTTTAGTCAGGAGATTTTTTTAAATTCACACTTGGGCTGTAGTATAGTTACTGAAATGCTATGGTTTTAGTTTCTGTGGCATTACGAGAAAAGTAGATGGGATAGAGATGATTATTATACGTGTTGTGGTCACAGATAAATCAAGTAATTCATCCTGAAAATTACAAGTCTCTCCCAGCTCTGGTTTAGTCAGGAGATTTTTTTAAATTCCCTCTTTTGCTGTAGTATAGTTACTGAAATGCTATGATTTTGGTTTCTGTGGCACTACGAGAAAAGTAGGTTGGATAGAGATGATTATAATACATGTTGTGGTCACAGATAAATCAAGTAATTAATCCTGAAAACTACAAGTCTCTCCCAGCTCTGGTTTAGTCAGGAGATTTTTTTAAATTCACGCGTTGGCTGTAGTATAGTCACTGAAATGCTATGATTTTGGTTTCTGTGGCATTACGAGAAAACTAGGTTGGATAGAGATGATTATTATACGTGTTGTGGTCACAGATAAATCAAGTAATTAATCCTGAACATTACAAGTCTCTCCCAGCTCTGGTTTAGTCAAGAGATTTTTTTAAATTCACACTTTGGCTGTAGTAGAGTTACTGAAATGCTATGATTTTAGTTTCTGTGGCATTACGAGAAAAGTAGATGGGATAGAGATGATTATTATACGTGTTGTGGTCACAGATAAATCAAGTAATTAATCCTAAAAATTACAAGTCTCTACCAGCTCTAGTTTAGTTAGGAGGAGATTTTTTTAATTCACACTTTGGCTGTAGTATAGTTACTGAAATGCTATGATTTTAGTTTCTGTGGCATTACGAGAAAAGTAGTTGGGATAGAGTTGGTTATTATACGTTTTGTGGTAACAGATAAATCAAGTAATTAATCCTGCAGATTTTTTTAAATTTACATTTTAGCTGTAGTATAATATAGTACATAATCCCTAAAACATCAAAAATTTTTCTAGAAAATTGGCAGAACGAATTCGAAAAGTGGTGCCCAGATCTGAAAGTTCTCCTGTACTACGGAAGCATAGACGAACGTAGGCAACTTCGCTTTAGAATTTCCGAGGGTAAACACAATGAATTTGATGTAATCCTAACCACGTAAGTACTTCTTTCAATGAATAGACTACTGGGATACGTAACATAAGAATCAAACAAAAAAAATAGTACATTTTTTATTCTGAGCTTTTTGGAACTTGGATTTTTTGAGCAATTAGAAATTACAATCCCTAATATTCATTAACGATTTACCTTTTTAACGATATCAAATCTAGCTCTCTCCTTTTTTTGCATTTTTGATTTAGCTATACAATGGTCAGCAGTACATCGGAAGAAAAAAGAATGTTCCGGGTTACGCCTATGCACTACGTCGTGTTTGACGAGGCGCACATGCTGAAAAATATGAATACCCAGCGTTACGAGAGCCTGATTCGAATCAAGGCTGCCAAACGGATCTTACTGACTGGCACGCCTTTGCAGAATAACCTGTTAGAACTGATGTCGTTGTTAATTTTCGTCATGCCGAATATATTCTCGGAGAAAGCTGACGATTTGAAGAGTTTATTCCAAAAGACCACGGTAAGTGAAAATGAGAGAGTATGTTATGATTTTACTTCGTGTGAGATTTCGAGCAAAGTAGCTGAAAATTACAGCTTTCTATCTATTTTATTTTGCTATAGAAAAATGTTTAATAACGTTGTTAAAATTGTTTCTTCTTGCAGAAAGGTAAGGTTGCCGAAAACGAAGAACTTCCGCAGTTTGAACGCGAGCAGATCCAGCAAGCCAAGCGAATCATGAAACCGTTCCTATTGAGACGTCTGAAAAGAGACGTTCTTCAGGATTTACCGAAAAAGACTGACCACATGCTTAAAATACAGATGGTGCCAACGCAGGAGGAGTATTACGTCAACCTGGTAGCGTCGTTCAAAGAAGCAGGAAATTCGGTAAGTTTCAGCTAAAAAAAAATTTTTTTTTATTGCCGATTTTTTTATTTTTTTAGGGAAGTGGAGCGTATAACGGAGTTACGATGATGTCCGACCTCCGAAAGTTGAGCAACCACCCCCTTCTACTGCGATACCACTACCAATACGAAGATTTACCCGAGTTAGCGAAAAAACTTGCCGCCGATCCCGATTATAAAGATACGGTTGAACAATATATTATCGATGATTTGGCTTGCATGTCGGATTTTGAGATTCATCAGATGTCGCAGCAGTACACGGTAGACTTTATATTTACTAAGACTAAAAAAAGAAAATTTATAAAAAAAGTAGCCCGACCTGAGAATTGAACCAGGAGCTCCAACTTTTTCGAATTAGTTTTTATTGATGTATTAGTGTTTTTTTTACTAGATTTTTTTTTATTTTGACAGTGCCTGAACAACTTTAAGCTTCCGGAGAATTTAATTTTACGGTCGGGTAAATTTCTGTTTCTGGACAAGAAACTGCAAGAACTAAAGGATGGTGGTCACAGGGTGCTCATCTTCAGCCAGTATGTCATAATGCTGGACGTTATGGAGGAATATCTAAAGATTCGTCAACATTCGTATATGAGGTTAGACGGCAGTACGCCAGTACCTATTCGGTAAGTGAAAAAGAACCTCCAAGCTATTTTTAGATAACGTAAATTAATGTACTAAAGGTATCGGGACAAAAGTTCATATTTAGAAGTTTTATGACCAAACTTAGAGCTATTTTTTACTCTTAGCATTTTTCAACGATTTTGCAAATGAGCCGTCATTTCTGTAATTTCGTCAAAATAGATAAATAATAACTTAAAGTAGAGGAGATTTTGTTTATGTCTATAACATTTTTTGGTAAAATTAATAGTTTAGCTGTAATAGCAAATTCTATTTGATCGAAATTGTGTCTGCATTAATAGTAGGTAGTGAGGATAATTTGAAACTTTTGACAGTATTCAGAACGTCAGCGGTTGCGAAACGTCAATTCAACACGCAAATGCATGGAGAATGTGATGAGGAGGAGAAACATGCGCGCACGTGCGCTATGTAAAACAATATTGAAACTGCTTGGTGTTTCCATGGTGTTTACAAACTCAATGAGTATTTCAAGTGCGGATTGCGGATAGCAATACTGTTATGCATTTTTCAAGGATTTTGCAAAACAGCCGCCATTTCTGTAATTTCGTCAAAATAGTTAAATAATAAATGAAAGTAGAGGAAATTGTGTATAATTTATGTCTATGACGTTTTTTGCTAAAATTAATAGTTTAGCTGTCGGAGCAAATTCTATTTGTTGGAGATCGTGTCTGCATTAATATAGGATTTGCCAGATATTTTTATTCTAATGACAGTAGGTAGTGTCGAAGGCTGATTTTTTGACAATACCTACTGTCAATATCTGTCGAATCCTGGCTAATTCGTTTTATTTTAATGCAAACACGATCGATCTCGATAGAATCTCATGCAGCTAAACTATTAATTTTATATATTGTATGATAAAGTCATGTGCCTGGCCAGATCAGATTATTTAAAATACTTTGCACAATATAGAGAATAAAAATACTGTCAAAGAACAAATTATTATTTTCGTTTTTGGTGATAAGTTTTATATAATTTAGCTCTTCTCTTTTTCAACAGGCAACAGCTCATCGATGAATACACGGCCGATAACGAGATTTTTATATTTTTGCTGTCGACGAGGGCCGGAGGGTTAGGAATAAACTTAACCGCGGCCGATACAGTAATAATTCACGATATCGACTTCAATCCGTATAACGATAAGCAGGCGGAGGACCGTTGCCATCGTATGGGACAAACACGGCCCGTAGACGTGTACCGTTTGATTTCTAAGGGCACGATAGAAGAGGGCATGTGGCAGTTGACGCAGGAAAAACTTAAGTTGGAAAAGGAAATCACCAGTGAAGGTATTACAATCTTCAGTATTTACGAGTTGTTTTAAATTTTAAATGTCTATCTTCTAACAATAAAATAATAAAATTATAAACCCCTAACCACAACAAGTATTTTAGAACCTAAATACGTATTTCAGCAACTATGTTGCCATCTTCAGTAGAACCTAAAAAGAGGAAAAGAGAGATTAGCACTTCATAGTATCTTTACTGGATATTGTCCAAGCAAATCACTAGTGGAAGTGACGTCCATGTTAAAAATTACCCTATATATACCCATTTGTTGTTCACACCTCAGTGAATTTTGATCATTGAAGCGTAAAAAACAAGTTTTAATTAAAGCAGGTCAAACAATGGCGAACTAGGTATAGGACCCCTGTCTGAATTTATTAATTTATCTCTATTCAAGTGAATAAAGATACTTTCCAAGCTGTTTAGTTCCCTATTATTTGACACAGCTTTTACAAGTTTTAAGTCATCTACAACTACTTTATGACCTGTGTCTAAAATATGTTGAGCCACACTAGATTTTTCAAAACGATTATATTTAAAATGAGCTACATGTTCTTTGAACCTAGTTAAAATAGTTCTTCTAGTCTGGCCAACGTATTCTTTTTCACAGTCATGACATTTGATACAATATATACCAGATTTATCAAGTACATCTACCTTATCCTTTGGGTTTCCAAGAAGGTTTTTTATGCTATTATGAGTCGAATATGCTATACAGAGACTTTGTGATGTAAAAATACTTCTCAAACCCCTTGTATATGCACAATCAAACGGTATTTTAACATTTGTCTGTAGAAAAGAAGAAATATGTTAAAATACCGTTCGATTGTGCATATACAAGGGGTTTGAGAAGTATTTTTACATCACAAAGTCTCTGTATAGCATATTCGACTCATAATAGCATAAAAAACCTTCTTGAAAACCCAAAGGATAAGGTAGATGTACTTGATAAATCTGGTATATATTGTATCAAATGTCATGACTGTGAAAAAGAATACGTTGGCCAGACTAGAAGAACAATTTTAACTAGGTTCAAAGAACATGTAGCTCATTTTAAATATAATCGTTTTGAAAAATCTAGTGTGGCTCAACATATTTTAGACACAGGTCATAAAGTAGTTGTAGATGACTTAAAACTTGTAAAAGCTGTGTCAAATAATAGGGAACTAAACAGCTTGGAAAGTATCTTTATTCACTTGAATAGAGATAAATTAATAAATTCAGACAGGGGTCCTATACCTAGTTCGCCATTGTTTGACCTGCTTTAATTAAAACTTGTTTTTTACGCTTCAATGATCAAAATTCACTGCGGTGTGAACAACAAATGGGTATATATAGGGTAATTTTTAACATGGACGTCACTTCCACTAGTGATTTGCTTGGACAATATCCAGTAAAGATACTATGAAGTGCTAATCTCTCTTTTCCTCTTTTTAGGTTCTACTGAAGATGGCAACATAGTTGCTGAAATACGTATTTAGGTTTTAAAATACTTGTTGTGGTTAGGGGTTTATAATTTTATTATTAAGTTCGCCACAGTCTCCAAAATATTGTCATATCTTCTAACACATGAACATAACGTAATATAATTTTTTTATTTTTTTTAGAACGTGACGAAAACACCGATGTGATAGGAGTTGTTAATTTGTTGTCGTCGGCGTTAGGTATAGATAGTTCGAAAGCTACGAATTTGGTGTCGCCCAAGAAAAAGTTATGATGATTATTGTTTTATTATGGTATTTTTTAGATTAATAATTTTTTAAACAGTTTTTCAACTTTATAGTGTAAACACGATATCTTTTTATATTTATGACAGACAAGAAATACCGCTTAGTTGTTATCGATATGAGTAGTTGTTAAAATCACGTAATTATTTTTGAGAAACAGTTTTTTTTATTATTTAAGAGTATGATGATGAAAATAAACGCATGTGTGAGGAAATGAAACAGTTTTTTTTTGTCTTGATTTATAGTTTTTAGGGGAGTTTTGTGTTACATTATTCCGACAAATGTAACATTACGTAGTGAGTCTAATTCTTCATCGGGAGTCAATTTTGTTGCGGTTCGAAGAAATGAAAAGTCTTTTTTCTCCAATAAATATTACTTTTTACGTTTTTATGTAACATATAAATAATACAATTAATAAAAATTCAATAGGAATATATGAAAAGATTAAACTACGAGTTTCTTTGGTAACATCCAGCTAAGTTTATATCGGTAAGTTATACTTGGAATGGTATGGTTATTAAACGTCTATAATACTGTCGTGTTTCTTGTTATCTTGTGCGTTGTCCTTCAGCTTTTCTTGCATGAGTCTCAGCATATCCTGCATCCTTCTTATCTAAAACCAAATACGTTATTATAATATGTATATAAAATAAAGAAAATTCTTACTTCATTATCTTTTTCTATGAGAAGTCTGTCGGTCTCCGATATGTCAGCGTCATATGGAACTGAATCCCTCTTAAGTTTTCTGAAAGAAAGAAAAAATATAATAGTTCACAGATGAAATAAAATATACAATGTATTTTACCCTCGTTCACGCAATGCGTGCTGGGAAATCTGCGAAATGCACTGAGCCCTGAAGTTCTCATAGTGGACGTCTTCGGTCACATCTTTTAGGTCTTGCATATGCGTCGAAATCAGCATAGTTCGTAGCTTTATAAAGTCACTGTGCTGTGGATTTTCAACTGCAAACAAGAAAAAAACATTAAGCAACATTTCTTTATCGATCTTTTTAATGATACATCTATTCTCAAGTTTTGCCTAAAATTTGATTTAATAAAGGGAGGAATTAAAAGCTGTTTTACACTGTCCAAAATATTAGCCCAGATATTATATAATATTCGTACCAATATAAATTGTGTGGTATCAAACAGAAAATTGGTTCAAATATGAGTCAACTTCCCAAATTGACTAGAAATTAGCAACACGTGTCTCTATTAGATAATAAACTTGCTCTTCCATATTAAATTTGCACAAAAATTTGATTCCCCTCTTCTTAAACTATAGGAATGTCAAAAAGTCCGATCGCGATATGGCGGGAAATTCAAATTCTAACAAAACTTTTAGCTAAATTTGCGTATTATTAACTAAATACATACCATCTACGACTCCCCAGGGGTACTGCCGACCACGCACTTTTCTACCAGCCACTTCCAGAGTCGTATTACTGCCAACAACCGCGAAAGGTACGCTAGCTTTCAGTTCCTTGTCTTGTTCTTTGAAATCGTCATCTTCATCGCTCCCACATTCCGGAAATTCATACATCTGGAATAAAAAAAACGCGTTGTTACACAAGGAACAAGTTTGGAACAAGAAATCTTGACCTGTATTTCATTATCTCTAATATCGTTGAGGATGTTCGACTTCAATTTAGCGACTTCCGCGCTTGTTAGTGTGTCTGCCTTCGCAATAACGACAACTAAGTTGACCTTCCTATGTAATCTCTTCATTAGTTCTAAGTCCATCTGTCTTAAACTAAAACAAAACCAAGGTTAATAATAATAACTCTATACAGGCTTTTCAAAACTACAAAAACAAGCAACAAAAAAAACAAAGACAAATGTTTACCTGTGTCCCCAGGGTGGAACAAAGTATAGGCAACAGTGGACCCTGTTGTCTTGGATATTTCTTCGGTTCAAACCACTTTCATCAGTAAAGTATTGTCTAAATTGTTCGTCTATGTAGTTTGTGCAGACTTTCCAGCTGTCTTCGCAGTTTACAGCGTCACCAAAACCAGGAGTGTCGATGACTGTCAACCTAGAAGATTGTAACAATGTTTTTTGATTGTGTTAGGTGAACACTTATACTTATAATGAAAATTTTGATATGTACTGTGTTGCCAAATGTTTGTTTCTTTCAAATGGCTCCTGAGGACATAAGAATGGCGCTGCAACATTTTAAGGGGGATTCCGTTTTTTTTTTCTCTAAAATTACTGCTTTTTTTTATTGGCGAGACTATGCAATAAATCGATTCCAAATATAGCACAAATATTTTTATCAAGTGTTATTGAATTCATCTAGAGTTTTTCGCATTTGTATCAACACTGTGATCCCGCCGGCCGTACATATGCTGGGTATTTTCATTCGTCCAGATCTTATGATAGAATTTGGTCCACACAGCATTCCACATATTATCAACAATCTGGATGTCTTCTGATTGGTAAAACATAGAAAGTTGTCTATTCTTTTCAATGTACAAGCCGCATCGGACCCAGTGCTCCAACCCACAGCCCCGCGGAATATGTCTTTGGTAGAATCCACTATTTCTCCCGCTGACCCATCATGTTCGCAGTACAGTTGTCTGTATGTACTTCGATACAATTGTCATGTTGCCAGATTCTGATTCCCAATACGCACAGGCGTGACAATAGGAAAATTTCACGGCAAACTCAACCACTTTGTTAGTATATTTCTTCATGAGTAGGTACTGCGACCCCATACAACGGAAGTGTAATCTGTCTTCTTCCATATCCCGTCTCCAAACCCATGACGTACTAGCGAATGCTTTTCTTTCACGAGTGTAAATTGCTTATAACTTGGCTAATTTGGCAAATATTGCCTTGAAAAAACATGCATGAGAAAACCGGAGTGCCCCCTTAATATAAAAACCGTTGACCCATAATTTGCGAAGAACACCTTGTATGCAAAACAACTTATAGAAACGAAAAGTTAGTTTACCTTAATTTTACACCTCTCTCTTCTATTTCCATTGTTTTCTTTTCGATTGCAGTTGTTTTGTGGATGCGTTCGAAGGCATCTGCAATTTTTCGATTCTTGTAGAGATCGCCCAAGAATAAACTGTTGATGAGTGTTGATTTTCCTAATCCTGATTCTCCAACAACCATCAGTGTGAAGTCAAAGCCTCGTTTTACTGATTTCCTATGGACTTGGTCGGGCAATGTTGCAAAACCTATATAGTCGCGGTCTCGTTTGTCTAAAAACAAACAAGATCTAACATGATGAAACCATGTTTAAGGTAATGTAGTTGTAAACAAGTACAGTTAGGTGTTTCTTGTGGTTTTTGTTGTGGTTATGGTTGAGAGTGTATTTTGTATGCAATGGAGGAAAGTAGAAGTTACAAATTTTGGATTGCTAGTTGAAACTATGTCTGCTATTAATTTGTGTTAGCTTTGAGTATATTTTTGTATGATAAAGTTGTGTTGTGTCTGTCTGTTGTTGTGTTATGTCTACGACATTTTTTGGTAAAATTAATAGTTTAGCAGCAAGAATAAGTTCTATTTGATCGAGATCGGTCGCAGTGTCAATAGTATCAAAAGATCTCATATTGTGCTACCGTGTACGGTCCTTGCCTGACGGCGTCGGATAGGCAGCGTGTTCAGCGTGTCCAAAATGCATGTGTTCTGTTTGTTTTTGGTTTGAGGAAGTACGATCATGTATCGAATGGGCTGGGCGACTTGGGGTGGTTGAACATGGATAACCCTAGGGTGTTGCATGCAGCAATATTATATCATGAGTTGCTATCCAAGAGGATCCCACAATACCTCATCCGGAAGATACGCTGTAGAACGGATGTCCATAACCTTAATTTAAGATTCAGGGGTTTGTTTGCTCCACCTGCCCATCGCGCTGAGCTGTATAAACGGTCATTCTCTTACCAGGTCAGTCACATATACAATGGTATCAGGGAAGATATGAAAAATACATCAGCATCTAGGTATTGCTTTAGTTATTATGTGACAAAATTTTTAGGACAATGTCTTCAAAAATGTAGTATCTACGTACTTTTAAATAAAGGACTGCAATTGCAATTTTTCGGACAAACAGTTGAATATCTCAGAATATTATACATTAGACAAAATTATTTATTGTTTTCAAATAGACGATAAACTAGGCCTAATCTAAACTGTTACGACAGTATAACGTGTTAGACTTAAAATAGCAAACAGCGCATATAGGTAATTTAAAATTTAACAAGGTTTCATTGTCATCTACAAACGCAGTAAAAATTCCATATAAAATACACCCATACAAAAAATTTAAAGCCATGAATAGGTCCATTCAATACATGAAAACCAATACAAACAACCAACTAATAAAAAGAATCTATTGTGTGGAACTTACCAGTCATATTCAAGCTGCTCGATCAAATACAATAAAACACCTCAAGTAACAACTTTACAACTATATCAACACGAAACCTTCATATTCCTCTAAAACTCGGAATACCCCTTCCTGTTCCGAATACCAAATTGTAAACACACACACACACACTCACACTCACACTTTTCCTACATTTGATAAGATAATATCCCACGAATCTCCAACGAGACAGTCTCTGTTTGTAGTTTACGTATATTATAGAGACGCGAAAAAGGTGAGGTGTACTCCAGGGTTCAAATCAATAATTCCAACCCCAATTTCGACCGGAGAGTTGTGGAGGGGATGTCTGACAGCTCGATCCAACCCTGCCAGAGCAATCTGAGATCAATCTCGACCGGAACCAGATGGAAAACTGTATAATTTCGCAATTGGAATGTCTAAACTTTGATTGTATGTAATAAAACTCGCGATATGTACGCTCATGCGTGTAGTTATTATTTATGTAACAGGCACGTAGTGCGGATGCTTGTGCTTACGAAAATCTATGTCAAATGTTGTTTGGTGTGTACAGGCTGGTCCACAAGTACGAAACCTATACAAGACTATAAAATTCTTAACATAATTTGTTTGTTTTAAGACACATACATTAATAATTTTTTCGATCAATTTTTCGATAATTTTTTTCGTATCTTCCTTGGACCATTGTATATGTGACTGACCTGGTAAGAGAATGACCGTTTATAGAGCTCAGTGCGATGGGCAGGTGGAGCAAACAAACCCCTGAATCTTAAATTATGGTTATCCGTTCTACAGCGTGTCTTCCGCATGAGGTATTGTGGGATCCTCTTGGATAGGAGACTTATGATATAATATTGCTGCATGCAACACCCTAGTGTTATCCATTTTCAACCACCCCAAGTCGCCCAGCCCATTCGATACATGATCATACTTCCTCAAACCAAAAACGAACAGAACACATGCATTTTGGACACGCTGAACACGCTGCCTATCCGACGCCGTCAGGCAAGGACCGTACACGGTATCACAATATGAGATCTTTTGATACTATTGACAGTAGATATGTGAGATATTGCCAAAACATCAGTATTTGACACTACCGGTACTGTCATTAGACTGAAAATATTTGGAACATCCTGGCTCACTATATAGTATTATATCAATGCAGATGCGACCGATCTCGATCAAATAGAATTTGCTCTTGCTGCTAAACTATTAATTTTATCATACTATGTATGATAAACTACAAAGTAGGTGAATGTATAATCCAATTAAGAATGTGAGCTTATTAATCTAAATATTCTTAAGTCAAACACAGTTATGGCTGTCTTTTTTTTCACAGAAACTGACGTACACGAAACATTTTTATCAGCAAATATCTCATCTAATCTTTAATATTATGATACATCGTTGAAATAAGCCACTCACAAATAATCATTTGATAACGTTTGTTGTAGAAAATATTAAAATTGCGAAAACAATTATTGGAATTTGTGTAGAGAACATCGTAAACAAAAAAAATATGGGCGAAACTTTAGAGTTTTCAAATGTCCATAACATCATCATGCAGTTTGCTTATTTAGCAGCATCGAACAGTGTTGGTCCAAACGGAAAAATAGGCGCTTGCATAACAAATGAAGACGATAAGGTTGTCAGCCTAGGTTGGAACGGCGTACCTAAAGGCAGTGAGAATTCTATAGACTCCAAAGACCATGGTAAGGCTTTGAAGTAGAGACGTTTCAAACTAAGAAGAGGGCGTTGAAGGGCGTCATTCTGGCGTTGAAGTTTCAGTTATTGGGGTTATTTTGGATGCGTTCATAGTTTTGTCTGTTTGGAGGTTATGTTTACTTTTATACAGCCATTTGAATTACCCAAGGTGTATCTACAACGCAAAATTTATTCAAGATTGCGATTAAAATAAGTTGTTTATTACAAGAATATCTAACATAAACGTCACTTTTGCTCCCTCTTCTTAGTTTTAAACATCTCAACATAATTCTGTCAAAATGGTGCGTTGGTAAGCATGATGTTTGACGTTTGTTGCGCCTCGATCGATAATTTAGGGTTAGAATTGCTTAAGATAACAAACGTCAAACAACTTACTATTTTCTTTTTTCAACACACATTTTAACAGAGGTTATCAATTCTTGTTTCGTCTCAAAACTCCTAACTAACATTTCTGGTTTGATTCCAGCCGTTTTAGCCGCTCCATACGCCATTTTGAATGTGGGTAGCGCTCGTGTCAGAAACTGCACAATATATGTGACAGAAGCGCCAACGCATGATTGCGCAAAATTAATTGTCCTAGCTGGTATTACTAGGGTCATATACGTCCCAAAACAACCAGAAACGTCAAAGATTGAGGTTATACAAGCCATCTTCAAAGGATCTAACATTAAATTGTTGTGAGTTGAAACAAAAAATTTGGGAACCAATAGGTTTGTGTTTGAAATACATGTTGTTATTTGTTTGTTTATTATATTTTTAGGAAATTTAACCCAACGGAAGCAACAAAGAATCTGGCTAATTATGATAAATAAGAAGTAGAATGTGAACTAATAAATTGTTGAATGTAATATAATAAATTGTAATTTTCTCACATTCACACTAACTCAAAAGGCTTCTTTCTCTTGAGTCTTCTCACTAATCCGGTGTTGTCGAGGAGCTGGATGGTCTCAACGTTTACGTGATGATGAAGCCTTTCCTCGTGACTTCTTGGTAATTTGTGGATTTCTTTGCACACAAAATCCATTTTGAGGTCCTTGTGGAGATCATCATTCCTAATGTACCAAGGCGCATTGACAATGCATCTCAATACTTTATTTTGAAAGGTCTGGACAATTTTAATGTTGCTTTTTTATGGTGCAACCCCAGAGTTGAGCACCATACGTCCACACGGGTTTTAGAATTTGCTGGTAGAAGAGAAGCTTATTATGTACAGACAGCGTAGAGTTTCTTCCTAGCAGCCAGTACATCTCTCTATAATGGTTTCCTAGTTTTTCGCTTTTCTTTTTGACATTGGCTTTCCAGCGAAGCCTGGCGTCTAATGTCATGCCAAGATATTTGGCTGTGTGTGCGTACGGTACTATTTGGTTATTAATAGTAACCTGGCTGTGTTGTATCTTCTTGTTGGTGAAGTGAGACCTGAAACTGACCAAGAACTGTTTGTAGTCTTCTCGTCGTTTCTTCATTGCTGTTCCCAACAGCTAGGATAGCCGTGTCGTCTGCAAAAGTTGCAACAGTATTAGTTTCTAATGCTGGGAGGTCACTGGTGTATAGTAGGTAAAGAACCGGCCCTAAAACACTACCTTGCGGCACGCCTGCTTTTATTTCCTTAAGGACAGAGCATGCATCACCTTGTTTGTCTCTAAAGTATCTCGCGGTCAGGTAAGATTTTAATAGTAATGCAAACTATGGCCTTCCTTGGAAGTTCTTTAAGTACCTCTCCAGTTATCAAGTCATAACCTGAGGCTTTTTTTCCGGTTAATGTCATTTTTGATTAAGTATTGAACTTCTGTTGGTGTGGTGAGCCTTATGTGCGTGCCTTCTTTGTAATTCTCTTCAATATGGACTTCTTCATCTTCTCCGTGATGAGGTTGAAATATGTTTTCGAAATGCTCAGAAAATCTTTGGGCTTTTTGTTCATTATTCCTGGCCCAGGTTCCATCAGCTTTTCTGATCGGTGGAATCTGAATTATCGGCCTTTTCAGCTTTTTGGTTGCCTTCCAGAGCGAATAGATAGATAGATTCATTTTTTAGTTCTTTAATATGTCTTCTGAGTTGTTGACTGAGGTTGTTTAATCTCGTCTTGTCACGTGGTGCTCTAGTTTGGAACCATTTTCTTCTTGCCTTTCATTTGTCTCACAGCAGATTTGTTATCTCTTTTGGGTAATTGTTTCCTTTTACTCGTCTTTTTCTGTCAGGGGTGTTCTCCCAGGCAGTTTGTTGTATATCATAAACAAGTTTTTCCAATTCTGATTCGAGTTGTTCTTCATTCCTCAGTGGTGTGTTCAGATTTATTCTTTCTTCGAGTGTCTGTCGAAAACTTTCCCAGACTGTGTATTTATTTGTCAATGTCGGATTAGGTACTTTCCCTTTGAATAATATACTCACTCAGGGTCAAAAGTATTGGAGAGTGATCAGAACTTAGGTAATATATTTTTAACTATATATAAGTCTATTCTTTCATAATAATAACGAAAGTTATGATATTGGGAAACATAATAATATAGTTGTAGTTTTTTTTAGTGAATTAAAACGCGGGCTCATTTATTTTATTTAAATTCGCCAGCATCCTGTCTTTTGAATATATCCGACCGGTGTTGCATAGGATACTGTATGAGTGTCACCGTGATTATACATATATATGTGTTGGTGCACATTAACACAGTTAGATGATTGCTTGTACCGCGATGTCCTAGAAAGCAATGATGGCTCTTTTGTTGGACCATTCGCTGTAATGAAGTGGCCGTAGCAATCAGCAGAGTGATAAATGGCTTCAAGTGTCAAACGTTTTCAATAGTTCCTATATGAACAGCAGCAGACAGGTGAGTGATTTATTTTAGAATTCGTTATGTTTAATTTTGTAGGGTTGCTTTTAGAAGATTATTTAATACTGTTGTTATTGTTGGTACCATTAGTACACCGTAAGTTTGGTACCTTATTGTATTTCGACCCTATACATACACTACACTCTCCAGGTTATAGGCTATTTGAATGATAACTAGAAAAAAATACCTGATGATCTTTTTTCTGCTCTGAAAATTAGCTGTCATTGGAAAGTTTTTTCTGGGAAATCTGCTTACGGTGTTATAGCGGTATTTTCACTTGTTTACGTATTCTTTTTTCCACATAATTGCTAGATAAGTGTCAATGTGTACACACCATAAAAACAGAAATTGTTCCCATTGTTATTTAGATCATTAAAAACAGAAAATATTAGATTTGGGTTTTGGAATTAGAACACTGAGTGTCACAAAACAAGACAGGCGCCAGAAGAAAATAATTTAATTATCTGTATGTGAAAATTCAATTAACACAAATATGTAGAGAATCTCATTTACTCGATCAATTATTGGAGAAATCTGTGAAAACTGGTACTACCAATTTATCCTGATGTCCCACATTGACCAGGTAATTTTATTTATCTCTATAAAGTAAATAAAGACATTTATTTAGTAAGGAAAAATTCACCTGAACTTGAACTTGACTTTTGTTTTAACAAATGAATTAATACAAAATTTACTGTCAAAATGATTCAGGAACCTATATGGGAAAATGAACAGGTAATTTAATATAATCAATTATAATTGAATCGGAGAGAATCGAAAACAGTACAAGTAAAAGTTGTTTTGCTTGAAACAATCTATCGTTTAAATAACTTTTTAATATACAGGATGGTCATTTTATTCTGGATATCTGTTAACCTTTTCTGTTTCAAATAGGACACCTGTATAATTTTACATTTTGTAATACATTTTAATTTTAATAATTTTATAAAATGCTTTTTTTTGAGTTATGAGCAACTAATCAGAAAATAGACGAAATAACCAAAATACCTAAATAATTCTCCAACTGAAAAAACAAAAATCTGATGTGGCCAGGCACATGACTTTATCATACCATATATTAATAGTTGAGCTGCATGAGATTCTATTTGATCGAGATCGGCCACGTCTGCATTAAAATAAAACCAATAGAACTAGACAGATATTTTGATTATATTTACAGTATGTAATGTCAAAACATCAGCATTTGACACTGCCTACTATCATTAGAATCACAATATCTGACAAATCCTGGCTAACTAGTTTTAATACTAGTGTTTTAATGCAGTACGAGCGATCCCGATGAAATAGAATTTGCTCATGCGGCTAAAATATTTATTTTACCATAAAATTTCATAGTAATAAATCATTCAGAATTTCCTCTACATTAATTTATTATTTAACTACTTCGACGAAATTCCAGAAATAGCGGCTTATTTGCAAAATATTTCAAAAATGCTAAGACTTAACCTCCTTGTCATACTACATACGATAAAGTAAAAAGGTTATTGGTTCTGATGATTAATATATTATATTGGCTTCTAGCATACTATATTTTCGGGTTTTACCCCGTCTTCAGTGCTAACTAGAAAAGTTCATAAAGAATTATGCTCAATATTCCAAATAAGTTTTAATGTTACCATATACCGTCTTACAATCTTTTTGTATTTATTCGCGAAAACATAAGAACATGGCTATCCGCAATCGAAATACACATTTACATCAAGATGTTTTACTATTGTTGCACTGTACGTGCGCGCGTGTTTCTCCCCCTCATCGCATTCTCCATGCATTTGCGTGTTGAATTGACGTTTCGCAACCGCTGACGTTCTGAATACTGCCAAAAGTTTCAAAATATCCTGGCTACCTGCTATTAATGCAGACACGATTTCGATCAAATCGAATTTGCTCCTGCAGCTAAACTATTAATTTTACCAAAAAAATCATTTGATGAGTTTATTTACGTTATTAGGAACCGGTTTCGGCACACAATTGAGTCATCATCAGCCTAAGTGCTCGAATATTCGAAGTAATTGCGCTTATAAACATCTAAAATGCAAACTAATTTTGTCTGCTACAATGTGGAATTATTATTTTTGCGATGCCTAACAAGCGCAATTTTTCAATGGTTTTCGTTAATTAAAAAAAAAAATCCTATTAACTATGATTCTAAACATTTTAATATGTTACTACTTGAACTATAAACTATCGATTGGTGTTAGTTATTACCCTTGAATTTTATACGATTATCGGAGACGGAGATATTTAACATCATATGCAATTAACAATCAAACTATCTCTTTCCTTTATAAAAACTCTTTCCTTTTCACGCTATAAATACCCAGAAAGCTGTACGTACACCCACGTAGCAGGTCTTGAAACCATATACGTAACGGGAGACACCGTATTTACCGTTCTTTTACTGTAATTATTGATTTTCGGGGCCTTGACCCATCAAATGAAGGTCAAACACGCGGGTTCTCAAGTGTCCCCTTATACCAGCTAACCAGACCGTTGCAAGGTTGCCCTTCAGTAGAAAGAACACGCTTGCTGACCGAAGACATGTCTTAAAGACGGCCATATCTTTCTTTTAAAGTTTTTGCTTTAAAATTCCAGTTGTTAACTGAAGAATGAAGATGAAGTGCTTTGTGGTTTTTTCCTGTCTGTGTTTGTGGGGGATTCTCGGGCAGAATCTGAGTGGAATTGCAGAGGATAGGATATCGTTTGCTGGCGACACAAGTGGAGATGGTGGTTTTGCACAGCAGAGGAATTACCAGCCTGGTCTGGCTTCGACTTACAACTTGGAGAGTGAGCCGTACTTCGTGGAGTTTAAGTACCACAATTATGACGCGATGACAAAGTTTTTGAGGATGACTAGTGCCAAGTTTCCTACCCTCACAGCGCTGTATTCCATTGGAAAATCTGTTCAAGGTATAATCAATATTATGCCAGTAAAGAAAACCAATAGTATTTTACATGGAATGCAATTAACGCACATCCAAAGAAGAATATAGAATAATGAAATATAGACTATAGGCTACCCGATAATTCATAGGTTTAAAGTTTATTATACAATCATTGTTTATCTTGCATTTTTCATACAAAAGATCGTGTGAAACTCCGCGTGAATTCCGACGCTCTACGGTCTTTGGTATGCTGCGGGGAAGGGAGGCGTTAGCGGTGCTGTCATGTCGGAGAGAACCGACACAGCTGAGAGAACCGGGGCAGCTTATTATCAATACACAAAAGAGAACGATAACTTGACAAGGTAGTAATTTTAACTAACAATTAAAGTCTTAATTTTAAATTTCTTTGAAATACCAAAAAACCCGATTTAAATTGCCAAGACTTTCCATGGGACTTCCAAATGCCTGTTCGTGGTTCTGTTATCTTATTGACTCATTTTGCTTATTTATTAATTTGGTAATCTGTCGCCGGATATCCAAATTTCTTTGGCGAGGCATAATCGCCGTGTCGTTGTATGTATTGTGTCCGTAAACACTGTTCTCCTAGTAACTAATGCACGTGCGATCCGCCACTACTTGCAGCGTCGCTGTCGATCCCTTCCCCCGCTCGCCCGAAAGACCGAAGAGCGCCGCGTCAATTGCAGCAATCATGAGATGCTTCAACTCGATCTTTTGTAGGGAAAATGCAAGATAAACAATGATTATGTAATAAGCTTTAAACCTGTGAATTAGTGGGTAGCCTATAGTCTATATTTCATTATTCTCGCTCTTCTAATAAAGGAATTGCTGGCATTGCATAATATAGCTTTTTGTGGGTCAAGCACTAATCCAATGATTTTACAAAAGTGCACATTGAAAGCTAGCATTCCGCAGGTGATTTTGGTTTTTAATTCGTTGAATCTATATATTATTTCCGGAGTAATTAATTACTAAAGTCAAACGAATAAAATGTACGGGATTTTGTTTCTAAGTGGTAAACTTTGTTTTAGATAGGGAACTATGGGTAATGGTTGTGTCAGCTTCACCATATGAACACATGATTGGTAAACCTGATGTCAAGTACGTTTCCAATATGCACGGCAATGAAGCTGTCAGTAGAGAACTGATGTTGCATCTAATCCATGTGAGTAGATATAAATACTAGGTCTCCAATTTTCAACATTTGGACTAATATGAATACGAAACAACTCAGTAAAATAACAAACAAAAAATGTGCGATACAAAAAAAAGAAGAATTATTAAGAGTTATTATTTCTTCCAGTATTTGGTTATAAACTACAACACAGATGAGTACATTCGATGGCTGTTGGACAATACCAGAATACATATCATGCCCTCAATGAATCCCGATGGCTTTGAAGTGTCAAAAGAAGGCCACTGTGACGGGGGACAAGGAAGGTAAGATTTTTCAGCAAAAGAACAACTTAGGTACTTGACTATAACAGGCTCTCCACTGATGTCCTGTATTTACTTTGTCTTAAACAAGAAGCACTTCACTCATAGTACTCTACTTTTTTTACACATATCACTGAACTACTTCGTAGGGTTTGGGTCTTTTTAGTCTTTTCACTAGAGGCTGGTTGTCCAGTTGACGTGATGATTCTTTTGTTTGAGTTTATAAGTTATTGTAGACAGCCCATTGAGTTTGGTCTTCCATTTTTTGGTCCATTCAAGCATTGGATTACTAGTTTATCGAAGATTCCTACTAGCCTTACGTCACTCACACGAAAACCTTGTTCTGTTCTGTTAGCACTTCCATCACAGTAACCGTATATTCTTTATAATACAATTCCAGTTACAAGCTTCTTTTTCTTTTATTAGGTATAACGCCAGAGGATTCGATTTGAACAGAAACTTTCCCGATTACTTCAAGCAGAACGACAAGAAGACCCAACCGGAAACTGTAGCTGTGAAAGAATGGCTGTCAAAAATTCAGTTTGTCCTCTCTGGAAACCTGCATGGCGGCGCTTTGGTAGCAAGTTATCCTTTTGACAATACACCCAATGCACGTAAGTCTTCTTTGTTCTTCATGCATGGAAATACCAGCAGTTTTCCTTATGAAGATTTCCCATGTTCTGGGCAAATTAATCGGTCGACTTTATAAATTCGAAAAAATGATGTAGGTCTGTTTGTGCTGCATAAGGGATATGCAGATCATCAGCATTATGTTCGCGTAAGTTAATATTAGTACAAGTACACAAAGAACTATTTCGTTGATATTAAATTTTACAATGTAGAAGGGTAATTCCATTCCATGTTAAATCAAGACAGTTTTATTCCAATATGTTTTGGTTACATTTTCTCTATAACTACATGAAGACAACAATTGCACAAAACGTATCATCAAAATCCAAGGTGGTGAAGAATATAACTGTGTTGCTTTGCTATGGAATTTTGCCCATAGAAGTCAAAAACCATATTTGGTTGTTCCTCTTTGAAATTTACAATTTTTATTGCAGTCTACTTGAGCTACGCTTCACATCCATCTTTGACACCTGATGACGATGTCTTCAATCATCTATCATTGACGTACTCCGAGAATCATGCTAAGATGAGCAGAGGTGTTGCGTGCAAATCGGCATCTCCAGGATTCAAAAAGGTATGTCGTACCACTTCTATTTAGTAGATCAGTGAATTCGGTAGATCGCAGGAATCAATTGACAGAATATGTAGAAGGATATCTCAAAAAAATCTGATGTGGCCAGGCACACGACTTTATCATACCATATATTAATAGTTTAGCTGCATGTGATTCTATTTGATCGAGATCGGCCACGTCTGCATTAAAATAAAACTACTAGAACTAGACAGATATTTTGATTATATTTACAGTATGTAATGTCAAAACATCAGCGTTTGAAACTACCTACTATCATTCGAATCACAATATCTGACAAATCCTGGCTAACTAGTTTTAATACTAGTGTTTTAATGCAGTACGAGCGATCCCGATGAAATAGAATTTGCTCATGCGGCTAAAATATTTATTTTACCAAAAAATTTCATAGTCATAAATTATTCAGAATTTCCTCTACATTAATTTATTATTTAACTATTTCGACGAAATTCCAGAAATAGCTGCGAAAATATTTCAAAAATGCTAAGACTAAACCTCCTTGTCATACTACATATGATAAAGTAAAAAGGTTATTGGTTCTGATGATTAATATAGTATGTTGGCTTCTAGCATACTATATTTTCGGGTTTTACCCCGTCTTCAGTGCTAACTACAAAAGTTCATAAAGAATTATGCTCCATATTCCAAATAAGTTTTAATCTTACCATACCGTCTTACAATCTTTCTTGTATTTATTCGCGAAAACATAAGAACATGGCTATCCGCAATCGAAATACACATTGACACCAAGATGTTTTAATATTGTTGCACTGTACGTGCGCGCGCGTGTTTCTCCTCTTCATCGCATTCTCCATGCATTTGCGTGTTGAATTGACGTTTCGCAACCGCCGACGTTCGGAATACTGTCCAAAGTTTCAAAATATCCTGGCTACCTGCTATTAATGCAGACACGATTTCGAGCAAATCTGTATGTTACTCAATATGTAGCATTTATCATATTACCATAATTATTTAAACTGTATAAATCTCGTTCGTTATAATTAATACACAAATTGTGAATTTTAACTGAAAACATAAGTTGTTTCACGTTTTTTCTATCAAACAAATATTTCAAACCAATGCATTGTTATCCGCAAATAAATTATTGTCTGACTCTAATGAAAATCAAGTTCTTTGAGTCAGTGCATATTTATTCGAGTTACACAAAATATAGAACCATATGGAGCAAATATTGCACAACACACCGATAGAGGATAAGTCACAGAGACACTGAATGAACTACATGTCCAAATATTGCGCATGCGCGATAAAAATGCTCTCGGTAGCACTTTACACCATCCACAGAAGAAAATTGCACTAACTAAAGACAAATTTACATGTCAGACAGTAGTTTTAATGCATAGACACGATTTTTTTTTCAAAAGAAACGTCTAAAACAAGTATATTCATCATTTTCCTTGCGTTTTAGGGAATAACAAACGGTGCAGCGTGGTACCCATTGACAGGAGGCATGCAGGACTATAACTACATCTGGTATGGCTGTATGGAGGTCACACTGGAACTGTCATGTTGCAAGTTTCCTCCTGCTAAGGAGTTGCCTAAGTATTGGGATGACAATAGAGTAGTACGTAAAAGTCCGAAGGTTTTAAATTCTGTATTTTAATTTTACCGGTTTATATATTTGTAGTCGCTCATCAAATTTTTGGCCGAGGTCCATAGAGGCGTCCAAGGTTTTGTCATGGACGTAAATGGAAATCCTGTTGAGAAGGCAACTTTGAAAATCAAAAGTCGTGATGTGGGATTCCGTACCACCAAATATGGCGAGTTCTGGAGGATTCTGTTGCCTGGTGTTTATGTTTTAGAGGTTTGTGATGGTGATTTGAGTTAGGTTGATTTTACACATCTTCTACTCGTAATGTACTTCAGATCGAGTACTAACGTGGCCATATATTATGAAAATATGAAAAAATTCTGATGCTGTCCTTGATTAATATGCTACAACTCATAAACATTAGAAAGCTGTATATGTTGGCGTTTTCCCGATTTTTCCAAATTAAGAAGACTTGGCGCTGTTTTTGCCCCGTAAATTTTATTCGTTTAACTTTAGCAATTAATTACTCCAGAAATAATCTTTAGATTTGAACGAATTAAAAAGTAAAATCACCTGCGGAATGCTAGCTTTCAATGTGCATTTTTGTAAAATCATTGTATTAGTGGTTGATCCACAAAAAGCTATATTATGCAATGCCAGCAATTCCGTTATTAGAAGACCTAGAATAATGAAATATAGACTATAGGCTACCCAATAATTCATAGGTTTAAAGTTTATTACATAATCATTGTTTATCTTGCATTTTTCATACAAAAGATCGTGCTGAAACTCCGCGTGAATTCCGACGCTCTACGGTCTTTGGGGTGCTGCGGGGAAGGGAGGCGTTAGCGGTGCTGTCATGTCGGAGAGAACCGACACAGCTGGGAGAACCGGGGCAGCTTATTATCAATACACAAAAAGAACGATAACTTGTCAAGGTAGTAATTTCAACTAACCATTTAACTTTTTAATTTATGCGTAATTTTGATTATAATATGTGACCCGGTACGAGAGAAATCTCTTCTATCGATTGGCGTTTATGTTTTCTTCAGTTTTCTACAATAAGGTTGTAAACAAGATTTTGATGGAAGCGGATAGATCTAATAATATGGAGTTAGCAGATTTTCCGATTAGTGGTGAATACTAAATTAAGTTTGCTTGATAAACCCAAACAAAATTAAAAAAGTATGCCCGATTTTGTTATATAATTATTCAAACTATTATAACAGTTTCAACAGTTTATTTATTAATAATATTTAAATACACGCACAAACAATATAAATAAATACAACTCTTGATATCTTACATATATTACAAACGTCAGCTCTGAGCGTATAAAACTAAGAAATATCAAAAAAACTTTTACAAATTTAGCATCGTAATTTTGTAGACACATAGATTATTTTGCAGATCGTTCATTAATTTTAAATGCTAATCCCGAAACCCGATTTAAATTGCCAAGAATTTCCATGGGACTTCCAAATGCCTGTTCGTGGTTCTGTTATCTTATTGACTCATTTTGCCATTATTTTTTAATTCGGTAATCTGTCGCCGGATATCCAAATTTCTTTGGCGAGGCATAATCACCGTGTCGTTATATGGTATTGTGTCCGTAAACACTGTTCTCCTAGTAACTAATGCACGTGCGATCCGCTTCTACTTGCAGCGTCGCTGTCGATCCCTTCCCCCGCTCGACCGAAAGACCGAAGAGCGCCGCGTCAATTGCAGCAATCATGAGATGCTTCAACTCGATCTTTTGTAGGGAAAATGCAAGATAAACAATGATTATGTAATAAGCTTTAAACCTATGAATTAGTGGGTAGCCTATAGTCTATATTTCGTTATTCTAGCTCTTCTAATAAAGGAATTGCTGGCATAATATATGGCCACGATAGTACATACAGTAGGATACAAGTCTTCATTTGATTTACTTATTTTTTTCTGTAGGTCTATGCTGATGGATACGTGCCTAAAGAAATGGAGTTCATGGTTGTCGCTGAACATCCAACACAGATGAACGTTACTCTACATCCAGCAAAGGTACAAATACATTTATGTTCAAAAAAAGCGGTTTCGCATATTTTCCTGTTGTGAAAGAAATGACTTTTTTGTGTTTATCTTTCGACATTGCATTGAATGGTACGAATCTTTTAGCCAGGGGCGTACTACAAACACCCTGTCACATCCCCGTCACTCAGCATGATCTCGCCGATGTTGACAACCACACCTCCAACAAATCTTGCCTTTCCCAAAGAATAACACCGCCCATTCCAAGAAATTAACCTTCTAACAAAACCCAAACTACCGTAAGTATTTGTAATTTAGTAGTAGAAACAGAGCTTTAATACAGAGTGTCCAGTATATGAGACCTCGTCTACGAAAAAGGGGTTTATGTGTCAAGAGGTTTTGGGTGATTCGAATAGAGAAAAGTCCCCTCTTTCTAACGAACCCAAGCCCAGCTTGGTAGCTTTCTTAACGGCCGAGTTATTCGTATTTGAAGTTAGAGTACTCACAATAAAAATACAAAATGTAAAAAAATTATTTTAGTTATTTTTTTTTGTACGTAAAATAAAATAAATTAGAGAAATGAAATTTCTCTAATTTTTCGACTTCTTGGTGTCTTTAGCATCTACTTTTTCACTCCGCTTCTTTTTACGATTTGTTTGGTCAGTTTTAGCCTGTGATGTACCTACATGAGGACTTATTTCGCAGTTACCTTTACTTTTCTTTTGCTTCAACTTTTTCAGCGGTTCTGGCGCTACTTAGCCCTTTTTTCTGGCATCAGTTGCTAAGTTACGAACGGTGTTGAATGTGTACCACTGCCTTTCGAGTTACAATCCAACTGGTTAGAAAATGTCTGGCACTTATTCACTCAATGTTTCAAAAATAAGAGTAACCTGCTCAAATTCTTCATTATTCGCAATTTTTTTCATCTTCACCATTCAATTTTCACAAATTATAACATAGTTGTATTGCGTTATACCTTTCAAGGGCCGCTGGGCCGCTTAGCCGGAACTGGTTTGTTATGGCCGTGGAAGATAGGTACCTTGTGATACATGTACAATATTATATTTTTCAAACCGTCACAATCCTTCCAACTTCCATACTTCTTTCGTCCAGATAATTCAGAATACCCTGTTCTAACTCATTGTTAGAGTTTCCTGCTTCTTCTAAGCTAAGACTGACCAAGTTATCTCTACTTTCAATAGTTCTAAAAAATCCATTCTCGATATCTCTTGTATCCCACGAGGAATTTTGGAAATACATTCCCGGGCGCAACAGAGTTTTCATCAAAGAATTGGGACACAATTTTCAAATCATTATCGTCCGTATAACTTAAGCCGAAACCCACTTCTGTATCTCCAGTAGATGGTTCTGGTTCGTCTATTTCGATGTCGCTGTTCATTACTTTTTCCGAAATACATATCGTTGACAAATTATAAAGCGTCTTCTAAAGACATCAACATTCGTCACCCAAAGTGACAACAACACAGCTGATCACCAAGTGTGTAGATTTCTGGAAGAAAATGAGCGCACCGTTGTTCAAAACTTTACCAGCGCTTATCTCATTAACCGGTTTTGGCACATAAACCCCCTTTCCGTAGACCAGGTCACATATACAGCATATATTTAGCTAAAGTAACTAAAGAAAGTTACAAACACAATGTTACAACTGTTAGTTACTTCTAATTCACCATGACCACTATTCGACATGTTAGCAGGGACATTCGAGTTACTCAGCGTTTATGGAATCGGTTTCGGGAGACTGGCCAATATGTTAGAAGAGCTGGACAAGGTCGAAATTGAAAAACTACTCAAAATCAAGACCGATCTTGTCCTTTCCTCTCTACGTCAGCGTACTGCCACAGCACGAGACCACCTAAACAACCTAAGACGAGCACATGGAATAGAAATTTCTGATGAAACTATTAGAAACACATTACAAGAAGCAAATTTAAAACCAAGAAGACCTATCCGCGCACCACGCCTTACGCAGCATCACAAAGCAGCGCGAATGAGGTCTGCTCTGGATCACAGAGATTGGCAACTTCGTCACTGGACGCCTGTACTGTTTACAGACGAGTCCAGATTTCGTTTAACTCGTTGCGACGGTCGACTACGTGTATATAGACGTCCTGGTGAACGCTACGCAGCCGCTACTATACAGGAAGTGGATAGATTTGGTCGTGGATCTGTGATGGTTTGGGCTGGAATCAGTATAGACAACAGAACTGATCTTGTGTTTCCTGGTAGAGTAAATGCCATGAATTACAACGAAAACCTCTATTGAACACGTGTGGGATCAGCTTGACCGAGGTGTTCGCAAGTACCCTAATCCACCACTAAAACTTGTAACATTGTTTTTGTAATTTTCTTTAGTTAAATATATTCAGTTGAAGCATACCAAATTTGTTGCCCGATTGTTTTGTCTTGTTATACGTGGTTTTAACCCTTATTAATTTACCATTTCCACAATTCCAGAGGAGCGATGGGCCATTCTACAGACCCCCTCAACAGACACTCTTCCATAGACCGCCTGTATACAGTCAGCCTCAAGAACAAACGGGATTTTTCTCATCGATCTCGAGCGGTTTTAGCAATTTGTTTGGAAATATTTTAGGATAAGACTTGTAGACTTGTAATAATTTATTTTTATAGGTTAAGTATTATTAGAATTAGAGCGTTGTTCCATTCCAACCATGTTTGTTTTACTTAAAAACCTATAGATCTATTAAAAAAATAAATATATATAAAACGCACCTAGTGATGGCAATTTTCGACATTCGACAAGATATTTTTGATACTTTGTTTTGGGTTATATTAAAAGTATAATATTATAAAAATAGAAACTTTATTGATTATTAGTAGGAAAAATTGAGGCAACAGAAGAGAACATAATTTAATCACTTGAGACCGTTATATCTCTAGCAGCTTGGAAAGCAGCTATCAGAGCTGTTAATTGGATATTTTCATTTGTTCCTGACGTCAGTCGAAGTTGTATTTCCGCCATTTTATCCAATAGGTTGATGAGTATATCATAGGGAAATTCAACTGCAATAAAAACAATGAAACATTTGATAAACCCGTTATAATACATTTTACTTACTTCTGTGTATGTAGGTATGAACCTCTTCTAATATGTCATTCAGTGCCAAACCTTTTATTGTTTTTAACTCCTTTATATCTAAATTAAACTTAAGGATATTTATCAATGGAAAAAAATTATTGTTTTAACTAATATTTTCGTTAAAAAAGGATACGCATATATGCAGATTTAAATTCTTCATTCAAAAGCCATTTAACAATATTTTCGATGTCACTCTTCAACGGATGTCCAACACAAGTATAAACATTATCTTCAGTGACGTTTTTATAAGCAAGCCATGTACTCTGCAAGACATTCAACACTTTTCGCATGTCACCTTTTGCTAGAGTCAACAGAGCACTCTTGCCATCTTCACTCACTTTCAACCTGAAAAAAAAAAAACGCAATGGTTAAAGTAAAACAGATAGATATACAGGGTGATTTGTAACTTACTTCTCTTCGTCTATGACAAAGTTCAAACGAGGTAAGATTTGATCTGGCGACAGAGGACCAAATCTAAACCTGGTGCAACGGCTTTGTAAAGCTGGTATGATCTTGCTCAAGTAATTGCAGATTATACAGAAACGGATGTTTTCGGTGTATTTTTCGATAACTGAAACATAACGTTTAAAAAAGATGTAATAAAACCAGTTATAGTAAAACCACAGATGGTCAGGAAGTATTTTGTATTTTATGATTGGATATAATAAAGGAACCAGATCTAGGTATAATACACTGATTAAAAAATTAGGGGAACACTTTTTGTGTCAGTTCCTGTATGGTTAGTGGTGGATTAGGGCGCTTGCGACGACATCGGTCAAGCTGATCCCACACGTGTTCAATAGAATTCAGGTCAGGACATAGTAAAAAATCAACCATATTCCACAGATATATTTCCCCAATAAATTACATCAAAATAAACAACGTATAAACCACAAAAACTTGGAAGAATCTATTGTATCGAACACACAGACGTGTTGCTATGGACACGTCCAACAGCCTTCTTAGTAACATCAGCGTCCTGAGTTGCTGTAGTTGTCAGGTCAGCCTTGAGGATGGATTGTTGAAATTCCCTGTCGACTTTGGTCAGGGGTATACCTATATATTTAGCTACAAAGTCCATGAAAAACGAACCAACAGCTTCTCCTGTCTTCGCAGACATGCTGTAGTTCAGTACGTTTAATTCCTTAGCAAATTTTGAAGCCCTTTGCTTCGAAATGGACCTTTGATGCTCCAAATCACCTAAAATATACAAAACATATTATTTGGTCTACAAATAGTTGTAGTATATACATTTGTTTCCGATTATTGCTACAATTGGTGGACTTCTCACTACATCTTTGATGGTTTTGATCCATACAGTCAGTTCGTCGAATGTTTCGGTGTTAGTGATGTCATAGACAAGTATTATAGCCTAAAATTAGTGTTCTATAAGTTTGTACTATATAACTCAAGGATGATTATTATTTATTTATTGTCGTGTTACGTTTGCGTTGAAGAGGTATTTGTCTAACATGCTTCCATATTGTTCATCCCCGCCTACGTCTGTTATTCTCAAGGCAACTTCTCTTTTCCCTGGTAGAAGCATGTGTTTCATATAAAACTCTGCTCCAATAGTTGCTATGTATGGTCTTATGAATTCGTTGTAACAAAATCTTCTAATAATGCAGCTCTGTGAAACAATAATTATACAATAATACAAAAGTTGTTTGACTCAATAGTTTCTTTAAAAAAGTATGATTTTTTGAATGGAATGCCCTGTATATTACACCATATTATAAATACTAAGCATGTAATCTTTCCAACAGTTTCTTAAAATTACGTATATTACATTTTTGCAGGTATTGCCCTAACATTTTTTTCACATAATAACGAAAATCATAGGAAGATGCTGATGTCATGACATAACCTTAAATACAGGAGATAATAATCGCAGATTTAATGAAAGTTATATTTTATTCATATATTCCGCCTAATTAAAATTTACAGTCTGGGTACTATCGCGAGCATAAAAAAACGGGGACACTCTAATTTGCACTGATTAAACTGGGCTTCGTAAAGCCATGTCAGTACGCTTGTCATGTCACATTAATGTCATCTTGAATTTTGACGTAATAAATAAAAATTTCGCAATTGAATGAATTTTAGAAGGCAAATTAAAACTCGACTACATGAAATGAATCAACATTCGAGAAATTGTTATTGAAAAAAGTGTCGGCAAGAATACCGCGAAGAATAAAATTGATGGAACCGGAACAAAATTGTAGGTTGACAAATACTGTCAGAGGTTAGACATCATAGGTTAACAAATACTGTCAAAGTAAAGGTTACACAACTAAAATTGTTGAGATTATAAGTGCCCAATTTGACTTTGCTGTCCCCGTTTTTTGTGCTCGCGATGGTACTCTCAAATTATATATTAGTAGTTATTCTTTAATTTGAAACATTTGCAGTCCAATAACTAAATGTATTATTGAATTAAGGAAACGCATTCTGACATTAAAAGTAGTCCAGATGATTCGATAATATTAATACTTTTCACATTTTAAAATTTTATTTATTCGAAATATGTATACATTGAGCGCGTAAAGTAAGGAAACATGACACAATGTCTGAAATGGTTTGTTATTTGAAAAATTTCGTCGATATTAAGTATCAAAATATACATATTTACATCAAATTTAATTTCCGACTTTCAATTGTTTTCGACTTTTGACGCCATCGACACTTACTACATGGCAACCCCATATTTTTTGTACTGGTATTGATAGGTCTGCTACTTGTAAAAATAATTGTAAAGTAAAACATTTAAAAAATCGAGAAAAAGACAGTTGAAACTTAGAAAGTACTATGCGCACACGACAAAACCACTTGGGAGCCGCCATCATTGAACCAGCAGAGCTCACGCAACTTACTCTTCAAACTATTACTGACTTTGTGAATTGGTTAAACACCGCATTAAATAAAATATGACGATAACAAAGCACCAAAGCACCAGTAGGTTTTGTGTTTCGGACACTTGTCGTAAGCTGCCCAGTTTTGACGCACCTGTCACCTACCAGTGACAGTAGACCAGTGATGGTCCGTTAACAACATGACCACGTTGTCTTTAGGCCATTGGTACCATCATGGCCTCACTCATTTTCAACGCTAAAACCTTCAAAATCATCCTTGTCCAAACCAGCAGACTTCACTCCTTGCATATACCGAAAACCAGGCCGCAGAACAGACATGTAAGCTCTTTCTGGTCGGGCGTGGATATGGGACCACCAGACTCAGTTTACGGGCTAACGGAAGCGTTTAAGGCTTGCAAAAACCCGAAGAAGGTAAACCTGAGTATCGGTGCTTACCAAGATGACAACGGAAGACCGTATGTCTTACCCTGTGTTAGGAAAGCCGAAAAATTACTGGACTCCATGCGCATGCATAAAGAATACAGCCCTCCTGAAGGAGAGAAGCTGTATTGCCAACTGTGCGAGCAAATAGCGCTGGGGAAGGATTCCGAACACGTGAAGAACAATCTGACAGCCACGTGCCAGAGCATCTCCAGGACTGGTGCCGTTAGGTTATCTTTTGACTTCGTCAACACCTTCTATCAGGGCACCAAGAAGATCTACATGCCGGATCCGACTTGGGGGAACCACTTGCAAATTGCTAGACAAGTTGGGTTGTTGTTTGATCATTACAGGTATTACGACTCGAAGACCTGTGGTCTGGACTACAAAGGTCTCATGGAGGATGTATCTGTGGGTATTGGTCGGTGTTTCTTGCGTTTTGAAGCCATAGGCGTTTGTTGTTGTAGAAAATGCCGGATAAATCTGTTATACTCTTCCATGCTTGTGCCCAGAATCCAACTGGCGTCGACCCATCTCGGAGCCAATGGGAGGAGATGTCGGACTTGGTTAGGAAGAAGAGGCTACTGACGGTTTTCGATATGGCTTATCATGGATTCGCTTCCGGGCATTTTGAAGTCGATGCATACGCAGTAAGGATCATTTTTATAATATTTACTTCATTGAAACCTCTGTACCAATTTGAACTCGAAAAGGTATAGTCTTCACCCATCTAGCTAAAAGAGTATTTTAGGTAAGAAGATTCGTGGAAGACGGTAATAAAGTGATAATGATTCAGAGCTTCTGCAAGAACATGGGTCTTTACGGCGATAGGCCTGGGGCTCTGATAGTCATCACTCACAAGAAGGAAACAGCTGAAAAGGTGATGTCGCAGATGAGACAGCTGATAGTCGCGATGTACCTGACACCACCTGTCCATGGCGCGCGGATAGTCATGAAAATCTTAAGCGACAGTGGCCTTAGAGACGAGTGGTATCTTTCTTTCAATTATGGGCGATTATTTGACCAAAATTCAAAGTGAAAACTCTTTGCTTGCAGGAAGAGGGAGTTTAAACTTATAGCAGACAGAATAATCTCTATAAGGCGCACCTTGAAGAATAAGTTGATCAAAGAAGGGTCTATAAGGAACTGGGATCATATAGTCAATCAAAATGGAATGTTCTGTTTCACTGGTTTGACAAAATCTCAAGTAAGTACTACCTGGTATTTAACACAGGAAATTGCACCACTACACCATGTGTCAGAGGCCAGAAAAATGTGGCCAAAATTTGACCAAGTCTTCAATCTTCATAACCAGACCTTAATAACAGTATGGGGTTTTTGCAAAAATGTATTTCACATCCAGTTGAAGCAGGCCTAATTATAAACCTACCCAAAAACATTCCCATTACTTATTTTCTTTGATTTTTCAGGTGAACAAACTCCAGAACGAACATAGTATATTCATGAGTGAAACTGGACGAATATCAATCGGAGGTTTGAACACGAAGAATGTGGATTATGTAGCTCATGCAATACATTTGATAACGAGATACATAAAGTGACTCAAAATCAATAGGTGTGACAGGTGTAGATTTATGTTTTATGTATTCGATTAAGTGCGTTGTGAAATATGTATCGTGTAAGAAAATTCTTGGTGTCGGAAATAAATTAGTTGCACATAGAACCATAAAATTGAATTTATTGATGACTTATTTTGCGGATGGGTGATTCTACGATAAGTTTGAGTCGTCATATCTAAACGAAAAATACCAAGATATTGTTAATTTACTGCAAAATTAACTCATTTTGAACTTATTTCAATAAGTTGAAATTCAGTTTAAGTAACGAATACAAAGTAACGAATACAAAGTAACGAATACAAAGTAACGAATGCAAAGTAACGAATACTCGAAAAGTGTCGATACTGCACATCCCTATTGTATGCAGTGTTTCATTAAAAGTGGTAAAATTCTACAGTTAACAAAATGTAACAGAAAACCCTTTCTAATTACAGTATGTTACACTAACCTTTCCTACGTATTTGTCGCCTAGAAACACGACTTTCAACTGTTTCTCCGCCACTCCATCTTCCTCTGAATCCGACATGGCTACTTGGATAATATTCCGGTCTCGAGCATTGCCTCAATGCGAAATCTGCATATGACAAGGCGGCACAATGCGCTCCCTACAATGGGCATATACATTTTTAAGATTTTTTACATGTTTTACATTAAATATAAGGCCGTGGGCAATACTAAGTACTAATGTGGGCCGTATCCAGTGCCGGACGTACATACATATAAACTTCTTTGTCCGTGGTAAGTATAAAAGTGCCTTCGAGTATGGGAAATAGCAACAGTTGACAGGGTGAAGTCAAAGTGAGAAGATGTTGAGGTATATTTTCGCCCTTGGTCTAGTTTGTATCATCAGTGATAATATGGTTAACGGTTGTCTTATCACCAACTGCCCAAGAGGTGGAAAACGAAGCGGGAAATTGCATAGTTTGGATGCGAACATAAAACAGGTAAGCCATGTTTAGTTTTGCAAAATAGTAGACTGGTGAGAGCCTACCGCTCAGTTGATGTCTAGCGTTTGGCTAAATTGCTAAAAAAGGCCGTTGATTGGAAGTATAGAGCACAGTGGACGCAGGTTCAGAGCACAGTGCATGCTCTACTGTACCCTCCGAAAAGTTATAGTCAATAACAGGTCCATATTAATTCCTTAAATTTTTTTTAAGGTTTCTGGTATCAAAGAACCATTTATAGCAACCTTAAAAGATAGAATTTTAACTCAACCAACAATTTCGTTAATTTCAACAATTATAATTCTTTCACTCAACACAATCATAATTATTTACAGTAAATTAATCTCGTTTGTTACTTATAATATAAAAATTGTACATTTTTATTGCAAACATAAGTTGTTTCACATAAATAAACGTTCTTTATTATTTGATTTATTATTATTATTTGATTTCTATGAGCCAAAAGATATTTATTACAATTATTTGAATTAAATAAAATTTTCTGTCTGTGTAATCTGAAAATTTCAAAATAGAAATTCCTTTTTCCATACTTGTTGAAAAAACTAATTAATAAATAAAATAATAATAGACGACAAGGAATGATGGTATATTTTTTAGAATTATTATAATGCGAAGTATTTTTAATTATCACATTTTCGAATTAATTTGTAATAGTAAATTCTACAGCAGGTATTCCTAACTTTGCATCTTTCAGTAAAATAATGCCTTTATGGAATATCAGCTTGTGCTGCAAGTCTTGCATTTAACTGTTTATTGCTAGTAACTACAAATCCATTAACATTTCCATTAGTTAATTTTCAAAATTTTGCAAACTGGTGGCCTATATTTCTTTATAGGTATTTTTGAATTCCTTGCAAAATTTCAGTGCATGAATTACATATATATCCCTATCATAATCCATAGTTTTTTTTAATATTTCTCCTTTATTTGTCAAAAAATCTGATGTGGCCAGGCACATGACTTTATCATAGAATATATAAAATTAATAGTTTAGCTGCATGAGATTCTATTTGATCGAGATCGATCGTGTCTGCATTAAAATAAAACAAGTAGCCAGGATTTGACAGATATTTTGATTGATAATATTACAGGTAAACTATTAATTTTGCCAAAAATGTTTTAAACTTACAAATTTATTGAAATTAGACTCTCAAATCTTCTGATTTTGCATTATTCAATGTTGGTGGCTTAAAAATTATTAATAAATACTGTGGATTATTGTAAAAATCCGGCTGGGAGTGAATTTTTCCAAAGTGAAATATGTAGTTACTTTACTGTGCTAATCAGAATTATTATTATTTATTATTTTAGAATTTTTAAACTGGCATGTTTAATATTATTATTGTTATTATTATTATTAAGATTTAAAAATCAGCAAGAAAAATAGACAGTTGTCAATTAAAAAAAATTTAAAACAACTGAAGATCGATAGATATTTAACTTGATATTGAAATGTGTATTTTAATGATTGTCGTGTTTGCGCGTTTTTTTTTTTTAATTTAATACCAAACCAACTGGAAATAATCGAACTAGTTATGATCGAACAACAAATTCCTTAATCAATAATCATTGCATATTATTATATTTTGCGAGACGCGTTAGTAATGCAGCAAAAACAAACACGTGCATACTTCGTACCAGGATATCATTTCCTCGGCCAAATTGAAACATAAAAACACGTTTCGTTCTACGCATCAAAAACAATTTCTTTCGACAAGAAAAACGCATTTTTGCGTGGAGCATTGACGGTATCAGAGTATGTTTTCGTCAAATATTCGAGCAACATACGGCGTAGTTATTTTACAGCCGTAATAGAACACGTTTTTGTCGAGCCGGCCGGTCCGCTTCGAGAATTTGAAACGTGTTTTGCGAATGCACATGTGCGATGTTTTGAATCGAAAGAACATTTCTATACTTTAGGATTTTTTAGCGGCTTACTTATAAAATATCAATCTCACAGTTCAAATTGCTAGACTAATAAGATAATAATACACTGGGTATTGAAACAACTTATCAGATTTTTGTTTTAATTCTGCAACAAATAATATTGAGAATCCTAAGCATACTTTACTGTTGGTTGTTCTAAAATTGTTTGTGTTTTTTTTAATTAATCATTATATTTTATAAAGACACCAGATTCAACGATGCTATTAACTTAACAATACCGGTTACCCCAAGAATTGTTAAAAAACGATTTGCAAAGAAAAACTGAAATTTCTAGAATTTAAAATATATATCGAATATCCACAACGTAATTAAAATATTTTCGTCGTTTAAAACAACAATATGAAAGCAAATCTTAGAAATTGAGCGAAATTAGAATATAAAATGCTCTATTTTGCATTATGTGGGACAACATCCAAAGTTGCTGAGTTACAATTTATTTTTATACATGCCTCGAAATACTATAGATACTGTCAATTACACCTTTCTACCAGTGATAGTTTACCATACAGAATTTTTTAAACTTAGAACTGTATCCATTAAAAAAATCAGTATGTTCTGGTTTTGCATTATGTGGGACAACTTCCAATGTTGGTGGGTTAAAAATTACTTTTATATATGCCTCGGTCACAGATGAATTGGATAATAAATACATACTGTAAATTACAACTTTCTACCTGTACTAATTTACTATACAGAATTTTTTAAACTTAGAATTTGAGCGAATTTAGACTCTCAACCGTGCTGATTTTGCATTATATGGCACAACATCCAAAGTTGATGGGTTAAAAATTACTTTTATATATGCCTGGATCACAGATGAATTGGATCATAAATACATACTATAAATTACAACTATCTACCTGTACTAATTTACTATACAGAATTTTTTAAACTTAGAATTTGAGCGAATTTAGACTCTCAACCGTGCTGATTTTGCATTATATGGCACAACATCCAAAGTTGATAGGTTAAAAATTATTTTTATATATGCCTGGATCACAGATCAATTGGATCATAAATACATACTGTATATTACAACTTTCTACCTGTACTAATTTACTATACAGAATTTTTTAAACTTATAATTTGAGCGAATTTAGACTCTCAACCGTGCTGATTTTGCATTATATGGCACAACATCCAAAGTTGATGGGTTAAAAATTACTTTTATATATGCCTGGATCACAGATGAATTGGATCATAAATACAACTATAAATTACAACTATCTACCTGTACTAATTTACTATACAGAATTTTTTAAACTTAGAATTTGAGCGAATTTAGACTCTCAACCGTGCTGATTTTGCATTATATGGCACAACATCCAAAGTTGATGGGTTAAAAATTACTTTTATATATGCCTGGATCACAGATGAATTGGATCATAAATACATACTATAAATTACAACTATCTACCTGTACTAATTTACTATACAGAATTTTTTAAACTTAGAATTTGAGCGAATTTAGACTCTCAACCGTGCTGATTTTGCATTATATGGCACAACATCCAAAGTTGATGGGTTAAAAATTACTTTTATATATGCCTGGATAACAGATGAATTGGATCATAAATACATACTGTATATTACAACTTTCTACCTGTACTAATTTACTATATAGAATTTTGTAAACTTAGAATTTGAGCGAATTTAGACTCTCAAACGTGCTGATTTTGCATTATATGGCACAACATCCAAAGTTGATGGGTTACAAATTATTTTTATATATGCCTGGATCACAGATGAATTGGATCATAAATACATACTGTATATTACAACTTTCTACCTGTACTAATTTACTATACAGAATTTTTCAAACTTAGAATTTGAGCGAATTTAGACTCTCAAACGTGCTGATTTTGCATTTATGGCACAACATCCAAAGTTGATGGGTTAAAAATTATTTTTATATATGCCTGGACCACAGATGAATTGGATCATAAATACATACTGTATATTATAACTTTCTACCTGTACTAATTTACTATACAGAATTTTTCAAACTTAGAATTTGAGCGAATTTAGACTCTCAAACGTGCTGATTTTGCATTTCTGACACAACATCCAAAGTTGATGGGTTAAAAATTACTTTTATATATGCCTGGATCACAGATGAATTGGATCATAAATACATACTGTATATTATAACTTTCTACCTGTACTAATTTACTATACAGAATTTTTCAAACTTAGAATTTGAGCGAATTTAGACTCTCAAACGTGCTGATTTTGCATTTCTGACACAACATCCAAAGTTGATGGGTTAAAAATTACTTTTATATATGCCTGGATCACAGATGAATTGGATCATAAATACATTCTGTATATTATAACTTTCTACCTGTACTAATTTACTATACAGAATTTTTCAAACTTAGAATTTGAGCGAATTTAGACTCTCAAACGTGCTGATTTTGCATTTATGGCACAACATCCAAAGTTGATGGGTTAAAAATTATTTTTATATATGCCTGGATCACAGATGAATTGGATCATAAATACATACTGTATATTATAACTTTCTACCTGTACTAATTTACTATACAGAATTTTTTAAACTTAGAATTTGAGCGAATTTAGACTCTCAACCGTGCTGATTTTGCATTATATGGCACAACATCCAAAGTTGATGGGTTAAAAATTACTTTTATATATGCCTGGATAACAGATGAATTGGATCATAAATACATACTGTATATTACAACTTTCTACCTGTACTAATTTACTATACAGAATTTTTTAAACTTAGAATTTGAGCGAATTTAGACTCTCAACCGTGCTGATTTTGCATTATATGGCACAACATCCAAAGTTGATGGGTTAAAAATTACTTTTATATATGCCTGGATAACAGATGAATCGGATCATAAATACATACTATAAATTACAACTTTTTACCTGTACTAATTAACTATACAGAATTTTTTAAACTTAGAATTTGAGCGAATTTAGACTCTCAAAGGTGCTGATTTTGCATTTATGGCACAACATCCAAAGTTGATGGGTTAAAAATTATTTTTATATATGTCTAGCTCACAGATGCATTGGGTAATAAATACTATAAACTACATCTTTCTTCTTATGCTAGTTTACCATACAGTCGAACAAATTTATAGTAGTTGAGATATAATTTGTTCCTGATGTTTTGATGATTTTTTTAGACAAATAGAGCATTAACTCAAAAACTGTAAGAATGGTGGTAACACTCCATCAAATATTAAGGCTAAAATGGCCCAACCTGCATATTTTTTCTACTTTTAGCCCATTTTTGATACGTGTTTTTATCATAAAGAATTAAACTCAAAATTCACCTTTTAAAAGCGACGTCAAAAAATATAAGAAAAAAAATTATTCAGAACCCAATTTTTGTCGAAATTTTATCAGATATTGACCTTTTTAACATAAATTCTTTATTTCAGTGCATTGCTTGTGGTCCGGGACGAACCGGGCAATGTTTCGGACCAACGATATGTTGCGGACCATTCGGTTGCCTCATGGGAACCCCAGATACATTCCGATGCCAAAGAGAGGGCCAATTCCAAGAGACAGAACCCTGCATTGCCGGCAATAGCTCGTGCCGTCGAAACGCCGGGCGATGCGCAACTGAAGGCATATGTTGTTCACAAGGTAATCATTTTTCGACTCATCTACATAAAGAACCATCAAAAATTATCAAAATCACAAATTTATCTACAGATTCCTGCCATGCGGACAAAACCTGCTTTATAGAAGAAAAACAACCAAGAGAATTCATTCCAATGGACATCTACAATCTTTTTGGATACCAAAATATCCCAGAGTATTCCAACGAATAATTACGACCAAAAAACGTGATTTAAAGAAGAAAAACAAAAGAAATAGATATGTATGTACGCAGGTTAAGCATTAGTAATAAAAATAGCTAATAAAATAACAAACCAACAAACAAAAACGAGAAGTTTTACTTACCTTTTGCTCTAAATCATATCTCCTTAGACTTACCTTGGGGAAAAAACGAAATTTTCGCACTTAATAATTGATAAATCGACTGGGATTGGTCAGGTGTGGACAAGTGGCATATATACACGTTAGGCGGTGAAGGGTTGAATCAATTTAGCACGTTAGGGGCGCCTATTTGTTACTAGATGCGGTAAGAATGACGCCGGGTCGCCATAGGAACCAAAGAATACAAACAATTCGCATCATTAGCGCTAAGAAGGCAATTGAACCCTTGGGGGCGCCACTTTTGCGCGAAAAAAAATTGATCTGATGTTAATCGGGACTCCTGGTAATATAATGGTGCCTATGACTCACGTCTAATATGTTAAAGTTGTTGAGTAAATTGGTTGTTTTGTAAAGAATGTTAAAGAATTAGAAATGATGTAGACGACGAATTGATTACCTACGCTAAATTTACATAAGCAAATTTATTGTTGTATGCTATAAATATTTATAATGCTGGAGTATCTAAGGTTGTTTAAAAAAAAGCTGATGTATAAGGTTATCTATGAGCTGTCAGTGGTTTGGCGTTGGTGATGCCGAATATTCCGGCTAACGGCCGCGGTAATACCGACCGCGCACTTTAAGCTACAATAGCGCCATCTGTCGACGGTCCTAATAACTACTGGGCACGCATGAGCAGTTTGATCCCGGGCACCACATCGATAGACAAAATATATATCTCCGTCTCACATTGTTGGAACCGAGACTACACATTGGCGCTATAGGACAAGCTCCGTAAAATCCCTAATACGTATATGGATAAAATAATATTGACAGTAGGTATTATCAAAAAAAAAAACAACCTTTGACACTACCTACTGTCAGAATGAAAATAATTGTGAAATCCTCGCTAACTTGGTTTTAATGCAGACACGATCTCGATCCAAAAGAATTTCATAGACATAAATTATACAAAATTTCCTCTACTTTACTTTATTATTTAACTATTTTGATGAAATTACTGAAATGGCGGCGGATTTCCAAAATCCTTTAAAATTGCTTAGAGGAAAGATCCAGTTCCTTTGGACCCTTTTGTACCAAAAGCTTTTCAGTTCTGAGTTTGGTCATAAAATTTCTAAATATTAAGTTTCGTCCCGATACCTTTAGTAGTTTGTTTTAGCACTGCATTTCTTAAAACTAGGCTCAAGTCTAACTTTCTGCCTTCAGATTCAGATAAGATTATTGTAATTTTAAATAATTAAGTATGTAAAAAAAATTTGAAATGCAGTGGTGATATCTAGACTCAAAACTTAAATAATTTTTTTTCTATGAGTTAATAACTGGAATGAAAATTTAACAATATTTCCTGACACAACATTGAAAAATGCAAAAAAATGGGATAAGAAATCGCATATTTTTGCGGTTCTTTGCTTATAACTCAAAAACTATCAACTTTTCATAAATAACTTCTCAATTCAAAATAGAAATGCATGATCATTTAGTAAACTACTCTTTTTTTACTTTATCATACGCAGTATGAAACTTAGAGCTGAAAAGCATTCTGTTGAAAAGGGTCCAAAGGAACTGGAGGTTTAGTCTTAGCATTTTTGAAAGATTTTGTAAATAAGCCGCCATTACTGGAATTTCGTCAAAATAGTTAATTAATAAATTAAATTAGAGGAAATTCCGAATAATTTATGACTATGAAATTTTTTGGTACAATCAATAGTTTATCAGCATGAGTAAATTCTATTTCATCGAGATCGGTCGTACTGCATTTAAACTACCAGTCAGGATATGTCAGATATTTTGATTCTAATGACAGTAGGTAGTGACAAACGCTAATGTTTTGACAATACCTACTGTCAATATAAGCTGCGTTCGGATATTGTACACCGTTACACTTTTTACACACAATAACACGTGTCATTTGGATGGTGTACCCGGTGTCAACGGAGTACAATATCCGAACGCAGCTTTAATCGACATATCTGTCTAGTTCAACTAGTTTTATTGTAATGCAGACATAGCCGATCTCGATCAAATAGAATCTCATGCAGCTAAACTATTCATTTTATATATAGTATGATAAAGTCATGTGTCTGGCCACATCAGATTTTTTCTGTAGAAAAAACCTACACAGTAACGAAATCAAAACTACCCCACAACTTTTGGGCACAAATTGACGGTATTTTAAAGGAACAGGCGAAACTTGGCAAATCTACTTCCTCCAGGCAAAACTAACAGTTAAAAAATAAGAAAAAGAAGAGCCACCCTAATAACCAAAATTACATTACACTGTGTTATTATTTTTCAATAATAAAAACATTTATTATTTTCAATTGGACTATTATAGCATCGCTTTTTTTATTGAAAGAACATATCCGCATAATCTTTTTGGGATAACTTATGTACAGATAAGGATATTTGGAGAGTTGCAAACAAATTTAACGCCCACATATTTATGTTTTACTATATTTCTTGTATTTGCAAGAATAATGTTTTATCTATTTACAAAGTCCGTCATATTCTATTCCATTTTCAAATTTGCTTTTAAAACAATGCATAAATTGTTTAGTTGCCAATAATCACATAATTATAGTCGAAAAGATTTTGGAACCAAGTACATAATAATAATAAGAATTATAATACTTAGGTATACATTTTTGATTGGAATCTTTATTATTTATAATAAATAAATGTCAAATAAAAGTATTGTCTTGATGCTATAATAATTTTTGCCTCTTAAAATAAATCGTCGTTTAGTAAAATATTGGAGAAAACTTCCAAAAAGTAATGCTTTTTCCCCAAGTCTTAAAAACCAGACAGTGTTTTCTTTTATTATTTGATATTATATGCGAGACAAGAAAAACGGTAGGTATTTTTTATGCCTTAACATCCCATGGGTAATAGCAAAAAATTAAGTCAACATAATTAATGTTTGTTCCTTCAAAATTAGAAATATAACAAACAAAAATGTACTTACTCCTTCGTAGAGCATTTTGCGCGTCCAGTGTCATTGCGTCTGCTTCATCCAGTATAATCAATTTAAACCCCGACTTGAAGATTGTTCTTGTACTGGCAAACGTCAAAATTTGACCACGTACAATGCCTATGCCTCTGTCATCGGAAGCATTTAATTCCAAAACCTGAATATAATTATGTAATATAAAATACGTAATATTTATGCTAAATTTCAGTTTATATAACTGCATAGATGCTGTATAGGAAACTTACCATTGACGGAAACTGCGCAGGAGAATATAACTGCCGAGCGCAGGCCAAAATAGTACTCGTTTTACCGGTACCAGGGGGTCCATAAAACAAAAGATGTGGGACCTGATCGTCTCTAATAAACTTACTTACTAAAACAAAACAAACATTAGACACAAATAAATCTATATTCCGGTAATATTACTTGTTTTTATTATGTCTTCGTGAGATACAAGCTCGTCTAAACTGCTAGGTCGATATTTCTCCACCCTAGAACAAAAAATTGTTTAGATCGAATTATTTCCGTTGGGTTTTAAGTAATTACCAAGGTAAATTCACTCTGTTGTCGGTTTTAGTCATTTCGAGAACTTTCTTGAACACAACGTAGTTTACACACACTTTACGCAGTAGTTTATAAGGAAAAGTGAGGTTATGTTTTCAAATGCGTTTGGCGGTTTTTACCTATAAGGCTCGTTCACAAGCTAGAAACGTCAAAATTTCCTTTTATATTTTATTTATTGATTTAACGAATATTTAAGTTGAAATTGCCTATAGTATTAACAGATTAATTTACAATAAAACTCTTTATAGACTTTATATGAATTATTCGAAACTAATTCGAAAATAATTCATACAATGAATTATTAAAAATAGAATATTTAATTACTAATTCAACTATTTATCAATAGGAGTTAGTATTCTACTGTATTTACAATGAAATATTGTATTATTTATAAATTGTTTCGAAAATTAAATCAGTGCGTTGACAAGTGATTAGTGCAGTTGTGAATGTGGCTTAGATATGGCAGATAGATGATATAGGAAAAGATCTGTCAAAAAAAGTAGAAATTTTGCATTAAATTCATTTAATAAAGTAGTCTTAATTATGTACGCAATTGAGTAGTGTTTATAATCGGTTAATACACGGAAAATGGTTGGCGTGGAATATATACAGAGTGAATATCCCCTACACTGGTTAGTATGGAACAATGATTACAAATTACTGGAACAGGAATTAGCAAAGAAAATCGTAAGTAAATTCAATTACCGATCGTCATTGCACTGAATTTCTTTTATATTATAACCTGGGATTATTTCCCATAACTATTATAAATAATGAAGGAGTACTCGGTAGTATTTTCCCTTACAAACACAATATTTGTTATCGTGGAGATTTGGAATGTGTTTAACGACAAATATCCTTTTCAGCATGACAAGGAGAAGAAGGATAACAGAGGCCGGTCTCCGCTTATGCTAGCCGTAACACTCGGACATCTTGAGGCGGTCAGATCCTTATTGAATAACGAAACAAACGTAAATTGTGAAAATGGTGATGGTTGGACAGGTATGAATCATCTTTTAATCTGATTAAGTCCATCTTACGATTTGAGAGTATTTAGTACTAATTTTATAAGAATGATATCATGAATATATTGTTGGTAAAACTGTAAAACCTCGTATCACCATTTATGGTTTTAGAGAAGACGCATATCGAAATATTTGAAAGGTGAAACTGGAAATGTTTCGTACTACGTCATTTTAACAGAAATTTTGTTTAAACATGTTATTTAAAGGAGATGCTGTTGTATTTCTTGTTGTATGTCGGATCTAACAATATACTAATGCTATAAATGTATGAAACGATATTTTAAAGTGACTGAAATATTTGCAAATGATAATTCAATTCCTTTGCTACAAAATATGAACTATGTTTATGATTTTTTTGTATTATATGGATTGTGTAGTATTATACGCTTCAGGTGAGAAAACCTGTCAGAACGTAACGAATACGATGTGGCCAGGCACATGACTTTATTATACTATATATAAAATTAATAGTTTAGCTGTATGAGATTCTATTTGATCGAGATCGGCTATGTCAGCATTAAAATAAAACTAGTAGAACTAGACAGATATATAGATTAAAGCTGCGTTCTGATATTGTACTCCGTTGACACCGGGTACACCGTCCAAATGACACTTGTGTTATTGGGTGTAAAAAGTGTAACGGTGTACAATAACCGAACGCAGCTTATATTGACAGTAGGTATTGTCAAAATATTAGCGTTTGACACTACCTACTTTCATTAGAATCAAAATATCTGACATATCGTGACTACTAGTTTTAATGCAGTGCGACAAAAGTTTATTATGTGTCCAAAACAATAACAATATTTACGTTTTGAGGTAATTTTAGTAACATACATGACTTTTAAGCTTTCTTTTCACCAAAAATAACAACTTTATACATAGTTTTAAAACTTTTAACAATATTTATTACATGAATATTAATAATGTAACAAAAATTCCTCAACCTCTGTGAATTTGGGGCGTTTACCTTTCAAGGATTTGTTATTTTTTTTTAATTCTGTTGACAATCCAATTCCCTTCTCAAGTGTTACAAGAAGCAGTCGCGACAGGAGATCCCGAACTCCTACAGTTGGTGCTTGAAAGACGAGATTTTCAGCGATATTACAATAGGATGGCGGGAATCCCGGAGCTTCTCCAGAAGTTAAAGCAAGCTCCCGATTTCTACGTAGAGATGAAGTGGGAATTTACAAGCTGGGGTAACGTCTCGTAACGCCTTTTCTTAACGTATCGAATAAATATTTCGGTACGGAGTAAATTCGAATATTAAATTTGTATATTTTCTCGTAGTTCCGTTGGTATCTCGGATGTGCCCCAGCGACACCTATAAGGTGTACAAGCAGGGCTCCAACGTTAGGATAGACACGACACTACTCGGATTCGATCATACGAATTGGCAGAGAGGGAATCGGAGTTACGTATTTCAAGGACAAAGTGAGTATGGAATTTTCTTTTTTCTGGTTAATTTATGGAAACGTAACATCCGTTCTGTTGTGTTAGATCTGTTCATGCCTCTACCCATACGTGGAAACCGTAGCTACGTTTTCAAATTAAATACTTACGAATACAAGGGTAACTAACGGATTTAGAATTGTTTTTGTACCTGCTAGCCTATTGCTCAAGTACTCTATTTATTACTATTACAAACAGTCACAAAGTAAACTAGAAGACTTGTGTCAGTATCTATATACGTACGAAATGTTTGGATACTAAGGAAAATAACAACAAAATAATTAAGTTATTATTTTTTTATGCATTATAGTTAATAATTTTTGCAATGACGTAAAAATTCACTTAATTATTGTGTTTTTAGTACCTATTTCCTGTAAGAAGTTAAATAACGAACCTGCTAATTGATTAGATCGATAAAAAACATTAGTTCCTCGGTTATTCTTGAATTTTAACAATAATTTCTAACACAGATGACGGAGCAACCATGCTAGAAATAGACCACGACGCTGGGACGGTCTACTCGGAACAGATGCGGGCCCCGCCAGAGACGTTAGTTTTAGTACCTTCGGAAGAATCAATCTCTCAACGGCTGACCACGCCCATAGTCACAACTTATGTCGATACCGATAAAATTAGCTTCGAAAGGTACGTTTACAACAATAATTCGTTTAATATTTTAGATTTTTTATTTTTTTTTGTTTTGATTTTTTTACGTTTTCTTTTTTCATTTTTATCGTTTCTATTTTAGGAATAAGGCGGGAGTTTGGGGCTGGAGATCGGACAAAACCGAAAACATCAACGGCTACGAATGCAAAGTGTTCAGCGCGACAAACGTCGAACTTATTACGAAAACGCGGACGGAACACTTGACGGAAACCGATAAGGAAATTGCGAAGTCTAAGAATGTCCGGACACCGTTGCAGAATTTCTTGGGAATCGCGGATGTTCCGGAACCTGGGGCTGCAACAGCTACGGTAAATAAAAAAGTTAAAAAAAGAACTGGTCGATACATTTGAATTTGCCATCGGTAACTTAACCTAAATATTTTTTTTTTTATAATTTCTACGTGCTGACTTCGAATATGGCCATAAAAAAGTTGCAAGTGGTCTCAGTTTTCCATAATTTTGAATTTAAAAAAGTACAAGCTCTTTTTAATCGAAGTGTACGTGTTTGTAATAAATAAATCAAACAACTTTCGTACAAAAATACAATTATACTTATAATTATTGTTCAATTATTTTCATTTATTTTTATGATTTATTCGGCAGATTATAATGAAGATAAATTAATACTCTCAATTAGGTAACAATTACAGGAAGGTCCAGTGCATTTAAAATTACAGAATACATTTATTATTCGAACGGACATTATTGCGATTTAGGGGTTCTTGTCGATGGGGCAAAACTGTGTGGGTCTGACGGCTAATAGAACTTTTAATTATCTACAATTTGAGGTATGATAGGAATTAATGCAAGAATTTGTGCAAAAGTTATAGACATTTTGCTGCAGCAACGGAATGAAATACTTTTGCTATTTGAACGGACATTATCGCGATTTAGGGGTTCTTGTCGATGGGGCAAAAGTCTGAGGGTCTGACGGCTACTAGAACTTTTAATTACCTACAATTTGAGGTATGACGGAAATTTATGCAAGAATTTTTGCAAAAGTTATAGACATTTTGCTGCAAGAAGTGAATGAAATACGTTTGCTATCCGAACGGACATTATCACGATTTTGGGGTTCTTGTCGATGGGGCAGAACTCTGAGGATCTGGCGGCTACTAGTACTTTTAATTACCTACAATTTGAGGTATGAAAGAAATTTATGCAAGAATTTTTGCAAAAGTTATAGACATTTTCGTGCAGCAACTGAATGAAGTACGTTTACTATTCGAACGGACATAATCGCGATTTGTGGGTTCTTGTCGACGGGGCAAAACTCTGAGGGTCTGACGGCTACTAGAACTATTAATTACCTACAAGTTGAGGTATGATAGAAATTTATGTAAGAATTTTTGCAAAAGTTATAGACATTTTTCTGCTGCAATTGAATAAAAACGTTTACAATTCGAACGGACATTAATAATAATAATAATGAATAGAATCTTAAAATAAAACTTAAACTTTGCAATACGGATATAGCCAATTATTAATAATAATAATAATCCACACCTTAACATCCCCCAACAGCTTTCGCCACTACGTGGGCATCGGCAGGCCCGAATTATCATTATTATCATTGCCTAATTATGGAATTTCGTTTCTTAACATTCGGTTGAACGGGCATTTTTGTTTTTTAAATATGTTTCTCTATATTTTATGTGTTTTTTATTAACTAATGATTCTTTTTGGAATCAATTAATAAATTATTCTGTCAATTAATTAATGTTTTAATTAATTAATTAATTTTTTTGTTAATTAATTTTTAATTAATTATTTTTTTAATTTAACACAAACAACATTTTCCAGGAAGAAGTAACTAATTCTACCAACCCGACCAACATCACGCCCGAGGAATACTTCGATTCGGACCTAGATTTGAACGGGAGAGATATCGGACGCCCGAAAGAGCTCAGCCGGAAAGTTCAAAAGTTCAAGGCGACCTTATGGCTCTGCGAACATTACCCTCTCTCCCTGCCCGAGCAGATTCTTCCGATCGTCGATCTAATGGCGATATCGAGCTCGCATTTTGCCAAGTTGCGGAATTTCATACAGATGCAGCTTCCGGCAGGATTTCCCGTCAAAATTGGTAACGTTGGAGATTAAGCTTGAACGACATTGTACTATATTTCCGACGAGAGACTGTGACAAGTTTTCAAGGGGTTTTATATAGTCTGACTGAATTTTTTGTGACTTTACTATGTAAAATTGGAACTAGTTTTGAAACTCGGACGAAACTAGTATAATGTGAATTCAAGCGTTAGGTTAGGTTTTGGGATTGATGTTATATCCGTTTGTTTATATTGCAGAGATTCCGATCTTCCACGTGTTGAATGCTCGTATTACGTTTGGGAATATTTTCGGGACTGACGTTCCGATTCCGAATGTTACGAGACTGCAGGAAGAGGAGAGATTGACGTGCGTTTTGGACGATAGTCTGTTCGAGGCCCCGCCCGGGTACTCCCAACTTGGTACTGGTAATATACGGTTCCATCATTCACGCCCATTATTTTTTTTATTTTTTATTAAATCTTTCACTTGCAGGTGTAGTCCACAAGCATAATTAAATAATTAATATAAGAATTTATTAATATTAGGTTCTTATATATCTTTATAATCCAGATGTTAAAGTTTTTCTTTTGTTTTTTTAGCGGGTGCTGAAAGTCGTAGACAGTTTGGCTCGGAAGAAGAAGACGATCTGCTACAGTTTGCGATACAGCAGAGTCTGATAGAGGCTGGTACGGAAAAGGAAGAGGTACTTATCGTAAATTTATTTAACACATTTTTTTACTGTTTTGTCGATTTCTAAACCAAATTTCTTGCATTGTGAGGAGTTATCTTACCTGCTATGATCTATATATCGTTTATTAGTGCATATTTAACCCTCGAACACCAGACATTTGTAAATTTTATGACGTGAATACCTGGTATCAAAATAGTCGGGTATTCTAGGGATAATTAATACCTTCAAAAATTTTTCTCTGTCTTGTGAGGCACCGATGTCAGCTGAGGTGGTCTTTATATTGTTGATTGAAGCATATTGAATAACTGTATTGAATTTTCTTACAATTCTACCATTAATTTTTGAATTGTAATTTTTCTACTGTTTTTAGTGCAATTTTTGTTACGTTGGATTATTTCAACAATTTTTATTTGTCTTGTGAGGAGTTGCTGTCTGCTGCTATGGCCTTTATATTATTTACTGATGCTTATTGAATAACTGTGGTGTATTTTATTACATTTTATTCACAATTATTCGATTAGTTTTTAAGTTATAATTTTTCTCTACTGTCTCAAGTGCAATTTTTTCTACTTTGGTTTACTATAACATTTTTTATTTGTCTTGTGAGGGGTTGATGTCTGCTGCTATGGCCTTTAAATTGTTTACTGATGCTTATTGAATAACTGTGGTGAATTTCATTACAATTATTCGATTAGTTTTTGAGTTGTGATTTTCTACTGTCTCAAGTGCAATTTTGTATACTTTGGTTTACTATAACATTTTTTATTTGTCTTGTGAGGGGTTACTGTCTGCTGCTATGGCCTTTATATTGTTTACTGATGCTTATTGAATAACTGTGGTTAATTTTATTACAATTATTCGATTAGTTTTTGAGTTGTGATTTTTCTTCTGTCTCAAGTGCAATTTTTCTCTACGTTGGTGTACTATAACATTTTTTACTTGTCTTCTGAGGGGTTGATGTCTGCTGTTATGGTCTTTATATTGTTTACTGATGCTTATTGAATAACTGTGGGTAATTTTATTACAATTATTCGATTAGTTTTTGAGTTGTGATTTTTCTTCTGTCTCAAGTGCAATTTTTCTCTACGTTGGTGTACTATAACATTTTTTACTTGTCTTGTGAGGGATTGATGTCTGCTGTTATGGCCTTTATATTGTTTACTGATGCTTATTGAATAACTGTGGTTAATTTTATTACAATTATTCGATTGGTTTTTGAGTTGTGGTTTTTCTACTGTCTCAAGTGCAATTTTTGTCTACTTTGGGATACTATAACATTTTTTATTTGTCTTGTGAGGGCTTGATGTCTGCTCCTATGGCCTTTATATTGTTAACTGACGCTTATTGAATAACTGTGGTTAATTTTATTACAATCATTCGATTGGTTTTTGAGTTGTAATTTTTCTACTGTCTCAAGTGCAATTTTTTTCTACTTTGGATTACATCGATATTTTTGATTTGTCATGTGAGGAGTTGTTGTTAGCTACTCTTTATTTTATATCGTTTATTGATGCATATTGAACGACTATGAATATTTAATTATTATTGTTTGATTATTATTTATCCATTATTTCTTTAGTTGTGATTTTCCGACTGTCTTTACTGCAATTTTTTAATACCTTTTTTTCGTCTAAAGTGTACTAAAAAAACAACAAACAAAATTGTTTTAGGTTGACATATGGGAGGCTTTGAAAGCCCAAAGACCCTCCCGGCCAGACACTCCAAACCTGGCGGAAGAGGAACGACAATTACAAAGGTACGTTTACAATATTTTTTTTATATTATAAGGAACTGTTTTTTAATCGATTCGTAGTAGTTTGCATTTGAAACTATTGACGATTAATAATGCATTCTGGAATTATCTCCTCAGAGCGCGACTCTCGGTAACTCCCGAACGAAAAGCATTAACTCACTCATCTAAACTGAGGTACAAACGCAAAAAATCCTTATAATTCCTTCACTGCTTCTTCTTATTGCAATATCGTTAAAAAGAAATTAAGATTTTATTTACTTAACCTCACTCTGTCAAACTGACAGATCTATTTGTATAGGTTATAACTTATATCACTTTGACAGATGTCTGCTAATTTTGATATTTGCGATTGTTTCTTTTGTGTAGATTAACTTAGAAGCTTGCTAGATTATAAAGTAACGACCTGTTCTGCTTTGTAGAGCAATCCAAGCTAGTTTAGCTATGAGCAATCATAACGATGCGGCGTCGGACTCGGAAAACAACAGTCCCGATGTCGACTCGGAACTGGATCTGGTGCTTAGGTTATCCGAGCAAGAACAAAAACAGCTCGAGGAGCAGCGCCTCGAAGAACAAAAAATGCTCGAGCAAGTTCTCCAGCTTTCATTGACTGAAAAGTAACCTAAATCGGAACTTCGTTTTATATATAAAGTATATATATCTCTACGTATATATATTACATAAAGTATAATATGGTAAAAATCATTCTTGTATGTGAACGTGTCAAGTTATACTTTATCCGATCTTGCAAGACTTTAGTTTTACGTCGTTAGATTTAATGTAGGAAGATCGTTTAGCGGCTTAGAGATTCTTATTATTATTGAATAAATCGGGAACAGATGTAACGTTTATTTTTTTTTGTTGATGTATTTTTTTATTTAAGTTTTGGTGCTAAATATTTCATTCCTTGTAAAACTAAAGTTGACACATCATGCGATACAAGAATAAGATCAATTCGTACTTACGTATACTTCCTATAGCAGAGGACCGGCCAGCTGTACGAACGTAATTGTAACCCTTATATTGATTTATATTTAATTTTATTGTCACTGTTGTCGATATTTGTTTTTACTTCCTTTTAACTGTAATAATTATTGATTATTTATATATATATAGTTTATTATTGTGTATTTAATCGGAATTTAATATAATCTACATTCTACTATTGTATATCTTTTATTCTCCTCTATTATTATTTGATTTGTAATGTTCCTACTGTCTCGAGTGCAATTTTTGATAAATTAGATTACTTGAATATTTTTTTTTATCTTGTGGGGTGTTGATGTCAGTTGGTATGGCCTTTATATAGTTTATTGATGTATATAGAATAACTATGGAAAATTTTATTGCAAATCTACCATTATTTATTGAGTTGTGATATTTCTACTATCTCAAGTGCAATTTTTGCTACTTTTGAATTTACTTCAAATTTTTTATTCATCTTGTGGGGGGTTGAAGTCAGCTGCTATGGCCATTATATTGTTTATTGATGCATATTGTATAACTATGGCGAATTTCATTAGTATTTATCCATTATTTTTTGAGTTGTGATTTTCCTACTGTCTTGAGTTAAATTTTTGCCATTTTGAACACTTCAAGATTTTTCTTTGTCTTCTGAGGCGCTGATGTCACCTGCAGTTGCCTTTATATTGTTTATTGAAGCGTATAGAATAACTGTGGTGAATTTTATTACAATTCTACCATTATTTTTTGAATTGTAATTTTTCTACTGTTTTTAGTGCAATTTTTGTTACTTTGGATTATTTCAGCAATTTTTATTTGTCTTGTGAGGTGTTGATGTCAGTTGCTATGGCCTTTATATTGTTTACTGATGCATATTGAATAACTATGGCAAATTTCATTATAATTCTTCCTATATTTTTTGAGTTGTGATTTGTATTTACTGTCTCGAGCGCAATTTTTGCTACTTTGGTTTACTTCAAAAATTTTATTTGTTTTGCGAGGGGTTGCTGTCGGCTGCTATGGCCTTTATATTGTTTATTGATCCATATTACGTAACTATAGTGATTTTTTACTGTATTGAGTGCATAATTTGCCACTTTACCTGTTCTGAAATTAATCATGATTCTTCAAAAATAACTACGACTTGAAATAGAAAAAAAGTTGTATTAATTCAATAAAAACAATAGATTTCCTTCATTATGTCACAGACAATTATACAATTAATCTTCAATCTAATGAAAAACCGAATTTATTCCGTCTCTTGTGCCCTGTAACAACAGAAAAGAAAATTAAACGATAATTTAAGTTACTTATAAATACTATACTCACTTGTTGTAGATGCGTTGCAAAATTTGTTTGCTTAAATTGTATCTGTCCTCGTTATCGACAGCAGTAGCGATCCATTTCTTCTTTATATTCACCCATCTTTGTAAATGATTTCTTATCAATACATCTTTTGGTACTGGAGGACATTCCTCCTGCAAAAATAAATCAAATATAAATTTCTCCTCCCAAAAAAAAGCATCAAGTACCAAAAACTTACATAATTCAGATTAATTTCATCTTTATTTTGCTCGTATTCGGGCTCCGTCACCGGAATTCTAGACACAAACGGCCTACATGCTGGCGGAAGCCTCGTAACATCGGTAATATTATTATTTATATTCCAGAAGTTCGTATCGGGTTCCGGAGTTGAATTACGACGCCTAAACAACAACAAAAAACTACATCTAGAATTAAACCAATACAAAATTTATACTTTATTATTAATTGTGGATTCCGTGGCTGATTAGCCATCCACGCACGGCAAATCGGATACAGAGGAGTCTCCTCTTGGAACCTCGCTAAATCCACACTACGATCGAACAGTTTCATGACGTATGTATGATGAAACGCCGTTGGCGTTACATCAGATTTTCTTTTACGATCACTAAAAATATGTAATTATATGTGTAATAGTTGCAAACTGTTAGTTTTGGGGTACTAAAACATACTATTTCTTTGATTTGGGGCTCCGACTGTCCTGGGAGGATTCAGAGTCGGATTCACTCTGTTCCGTTGCTTCTCGTAAGGCGCCTTTTAAGCGCCCCTTGGCCATTAGGTACTCATCCCCTAGTAGATTTTCTTCTTTCACTTCTATTTTGACCGGGCTTGCGATTGATGTCGATAGTTTGCGTTTTTTCGTCATTTTTAGGGTGTTTGAGAGGTTTAAAATGGATAACTAACCTCACTTTGGGGGAAAGGACGCGAGATTTGACGTTTTGTCAGGGCTGCCAACTTAAAAGTGCTGTTTGATTAGTGAGAAATAGAAAATCACTAGGTCTGGTGTTATTATTCCAAGGTCTTGTTGTTATTTATTAGTCAGATTTATTTTATTTTTAGTTTTATGGTTTTGTTCGTGTGAATAATTAAGCTTATTAGTACCACGTTTCCACGGATTTTGTGTTGTGCGGTTTATAATTCTTATTTACCAGTTGATTTGATTATAATAACTGTTTACAAGAGATTGAGGTTATGACCTGTGTAATACAAGTTTAAGCAGTTTTGTGTTCCATTATTCAAGTTTATTTGAGGAGATTAACGAAAGGAATGTTTGGTGAGTGAACATCTGTTTTTTAGGTTACCTTTAGTACATTTATAACTAAATAAAACACTGTGTCGATAATTTTAAAATATAATTTATTCATTGTTCTCGTCCCATCTGGGAAAGCATTGTTTCAAACTCCAAAAATCCTGAAGATTCTTGTAGATTTTCTCTGATTTCTCGTTATAATTCAATGCCTCGCAGACACGGCAATAATGGTAGGACTCACTTTGGAAATATCCGTGCTCATTTTTTATTTCGTAGTGTCTCATCCACTTGAAATACTGAAATAGGTCCGACTTATGTACGTCAGACGTATCGGCTGATTTAACAAGATAAACTAAATAATCCGCTAAGGCTTTCGGACTCGCAAAATCGTCTATATTTAAGTAGGAATTTGGGGGTAACAGTCTTCTATAACTCTCCGCGAAGGCCCCCATTACAATCGGAACAGCTTTCTTATGGTACGCGTTCCACCACAGCTTCTCCGTTACATATTCATCACAGTTTGAGTTCTCGAACGCCAAATAAAACATGTAATCGTCGAGTTTTTTACAATCTACGTTGAAATGGCCCCCGCAAGTCAGATTTCCGCACTGCCCGTACGCGTCTACTTCTATGTGCTTTTGGAGCTCCTTTACGTACTCCCATCTATGGTTTTTTGAGCCGCAATTGGACCCCATGATAGCTACTAGAACGTTTCTTCGTTTTTTGTGTTTCCATTCTCGATATTCCTTCTCGATGCTTATCTTGCTTGTGGTATTTTTTAGGATTGTTCTACCGTATGGTACTGGAATGTCTGAGTCCATTCTGAAAAATAAATAGTGTATATCTTAGTTGGTTATAGACAATTTGCTGGGGTCGTTTTAAGGATAAAAAATTCGATAAATGCCCTATTTGAAGGGTTTTGCGCGATCTTTTGAAAGTTACCAAAAAAGGCTGTACTTTCATTAATGCTCTCCCATCTGAGCTACAGAGGCCTATGATGCGCCCTATATATGTTTTAAAACATGTTTAAAACAATGAAATATTTAAAACAATCTGTTTTAATAACGTTTAAAACTAAATATTTGTTTAAAAATATGTTTAAAACAAAATATTTGTTTTAAAACATGTTTAAAACAAATGTTTTAACAATCTTTTGACATTGGAACGGGCATCTCATCAGAACAGTTGACATGAACGCAAACAAATACTTCACTTCGCAAACAAATACTTCAACCAATTATACAAAATTAACCACTCATTTTCTCGTATAGGTTCCCGAATTGTTTTGGTTGTTCATTTTGTCCGCTACACTATGGTATTTTTTAGATTTGCGATGAATTGATTTAGATTCGAAGAATGAAGAATTAATGTCTGATGGGTACAATTTTTCAATGGTTTTTCATTATTCAACAATTTCCTATGCAGTTACATAAAATGTGAATTGCATGTAATAGAAGTTGATCTAGTTAAAAGTTGGTTTATAGGCCCTTTAGTCTCTACCTGTATGTCATGGACCAATTAAAAATTCCATTAAAATCAGGTAACTTATTCTTGGATGATAGGAATGTATGGTATGGACTTTCATCTGTTAAAAAAGCCCAGATTTGGTCTTTTCTGCGGTTCGTTTGAGGTGGGAGATCCTCAAGTCCTTTGGTTCTATGTAGATGTACGATAACCAGATCGGACTTGGCCAAATCTTCGTCTTTGTACGTCAGATGGCAGTTGTTCACCGAACACTTTTCGAACGGGTCATGCCTAAATAAAACCCAGAAAAATAATTAAGTTTTTTATAGAATTAGACATGGATGTACTACCGTTTATCTGTGAAGTGGTATATGTGTCTCTTCTCAATGCTTGGGCCATACTTCCACACAAGAATTGTATAATTTTTGTGGTGGTGTTTCTTTGGAATTGGTTCGTTGAAAAATAATATCTTGCCTAGGTTGGATAGAGATTTTTTCTGAAATGATGATTTTGTGGTGTTTAACGTTATTTTGTACAGGATGTCTTATGTTAAAAGCAAAGTACACTAATGGTTCTAAGAAATCAAAATAGTGAGTTAAAAAAGATTTCTGATGGAGTACAAGCTTTTGGATTAAACATAAAATGCAAATATTAGAATGTAATTATCTGCTTGCGTGAACCAGGTGTTAACTAAACAAAGAAAAACTCTTAAGAGTACCTTTGTTTTAAAAGCTATGGCAAGGTTATTTAAAATAAAGTGTTTAGGAAAATATCAGATGGAATTACAACTCAAGAGTTGTTTCCCTAATTTTTTTGAACAGTGTGTTTATAAATATTTTTTTCAAATAACATTTTTGCATACCTTTGAACACAAAGTTATTTTACTCTTAAGAGTTTTTCAAAGATAATTACATTTTAATTTTTTTTGCAGTATATTGGCCAATATAACAATATAATTTTGCTGTATATTATACAAGGTTTAGTTTGTCAAATCTTTAACGTTTATATTTTTAGTAATATACAGAGTTTTAGAAACCTGACACAAATTTGTTCATATTTACTTTCACAACGATAACACGTTTCATATTGTTGCAACAGATAAGACGCAAGACATAAAAATAAATATTGACTTTAAAACTTAATGGCGGATTAAAACGCACTAAAAGCAAGGTTAATTTTATACTACGAACTATTTCAAAAAATCTGATGTGGCCAGTCACATGACTTTATCATACAATATATAAAATTAACAGTTTAGCTGCATGAGATTCTATCGAGATCGATCGTGTTTGCATTAAAATAAAACGAATTAGCCAGGATTTGACAGATATTGACAGTAGGTATTGTCAAAACATCAGCCTTTAACACTATCTACTGTCATTAGAATAAAAATATCTGGCAAATCCTATATTAATGCAGACACGATCTCAATCAAATAGAATTTGCTCCTACAGCTAAACTATTAATTTTACCAAAAAATGTCATAGACATAAATTATACAAAATTTCCTCTACTTTAATTTATTATTTAACTATTTTTACAAAATTATAGAAATGGCGGCTCATTTGCAAAATCATTGAAAAATGCATGACAATATTGGTATCCGCAATCCGCACTTGAAATACACATTGACTTTGTAAACACCATGGAAACACCAAGGTGTTTCAATATTGTTTCACATAGCGTACGTGCGCGCGTGTTTCTCCTCCTCATCACATTCTCCATGCATTTGCGTGTTGAATTGACGTTTCGCAACCGCTGACGTTCTGAATTCCGTCAAAAGTTTCAAAATTTCCTGGCTACCTACTATTAATGTAGACACGATTTCGATCAAATAGAATTTGCTCCTGCAGCTAAACTATTAATTTTACCAAAAAATTTTATAGACATAAATTATAGAAAATTTCCTCTACTTTAATTTATTATTTATGTATTTTGACGAAATTACAGAAATGACGGCTCATTTGCAAAATCGTTGAAAAATGCTAAGAGTAAATAGCCAGTTCCTTTGGACCCTTTTGAACCAAAAGGTTTTCAGCTCTAAGTTTAGTCATAAAACTTCTAAATATGAACTTTCGTCCAGATACTTTAGTAGTTTCTCCGGAATCGTCGCCACAAAAATCGTTTACACACACATATACACACACAGACATTTTTTTGTACCTTGGTCAAAAATATTCAGGGGACCCATAAAGACCTATTTCCGCTAAAATCTCATTTTTTTTTCGGTACGTTTACAATACTCCTTACAATATTCCCTCTGGTATTTCTAAACACATTTTTTAAGAATCCAATCCTTTTCAATTTGTCTTTTTTAGAAAATTCACCAGCGTAAAGAGATTTAATAATATTGCAAATCGTTAAAGAAACCAAATGACCTATTTTAAGAAATTTTACATTCTGTTAACAAAACTATCATCTTTATTGTGCAGATTTAAATGTTATGACACTTAAAATTTACAACGTTTCTACGCAGAAGAAAATTAAAATACACGTTATTTTTATTTCTTAAGTCATTAATGTACTTTGCTTCCATCGTGGGACACTCTGTATATCCCTTCTTACCTTCTCCAGTGGATATGACCTCCAATTTACGTCAGGCGTTGCAGATTCTTCTGTCACATCTGCATCTTTTTCGTTATCTTCGAGATAACTATTCTCTTTATCTCTTGGATAAGAATCCACATTTTGCTCATGGTATTCTCTCACTACAGCCAGTATACACACTACGCCGAAAACTAGCACCAGTCGTTTTAATATTGACATCCTAACTCCATCTGAAACAAAAAAAATTGGTTGAATCGGTTAAACCAGTAAACTTTCGTCAAACATCTCAAAATAAATCTTACATCCGATAACAATTTTCCTCAAACATCGAACAAAATTCATGTCTGCGCATTGCTGTGTGACACAATAAGCCTGGGCATTGTTTAAAGTTGAGTTTGTCGTGCGGTTTAGCATTATTTTATAACCGCGATTATTTATTATCTGCTTTTACCATAGCGAATGCAATTTATTTACATACTGCGAGTGTTGCACGTTTTTTTTCCGGCTGTATTTTTGCTGTAAGCACACGGACGTATAGCTGGCTTCGACTGCAGAGCATGGTTGTCAGTGCGCCAAATAGTTAAGGCTGTGTCTGAGTTGATATATTTGTTAGATCAATACAGCTAGCGCGTTGATATACTTATAGAGTTTAGAGTTATAGAGCGTTGCAAGCGTATGTGAATAGTATTCATTATTATCAAACGTAATGTCTGTTAAACGCATCATATACTGTGAGATGGGTTATCTAAGGTTATCTGAGTCTATACAGGAAGTCTCAACAGTGGGATCTCGGAAGATTTTGCCTCTGTTAATGAAGATATTATAAAACTGATTTCACTGATATATACAGAACTCCGAGGCGCACGTTTTTAAATTATTAGCGTGTATACAGGGAGTTCCATAAGGTAGTACCAACCCAAACTTATGTTTTTTTAAATGGAGTAACCTATATTTCGGCACAATTTTGAATTCCTCGCTAAATTTTACGCCGATGAAACATAACATTACCTACACTAAACTTTATAGTTTTTGATTTATTGGCATTTTTATGAGAAAACAGTAGTCTAAGATAAACTGTATATTTCAACAACTGTTTTATATTTTATTTTGCACGCTTAGATTATGATTAAGTAAGAAGCGTTCTATTATCATTACTACCTACCATATCCAAATTGTGTTCAGGAGGATTTTTGAAACTTAGATTTTACGTTGTTTATCGGTGGTTGAATGTTATTATTTCGCTTCATGTGCGATTACGAGCAAAGTAGTTGGGATACAAATTATTATTATACACGTTTATGGATCAGATACATTGGGTAATTAATTCTAAAAAGTACAGCCCTCTATCTATTTTAGTTTGTTCAGGAGGATTTTTGAAACTTAGATTTTACGTTGTTTATCGGTGGTTGAATGTTATTATTTCGCTTCATATGCGATTACGAGCAAAGTAGTTGGGATACAAATTATTATTATACACGTTTATGGATCAGATACATTGGGTAATTAATTCTAAAAAGTACAGCCCTCTATCTATTTTAGTTTGTTCAGGAGGATTTTTGAAACTTTGATTTCACGTTGTTTATCGGTGGTTGAATGTTATTATTTCGCTTCATGTGCGATTACGAGCAAAGTAGTTGGGATACAAATTATTATTATACACGTTTATAGATCAGATACATTGGGTAATTAATTCTAAAAAGTAGAGCCCTCTATCTATTTTAATTTGTTCAGGAGGATTTTTGAAACTTAGATTTTACGTTGTTTATCGGTGGTTGAATGTTATTATTTCGCTTCATGTGCGATTACGAGCAAAGTAGTTGGGATACAAATTATTATTATACACGTTTATGGATCAGATACATTGGGTAATTAATTCTAAAAAGTACAGCCCTCTATCTATTTTAGTTTGTTCAGGAGGATTTTTGAAACTTAGATTTTACGTTGTTTATCGGTGGTTGAATGTTATTATTTCGCTTCATGTGCGATTACGAGCAAAGTAGTTGGGATACAAATTATTATTATACACGTTTATAGATCAGATACATTGGGTAATTAATTCTAAAAAGTACAGCCCTCTATCTATTTTAGTTTGTTCAGGAGGATTTTTGAAACTTAGATTTTACGTTGTTTATCGGTGGTTTAATGCTATTATTTCGCTTCATGTGCGATTACGAGCAAAGTAGTGGGGATACAAATTATTATTATACACGTTTGTGGATCAGATACATTGGGTAATTAATTCTAAAAAGTACAGCCCTCTATCTATTTTAGTTTGTTCGGGAGGATTTTTGAAACTTAGATTTTACGTTGTTTATCGGTGGTTGAATGTTATTATTTCGCTTCATGTGCGATTACGAGCAAAGTAGTTGGGATACAAATTATTATTATACACGTTTATAGATCAGATACATTGGGTAATTAATTCTAAAAAGTACAGCCCTCTATCTATTTTAGTTTGTTCAGGAGGATTTTTGAAACTTAGATTTTACGTTGTTTATCGGTGGTTGAATGTTATTATTTCGCTTCATGTGCGATTACGAGCAAAGTAGTTGGGATACAAATTATTATTATACACGTTTATGGGTCAGATACATTGGGTAATTAATTCTAAAAAGTACAGCCCTCTATCTATTTTAGTTTGTTCAGGAGGATTTTTGAAACTTAGATTTTACGTTGTTTATCGGTGGTTGAATGTTATTATTTCGCTTCATGTGCGAATACGAGCAAAGTAGTTGGGATACAAATTATTATTATACACGTTTATGGATCAGATACATTGGGTAATTAATTCTAAAAAGTACAGCCCTCTATCTATTTTAGTTTGTTCAGGAGGATTTTTGAAACTTTGATTTTACGTTGTTTATCGGTGGTTGAATGTTATTATTTCGCTTCATGGGCGATTACGAGGAAAGTAGTTGGGATACAAATTATTATTATACACGTTTATAGGTCAGATACATTGGGTAATTAATTCTAAAAAGTACAGCCCTCTATCTATTTTAGTTTGTTCAGGAGGATTTTTGAAACTTAGATTTTACGTTGTTTATCGGTGGTTGAATGTTATTATTTCGCTTCATGTGCGATTACGAGCAAAGTAGTTGGGATACAAATTATTATTATACACGTTTATGGATCAGATACATTGGGTAATTAATTCTAAAAAGTACAGCCCTCTATCTATTTTAGTTTGTTCAGGAGGATTTTTGAAACTTAGATTTTACGTTGTTTATCGGTGGTTGAATGTTATTATTTCGCTTCATGTGCGATTACGAGCAAAGTAGTTGGGATACAAATTATTATTATACACGTTTATGGATCAGATACATTGGGTAATTAATTCTAAAAAGTACAGCCCTCTATCTATTTTAGTTTGTTCAGGAGGATTTTTGAAACTTAGATTTTACGTTGTTTATCGGTGGTTGAATGTTATTATTTCGCTTCATGTGCGATTACGAGCAAAGTAGTTGAGATACAAATTATTATTATACACGTTTATAGATCAGATACATTGGGTAATTAATTCTAAAAAGTACAGCCCTCTATCTATTTTAGTTTGTTCAGGAGGATTTTTGAAACTTTGATTTTACGTTGTTTATCGGTGGTTGAATGTTATTATTTCGCTTCATGTGCGATTACGAGGAAAGTAGTTGGGATACAAATTATTACTATACACGTTTATAGATCAGATACATTGGGTAATTAATTCTAAAAAGTACAGCCCTCTATCTATTTTAGTTTGTTCAGGACGATTTTTGAAACTTAGATTTTACGTTGTTTATCGGTGGTTGAATGTTATTATTTCGCTTCATGTGCGATTACGAGCAAAGTAGTTGAGATACAAATTATTATTATACACGTTTATAGATCAGATACATTGGGTAATTAATTCTAAAAAGTACAGCCCTCTATCTATTTTAGTTTGTTCAGGAGGATTTTTGAAACTACCCGTACTTTAGGTAAAAACTTTGCTGGTTTAATAGTTAATGTACGTGTAGAAGCACTTATTAATAGAAAAATCGATTTTTTATGAAGACGACTAGTCATCTCTGCGATGGTTTATTTTAGCAGTAGTGTGTACTAAGTACTCTAAGTAGTACTTTTTTTGTGCACAACAATGCGTAGAATCCAAAAAGTTAATTAGGTATAGGGCGTTACATTTATGAAACTGTTTGCTATATTTTGTTGCAGAAACAATAAATCAAAAAGTATAAAGTTTAGGGTAGGTAAATAACTGCTGACATTAACCCCCTTACAAGACCAATAACAATTTTGAAGTAACCAAAAGTAGCAAAAATTGCACTTGAGACAGTAGAAAAATCACAACTCAAAAAATAATGGAAGATTTATAATGAAATTTGCCATAGTTCGTCTAGATGTATCAATAAACAATATGAAGGCCATATCAGTTGATACCAACACGAATAAATAGTTATTGCATAAGTTATCTCGTCAAATACGCTATCAATTTTCTTGCAAAAGCCGTAGTATATGTAACAACTAATGCCATACATTATGATTATCGCTGAAGATATTTATATTATTCAGGTTTTATTGTCATGTCTGTGCATAGATGTGCTGGGAATGTATAAAAATCGGGTTCATATAATAGCTTTTCTTGTAAAACTATGAACAATTGTCCTTGTTTGTAGTGTTAACTATGTAAACGTAATAAATATTATTGCTATAGCAACAAAAGTTTAAACTTGGTAGGTACTCACGTTTACTTATTTGATACTAATGCATTATTGTGCTTGAGTTTGTCCAGGCATAGAAAAAACGACACTGCAAATATATTGACCGTCACTTTTAAACTAGTTTTATTTTACCTGGAACGTATTGGGACATTATATTGGTGGTTATTCTGGCCCGGTGCATGACATTTCTTGGTCCAGTTGCCCCAAGACCTTGGCAACTTCTTATAGTCACTGTCCCAAATTTTTACGCGAGTATTAAGTAATGATTCACAAGCGGCACGACTATAGTGAAAGTTTTACGTCAAATTTTGTAATTTGTACCTTACCATAATATTAATATGTTTCGGGGCAAGTGATTTATAATACATATACTAATCTGACCGCTTATAGACCTAATCGATATCCAAGGCTCATTTAAAGTATTACAATGTCGACATTATCTGTTTACCTGTGCCTTTATTGGCTTGCATCCAATTGCCAATAGCCAATAGTCTAACGATAAACAATTATATAACAAAACTTCATTTGGTATACAAAAGCAAAGTAAAAACATCACTAGTAGTAATATAAATATAAATAAATAGAAGTAATATAAAATAATAGAATAAATAACTAAATAATAAAATGCTAGTTTCAAGCTCATATTTGCATCAATAATTGGTTTTGTCCTTTAAATGAATATTGATGACAACTATATTTGACCTAAATTGGCGGTGCAAAAAGGCATTAAAAATCTAATATCTTAATCTGCAATTTCTTTAAATAAATTCTTCCGCTGGATCTAAACATTGGTGTGTATTAATCTTAAAATTTTCTATCAGTCTGTGGAAGTTTCTATCAATTGTTGTTTCTCTTTGGCAATGAAGTTATCTGGTATACTCATAGTTTTTGGAGTTCTGCACAGATAGAAAAGATTTCTTGTTTCAAAGAAATGTATTTGTTTGAATTTATTCTTTTGGGTCAAAACATATTTCTTTGACGCCAACAATATTTACTTCATTGAATACTCTAGTTTATTTGCTTGCAGAGATTAGTTTATTTGAAATATTTATTTAAGTTGAATAAATATATATGGATACAAACAAAAATTACTTTCCTTTAAAGTAATATATTAGTTTTGATTTTAAAAAAACGTTTCTTTACACCAATGAAATATAATTTTGATTCTAACATATAAATTTGTATATAAGGAGAGATTTATTTCGCTTAAAGTAATATTTTGTCTTTGGCTTAAAAATAGGTTTACTTCCGCCAAAGAAATCATATTTTGATTAAAATAAATATATTTGTACACAAGAAGAGATTTATTTCCTTTAAAGTAATATTTTTGTTTTGGTTTTAAAATAGGTTTACTTCCACCAAAGAAATCATATTTTGATCCAAATAAATATATTTTTAATGTCATCCAACTGTATTGTTAGATGGCGCTGCAAACTCTCTTCTCGCACTTCATACATATCGAGAGTATAAAGTTGCGTGATCGACAGTATAGAACTTATAGAGTACAGTGCCTGCAGGTTCAAGTTGCGATTCCAAATCAGAGTACACTTTACTAACTTAACCTTGACTATACGTTGGGTTGGGAAGACCAAGCACTGGTCGAGGATGTGCGACATCCCAAAAACGAGGTGACACATGGCGAGTCTTCCGAAAAATTCTTGTCTATTAATTCCTTCAACAAATTAATAATTTTAAGCATTTTAACTAGACCAACAATTTTGTTAATTTAAAAAAATGTAATTCTTTCACTCAACACAATTATAATTATGTGAAGTAAATTAATCTCATTTCTTATAATACACAAATTCCAAACTGTTTAACTGGAAACATAAGTTGTTTGACACAAATCAACGTTCTTTCTACCAAACAAATATTTCAAATAAATGCGTTTTTATCCGCAAATAAATATTTCTTTCCCTCTATTGAAACAACAAATTTCTTTGAGTCAATGCATATTTATTTGAATCAAACAAAAATTTCTCTCTGTGTGTGGTATAGATTTTGCTACTAGAAAATCCTGATGGATTTTGCAGTGAGCGAATTGAGCTTCCGGAGCTACTGTTTTAATTTTATTATGAGGGCCGCGATTCTTTTCTGTTAAAGCCCGAGCTGCATCAGTGCAGCACCAATAAATTTCTTCCTCGGAATGGAATTGTTAAACATACAATTATTAAAATTTATCACCAGATCTTCTTTCGGGCAGAGGTTCATAAAACAAATATTCCTATGCAATTTCCTCTTTAACCTCAAATCAGTTAAATACTAACAATTGCTCAAAATAACTTATGTCGCGGTACGACACTTTCACTAACTATTGTACTTATTGCAATTCACCCTCATTTCGAAAATATTGTACGTTGTTACTCAACACGGCCTAACTAATTCGTACCATCGACAAACAAAAGACGTCATAACAACCTAGAAACGGTCACGGTTTGTTACATCCACTACCTGTATTCGATCTAATTATTTTTAATAGCTCAACGTTCAGCTTATTAACGCACGCAATCATGACACCTGTGACACACTGCACCGCCTGTTAACGCCTAATAACCGTCCGATTTTTTCTCAATTAAAAAAACTATTCCGTCTTATATATATTTATTAACACACATACGTGAAATAACTAAAATAAAACTTCTAAGTCCTCAATTGGTAATTCCCGTTCTTCGTTATGTATCTAACCCATGGTAACGCTTGGTAACCGCACTTCTCGATGATCTTGAGATAGCGAACTTGTATACCGGAAGTCGTGAAATAGGGTATCTCGAATTTGACTTCAACCGGTGGTTTGCCTTCGGATTCTTCGGCTAGAATGCTCGGTAGGGAAAATTGGGACTTCATAGTGTATTCTTTGCCACCGGGAAAGGCTTTGATGAACCAGGAAATGGCGTTTTGTTCAGGGATGTACTTGGCTTGGCCAATGTTGGTCTTAAACTTTGGAGAATCTGCGTCTGAGGGTACTGGAACAAGAACTTCCACGTTATTTGCGGTGCTCCTCTTCTTAAATTGCGATTTAACAGTGATGAGGTACTCAACTCTGCTATGGCTATACTTCTCCATGATCATCTCCACCCAGATCAGCGGCTTCACGGGCGTGGTCATCCTATAAGCCATCAGTTCGAAGTCACCATCAGGAGGAACGAACGATATCGTCCTGTCGTTGTCAAACCTAGAGAGACGAACGCACTGGTGGAATTTAACATCGTCCAGCTCGACAGATTTCAGTTTTGACCTTCCTGTATTCTCGAAGAGGATCTTATCGTTTAGACCCAACCTCAACTCAGGCATCCCCGAGAGGTACACCCTCATCTTTATGGTACCCTCGATCTCGTTCCTTAGGATGCTTCCACTGGAACTCGTTAGTAAATGTACAGCCTCTATAACGTCGAGGTAAACCTCGTTTTTCCTATGGCTGACGCCTTCCGATCTCCAAGACACCGAGTTTGTAACAGCTTGTGGTATCCTGGCTTGCTGTTCGAGTTTATGACCCTCCTGGGTGATGTACTCTTGCAGGATTTTGGTCTCGGTTGTTTGAGGATACCCAAAGTCAACTAACTCGTCTAATAGTTCGTATATGACCACGAAGTTATCTCTGATGCTCTCTTCCTCGACTTCTTTAAAGTATTCCTTCATGACCTGCGCGATCTTGTGGAGCAACACGAAGACTAGGGTTATGTTGGAGTTCTTTTTTGTGGTGCTCACCATGTAGAGGTTGTTCAGTTTGATGTAGGCGAAGGAACAGTTGGTTGTTTCGATGATCGGTGTAAGGAGGCCTTCTTCCTCGATGTCCATGAGGAGGGGCATGAATTTTTCGATCATGTTCATGTCTACGTCACCGCGGTAGTTGCGTGATATGATAACTTTGCCCTTGGTGTCTAGTATGTATACGGCGGAGCAGGACATCGTTAAAACCAGCCTGGGTATAGGATTGTCGTTGTCATTATGTAAAGTTGGTTGAGGTTATGGTGGTTGTCTGTTTTTTTTTTTGGTCTGACAGTTTGATCTGTTTGTCCAAAATTGTTGATGTAACATACATAATATCATAACATAGAAACCTGATCATTTCTTTTTGATAAATCACAAAGATAAGTCCGCTTTTTGTTTTATCTAAAGATGACCTAAAAGGCGTTTGTGAATTTTCGTTGATTATTGGGTTTCTCAATCCCTTAAGAACTTGAAGAAGTATAAATTTAGAACATAACGGGAATTTTGGAATTTAATTCTACAAACCAACTCTTGAATGTGTGAAAAAGCACTCTCGATCTACCGAATTGCTTCCGAAGCTTTTTGCCTGTATTCACATAATTCCACATTTTGTGTGTGTGTATGTTTTGATTTTCTGGCCCCACAAAATTTTGTTCGTGAACTATCACCTGGTGGTTATAAATGCCGCCACCTATTTGGTATATTGTGATAGTTCCTCCAAGCATCTGACATGTTCCCGGTAATATAAATTTAAATATAACAAAACTTTCAGAACCTTCTTAGTTTGTCAAATATTTAGGTAATTTGGCTGGATTCTTTATATTGGCAGTTACGTACCACCTACTCAAGTAGTTTTGATAAGCTCTTTTTTGATACAAATTGATACTAATCTAAGGCTTAATAAATCCGTAGATAACATGTGGATGATGTGTAGATAAGGACAAAAATATATATTATCAAAACATCATATTTATTATCTTTATTTTAGGAAATATATTTCGAAATGTTTACATATTTTCAGAACTTTTTATGTGGCATGTGTAGCAGAGCTATACCCATTTTTATTTTAATTGTATTATGTTCTAAATTCTTTATTTATTTTATTCATATTTATTACTATTTGAAAATTGTAAATGTTTTTTTTCCTACTTTGCGTTCGTTATAAACTCATAACGAAACTGCTTTCGGTGTCGTTATGAAAACACTAGATCACAAACTTTTAGTAACTTTTGGTTTTCCAAGATTTATGATATTGACGTCAAGTGTCAAATAAGGCTGACATCTTAATCGCTATTGGCTCGCGTCAGTCGTAATTTTCGTTAGTTAAATATATTATTTAAAATGTTACAGGTTTCGGAAAAAGTGTTGCCCTATTTTTTTTAGCAATGTATATCTAGAAACTCGCATTTTATTGCTGTTTTATGGCTTATTCTGAGAAGTATTCCTACGTTATGCTGTACGTAATTTCTCATGACCATGAAGTCAATATTTATTTTGTTTTATTGTTTTTTTCTTCTGTGTAATTGTGTCATTAAAGTAATCAAACAGATAATTTCTTATGGTGAATCGTTGTTTATAAAAGAGTTTATAGAGTTGTGACAGAATAACAACCGCAAATTAAAACAATGTAAGGTATATTTTCTTGGATTGATCATAAAAACTAATGACGTGATTATTATGTCAAATTTAGCAATAATCAAACAATCAAAAAAAATGGACACGCGATTGAAGGACGTTGAAAATTGTAGAAAATAATTAGCTTGTGGTTATTTTTTCATCTTGTAGGATGTCCCATGTTCCTCTCATGGTAATATTGGGAATAAAAAATCAAATGACCTTAGACGAAAATAAATTACTGGGTAATTTCGTATTATAGTCTAAATTTGTTGTTTTTCCGGACAGGTCAGTAATTATGTGGCAATTTAAAATTGTTTCGGCTGTTTTTAATGGATTTGAACAGTGCTTAGTGTTATCAGTATGACAGGAACTAATTATATTTGTTTGTAATCTAATCTAGACAACACCTAGAGTTGTGGTTTCAATATGAAAGTTAAGCTGTTGTTTTAACTATCATAAGTGATGTTAACTTGCTAATAAAATAAACAGAAGATCTTTAACTGCTATTTCGATATTCCATTTTCTAGATAATTTATTTGTGTTCTACTTTTTAATATTTAATTTATTGTTCAAATTTACGTGATATACTTGGCTATATTTCAAAGTGTTTGTAAGTATTTTTAATAAAAGTTTGTTTCGTAAGGTAAACGTCCTACACGTTCCCTAACTAATTTTAAATTTACATTTTATTCCGGCAATATTGGCGTTTTGTATAAACCCCCATGCTAAATGTGTCTCTAGTCAAAAATGATAACTATATCTCTCAAGCTTTGTAAATCTATAGTCCAACTAATAATAATATTTTCAAATTAAGGTATCGCTGTCGTCATCTCCATGATTTAAAAAACACTGTTTTATGTCAGACCAGTATGATGCTATTCTGTGAACTGCCTTGGACAAACCCAAACATATTGTTGGGACATTTCTTATCATCTGAACGACATACATATTAAAATAATGAACGAAAGTTCAAAACGTATTTTGTTAATTAATGTATCATTATTGAACGTTGATTTCTGACAAGCAAAATTACTACCTTTAAATAACAATCGTCTTTTTGAAAGCCATTTTTGATATTAGATTTGTCTCAGTCTATGATCATCGAGGCAGGATACAATCTTGTGACAAAATCTAAAACTGCTACAATTGCTACTTTCAAAGTTTCTCACATGCTCGCAAAAAAGTAAATTAAATTGTCTTATTTTGAGAAATTGTCGCTTGTTTAAGGCATAAAAATTTGTTTAAATATAAATATCAAGATATTTTTAGAATTTGGAGTGTTTACCTTACATATTTCTGAAAACTAACAAAACAAAAAACAGTTTGTAGATACACAATTATTACTTACATTTTACATGATATCAAATAAATTATTTTTAAAACCGGTGGAACTTCACACAATATCTCACAAAATCTTTCAAAAAAATCAAAACACTACTCCGGTATTTATTATATGAAAGCACGGTATTACGTCAAACGACAGAAGCGACTACATCGCGCTGGCTCACTAGCAATACTGTTCAAATCCATATCGTATATTTGTAAGTTCAGTAGTAGGGATAGTGATATGTAACTAGCATATCAGTATACATACATGATTTTGTATAAGAACCCTATATACATACAAATAAAAAGGTATATCCGGTATGATAAGAATTTTTTTTCTGATAATCTGTTAAACAAATATTAAAACGAATTACAAATATCGACATATGCAGGTCCAATTTTATATTGTCAGTATTTGTTCATTCGTTATTCTTTATGGTAAAAATGGGGATTGCTTTGCTTTACATTTTGTCTATGTTTGACTATGTTTCTCCTTTAAATTAATATGATAACTATATTTGACATAAATTGGTGGTGCAAAAAAGCATTAAAAATCTAATATCTTCTCTTTGGCAATGAAGTTAGCTGGTATACTCATAGTTTTTAGAGTTCTGATCCAATTTTCATGGTCATAGTTTTCCGGAAAATAACTGTTAAACTCGGTTATCATGGTAATGATTGTTTCAAGAAAGCCTTCTAATGCTGACAATAAACTACATTTATTTTTATTAACTTCTTTTCATTGTTGCGTAAATTTTACAATAATAAAATAATAATATAAACAATAACAATAAACGACCATTTCTCCCTGCAAAACTAAATTTATATTATTCAACTTTCCAAAAATATCAGCTAAATATGCTAACCGGACTATCCACAATTCATCAAAGAAACAATATTTGAAGTCGAAATTAGCTTCTGCATGGAAAACTCGAACTTCTGATTTAAGTACGAAGAGACAATGTTATCTTTTTACTGCTTGATCCAAAACTGTTTTTAGTCTGTCTGGTATGGATTTTGCTACTAGAAAATCCCGATGGATTTTGCAGTGAGCGAATTGAGCTTCTGGAGCTACTGTTCTAATTTTTTATGAGAACCACGATTCTTTTCTGTTAAAGCCCGAGCTCCATCAGTGGTATCAAAGGTATCGACTTTTTATTCTGCGTGCAAACTATTTCTGCCCAGAGAATTTTAAACAGCTAATTGGCACATTTGCAAAATACATTAATCCTTGTAAGCTAAATGCGGATGATCTAACAACCTTAGGTTGTGTATTACGTGCATCCACTGACCTATTTTCAAACTAGGGTAAACTGCATAATAATACGTTGTTGCTGCAATAACATCGTGCATATTTATCAATGTAAATATGTATCGAGGAATAGTGATAATGTCATCACTTTATGTTGAGGCCATAACGCAGACTATTGGGGCCATATTGCATTTTTCGCTGATAAGGAAAAATGAATAATAAGGTATAATAATACACAGTTGAAAGTGTTGCGAAAGAATGATTAAAACTTAAAATACGTAGACAAAAATGATAAAATTATGAGCAAATATTTCTAAACGCAACGCGCCTTTGGAGTGCCAAATATAATCTTGTTACTAATCGTATTATCTGATAATTTTTTTTTAAATATGTAGTTAGTTTTATGAAAAAGTTATCTTGCTTTTAGTGCGACTTAATCCGCCGGTATATTTTAAAGTCAATATTAATTAATTTTTATGTCTAGTGTGTCTTATCTATTGCAACAGCATGAAATGTGTTATCGTTGTGAAAGTAAATGTGGGCAAATTTGTGTTAGTTTCTAAGGCTCGGTATATTACTTCAAATATAAACGTTAACGGCTTGAAAAAATAATTAAACTATGTTTATTATCAACTTTACAGAAAATTTTATTCTGCATAAAAGCTTTGAGTTTATCGTCAACCTAAAATGCAAATAATATAATGTAATTATCTGCTTGCATATACCGAGTGTTGCCAAAACTATGAAAATCACTAAAGAGTAAAGTACGCATAGAGAAATTGTTTTCTAATGTTCAGAAAATGACATTACTAAATTAATCTCTTTTTTTTGTTAATTGGTGAAGTGTGGGCCTTTATCTACAATAAATCAATTGATCTGCTATTTTTTTAAGTACATATGAACATCATACAATCTATAACAGCACCATTTCTGATTAAATTAGGTATCAAGGATAAAATGTTCGTTTATACCAACATGTTGTTATAATATGTAGGAGGAACAGAATTTGCAAGAAGTAGATATAAATCAATATGGAGGCAAACGACATTTTCTTTTTATTTACTTCAACAAAAAAAATCAGGCTTTATTTAAAACAGAAACAAAAACGTCAACGTAAAAATTAGTGGCGGATTTCTTTACCTGTATTCTATGATGTACTACAGAATATAAAATTTGTAAATAGGTATAAAATACAGCGAAAAAAAATATTGAAAATAAGTAGAAAATAAAGATACAAATTAATCCCGACATATTTAAGTGTAAAATGAAACCCAAATTGTACCAAAAATGATTCGTTAATAATCGTTGTTATTAATCTTTCGATGGTTCACTCCAATCGAACGAACGATGTCATTTCTTGTTCCGATTTTCAAGTTTCTTCCAGTTTAAGAAATTTACCTTAAACTAACGAAATATTTAGGTACGATGTTGTTCCATCATGGAGTGCATGTACGCCATAGATTGCGTCTCGGGTAAAACATCTCGAGTTTGTATTGAGCTTTGACAGCGGCAATATGGTCGTATTGGCAATTTTTTTCATGGCACAATTATAGCTTTTTTTGCTTTTCTTTAGTGGAAAAGTTGTGTCAAAAAGTGCACTGTAAAAAATGTATTTTATAATATGGGTTGGTGAACTATATTTGACATAACCGAAAGACGTACAAGTAATATTGATTTTGTTCATGACAAGAAATTGAATATTTAATATTCTAAGAAGTTTCACTGGATATTTCATCAATTTTCAACAATAAGTAACGGTTTACTTGAAGACGCATTTAGAACTGGGTATATGAGTCATTATATTTTGTAAAGAATAATAGTTTTATTTAAAATGCAAACAGTTAGTCTATTTGAATAATAAACATCCATGACGTATGAATTCTAAAGTTATCCAATTTTATCTTAAAAAAGAAAAAAAATCATCAAAATATTTATTATCCTTAATATAAAAAATGGAAAATTTGGCTCGTTCAAATAATTTCTTTTGCCGTGACTATTCTTGAAACATTCTACAAGAACGTTGAGAAAATTGAAGATGGAAGAGCAAGTAATTATTATCTTAATGGAGTTTAAATTTTGTTTATTATTGATGTCAATACGCACACTTTGACACCTTTTAAACCGATAATTTCGGCTTTCTACTTGTACGGTAAATTTGAAAACGTCAATCAAGTTTCAGGGTAAAAAATATTGTCCAATCAAGTATATTTTATTATATTATAACTAACCAAAAATGTTTAGGTACATTAAATTAAAGTTTCTTTGCTGACATTCAACAGTTATGTATATTTGACTTTACCAAATCCACCATTATGCCTGACATTTTACTATTACAACAAAAGCAGCAGACGGTAATTCTACATGCTCACTCAAGCAACCTGATCATCAACGATGACTTAAGACGTCGAATGACGTAAGAAGTGTCTTCACATCCAATGCCTCCGTAGACATTTATCTTAATCTCTAATTAAATACATTCACACAGGCCTACTAGATTACTCAGCTAGACAACGCGCAATCGGCAAATTGATGGTCTTTCGACTACGTACAGGAAACTGCTTTACCTATCCACCGGTTTCAAGCCAAGGCTACCAGTTTCAAAGGGATTTTCGCAATAGATAATTGTTCTGCTATTAATTGTTCGTTTGTTCGTAGCTGTTTGATCGTCATAACGACAATGCAAAGGAAATTAAACAAAGAAGTTGGAAGTCGGAATGAATTGTCTGACTTCTAGATTCAATCAGTCAATTAGGATTTGAGAGGCGGTTTTGTTTGGTTTCTTAGGTAATCTTTGAAAGGTAAATTCTTACTATGGGTGTCCATAGAAGTATTATTGAGAAATTTATGGCGAAATTAGGCTTGGTAATTATTAAGGATGATCGGTGATTTGTCTGATGATCGGTTTTATAATGATAAAGTATAAACGTTCACAGAGGAAACAATTTCTTTGTCTTTGATTTCGGGATTAAAGATTTTGTAATCCCGTGATTCGGGATTCATGAAAAAACCCAAAAATTGCCGGATTGAAACGCCTGGGATGTCAAAAGTTACCAAATCTACTCCATTAAGATAATAACTTGCTCTTCCATATTAAATTTTCGTTCTTGTAGAATGTTTCAAGAATAGTGAACGGCAAAAGAAATTATTTGATCGAGCCAAATTTTCCATTTTTTATATTAAGGCCAATAAATATTTTGATGATTTTTTGTTTTCTTCTTTAAGATAAAATTGGATAACTTTAGAATTCATACGTTATGGATGTTTATTATTCAAATAGACAAAATATAATGAGTTGTATATCAAATTCTAAATGCGTCTTCAAGTAAACCGTTATTTATTGTTCAAAATTGATAAACTATTCAGTGAAACATGTTAGAATATTAAATATTCAATTTCTTGTTATGAACAAAATGAATATTACTTGTACGTCTTTCGGTTATGTCAAATATAGTTCACCAACCCATATTATAAAATACATTTTTTACAGTGCACTTTTTGCCACTACTTTTCCACTAAAAAATCAAAAAAAGCGGTAATTGTGCCATGAAATAATGTCGAAAACGACCATATTACCGCTGTCACAGCTCAATACAAACTCGTGATGTTTTAACCGAGACGCAATCTATGGCGTACATGCACTCCATGATGGAAAAACATCGTACCTAAATATTTCGTTAGTTTAAGGTAAATTTGTTAAACTGGAAGAAACTTGAAAATCGGAACACGAAATATTATCGTTCGTTCGATTGGAGTGAACCATCGAAAGATTAATAACAACGATTATTAACAAATCATTTTTGGTACAATTTGGGTTTCATTTTACAGTTAAATTTATCGGAATTAATGTACCTATATCTTTTAGTGTATCTCTGTTATAGATTGTAGTTCATACTTCAACACAACGACATTCTTAAATCAAAACAATGGTTTTCTTAAAGCAAATATTTAGGTTGTTTTATATTAAAGAAATATTGTTATTACAAGTTTGTGTCTGAAAACTAACTAATTATGTTAATGATTGTGTATTATTTATTTATTAAGTTCAATAGTTTAGGGCCAGTATATTTTTTTAACAAATGTATTCTGTGATTCGACACTGTTTTTTTCTCTCTCTGTATATAAATTTTACAGTTTAGAACGTGCTGTTTTGGTTTACGAAAATGTACACAATATTGCGTAATTGTTTTTGGTTAATTTTAGCCTGATTGATATTAATTTTGGACAACCTTGCTCTCGTTTTCCTTCGACTTGGGTTAGAAACTAGAAATAACCGTAAATCTTGGCGATTCCAGATTTCAGAGCTAATTGATTTACGAGTTCCTAGACCCCTACACATTTACGACATAATTACAGACTTTGTGTTTGTGTGTGTGTCTGTGTGTATGGGTGTGTTATTTAGTACGTTTTTCGTAAAATGTTGGTTTGTTGTGTAAATTTCAGATAGCCTAACTGTAGAATTTATATTTATCAGCTGATAATGACTACTTATGTTAACTTTTTAAAACACATATTTCCTTCTAAAGTTATCTGGGTATTCATTTTTAAACAAAATTGATAATAGTTGTAAAATAAGTTCTTAGTTTTCTTCAGTCTGCTCTCTCTCTCTCTCTCTCCCTCATCTGTATTTTTAATGTTTCTTGCATTTGGAATGTTTAGTGTTTTTCTTGGCGCAGCTTTTTATACTGTTCATTTTTCGCTTCCATTCTTATTTTTCTAGAATGACTTTGTTTTGTGTTTTCTTCTTTTTTAATTGTCAAAGGGCGAAAATAAACCTTTGAATTCTTTTTTTTTTTATTAACGAATATTCTCTCTTCTGTCTTTTTACTTTATTTGGGTGTTTTAGACCAGAATAACGATTTTTTTAATGGAGATGGCATGAGTTCAACTGTTAGCTCCAAAGGTGGTGTATTAATGCCAAAATCGCTCTGTTAGCTCTTTTATTTATCCCACTTCCTAAAATGAAGTTAATTGTTGTAGATTTCTTATTTTATCCAACTAAACAGAACTATGTCGGGATTTAGGACAGGGTCTGAATTTGGGACCTTTACCTTACAAGTTATCAAAAAAAAAATATTTATTTAAATCAAAACATGTAAGAAACTGCTTTATGCCTTATAAGCAATAATCTATTTATCTGTTTAGGACCATTATATTTTTTTAAAGAAATGTTTTCTTTCAATACTGTTTTGTCTCTCTTTCTACATACTAAACAACTGGCCGAAAATGACTCCAAATGACTCAATCAAAGACCTAATAAATCTCAATTTAATCGCCATGGAGGTGCAAATTGCCAAAATTCCGGCATTCTTCATTAAACGCTGTCTTAAACAAATAAACTTCGGGCAGAAGAAGAAGAAGAAGGAGAAAAAGAAGAAGAAGAAGCCCAGGAGTGACGTATTGGGGAGGGGGAGGGGGCCAAACGATGCCAAGAAAAAGGCATTAACAAGCTTTGCCGTACACCTTCTTCATCTTGACGTCCGTCTCTTTCTCTCCTCATGGTGTGCAGGCATAATTACGTAGGTGCGAGCGAGACGGAAGATGTGAGGTTGGAATTAAGAACCTGAGGCAGTAATTGTTTGTTTACACGCTCGTTTGGCAGGTCTCTGCGTTGAGAATGTCGGGTCCCATTCTGATGGGAGATAATGCACGAAGAAGAAGAAGGATGAAGCGAGTAGTGGAGAGAGACAGAACCTCGTTAGCATGGTCTTCATCCACCAGTGGCGTATCTCTTTTGGGTTTGCGCACAGAGAGAGAAAACAGTGTAGAATCATCCTTAAAAAATCTGAGATTCTATCGAGATTGATCGTATTTGCATTAAAATAAAACGAATTAGCCGGGATTTGACAGATATTGACAGTAGGTATTGTCAAAGAATCAGCCTTTAACACTACCTACTGTCATTAGAATAAAAATATCTGGCAAATCCTATATTAATGCAGACACGATCTCGATCAAATAGAATTTGCTCCTACAGCTAAACTATTAATTTTACCAAAAAATTTCATAGACATAAATTATACGAAATTTCCTCTACTTTAATTTATTATTTAACTATTTTGACGAAATTACAGAAATGACGGCTCATTTGCAAAATCCTTGAAAAATGCATAACAATATTGCTATCCGCAATCCGCACTTGAAATGCACATTGACTTTGTAAACACCATGGAAACACCAAGCTGTTTCAATATTGTTTCACATAGCGTACGTGCGCGCGTGTTTCTCCTCCTCATCGCATTCTCCATGCATTTGCGTGTTGAATTGACGTTTCGCAACCGCTGACGTTCTGAATACTGTCAAAAGTTTCAAAATTTTCTGGCTACCTACTATTAATGTAGACGCGATTTCGATCAAATAGAATTTGCTCCTGCAGCTAAACTATTAATTTTACCAAAAAATGTTATAGACATAAATTACTCAAAATTTCCTCTACTTTAATTTATTGTTTATCTATTTTGACGAAATTACGGAAATGATGGCTCATTTGCAAAATCGTTGAAAAATGCTAAGAGTTAATAGCCAGTTCCTTTGGATCCTTTTGAACCAAAAGCTTTTCAGCTCTAAGTTTGGTCATAAAAGTTCTAAATATGAACTTTCGTCCCGATACCTTTAGTAGTACACTCAATAAGTTATTGCTGTCAAATTTAGTAATAATATTTGTCTTTTCTCTGAACGATGAGTTATAATTATAGCAAAGAAGAATTAATTAACATGATCTACATCTATGGCGAAGCCGACAGAAATACAATAGTAGCATCGAGAATGTATGAACAGCGATATCCGGATAGACGGCATCCCCAACCAAGTGTTACAAACAGGGTTCGGTTGCAATTTGAAGAAACAGGTAATATTAATTACCAGCACAAAACAAGAACTAAAACGGTAACCAAAGAGGGAAGTGGAGGTCCTACATTGTGGCCACCAAGGTCCCCAGACCTCAACAAACTCGATTTCTTTTTATGGGGATATCTGAAGGAGCTGGTATCCCAATCAACACCTACTACACCAGAAGACTTGAAACTTAACCAATGTTTTTGATAACCTTAGAGTAAATAAGGGGTACATATTAAGAAAAATATCTTAAGATCTTTTATACAGCGCGTTAATGCTTGCAGAAGAGAAAAGGGGCGTCATTTTAAGCAACATTCAAATATTAATGAATAAATAATAAATAAAATTTCTTACTGACAAAACAGCGCGCTCTATGATTTCGTTCATACATCCCCCCGATCTCACTGTGTCTAAACCTCAACAAAACGCTTCTGGTTCGAACGCAAGAGCTCGGAACGGCGCGCCACTGGTGCCAGATGGGCCTGCGGACCGCTGCAAAAGGACCAAAAAAGACAAACGACGATCGGGAGGCTGGGTTAGTCAACTGTTTCACTCGGCCACCTACTACACTGCCAGAGGTAGACCTTAACCTCCACTTCTTCGGCTTGGCGAGCTTATAGACCTCTCTGGCGCGTCAGATATTTCGCTTTCTTCTTTTGTTTTTTGCGTGGTTTGTTCCCTGAGCTATGACCATCGCCACCTCGTTGATCCGATGATTCGGCCTTCTTCTGTTTCTTCGTCGGCCATGTCCAGTACGTGCTGAGATTCTTCTCGCTCTGTGTGTGTTCTTGTGACGTTTCCGTGGCCAAATTATTGCGCGTAGGACGATCGTAGTGAGCCATGTGTGATGTAAAGTGTGACGGAGTGTGGCCTTGTTGGTGAATTTGAAGTGGGGTGTGCTTTGGTGGTTAGTTTTGATGCTCGGTATGGATTTTCGGCCAGATATTAACAAATTTGAAGGTAATTTTAATGTAACTAAAGGAGTAACTAAAGAAGGAATGGTTTTGTTGTGATGGGAATTGTATTTGTGCTTTTGTCAGCTAGTAGAAAGTTGCAGGTAGAAGGTTTGAGGGTTTGTGGTCCCTTATGGACCCCCCTTCAACAAGGGTGTTTGGCTCTTTTGCAATAGTTGCCTGGTGACACTGTGGAAGTGACAACCACGACTTTAAGCCTATTGGGAATGCCATTGTAAAAGTATTGTTGTTTCCAGCTGGGTTGCTTGCTTATTGTCCGTGATTTTATGCTAAATTTCATAAATTTCATCTGTCTGCACTGATGGAGCTCGGGCTTTAACAGAAAAGAATCGCGGCCCTCATTAAATAACTAAGACAGTAGCTCCAGAAGCTCAATTCACTCACTGCAAAATCCGTCGGGATTTTCTAGTAGCAAAATCTATACCAGACAGACTAAAAACAGTTTTGGATCAAGCAGTAAAAAGATAACATTGTCTCTTCGTACTTAAATCAGAAGTTCAAGTTTTCCATGCAGAAGCTAATTTCGACTTTAAATATTGTTTCTTTGGTGAATTGTGGATAGTTCGGTTAGCATATTTAGCTGATATTTTTGGAAAGTTAGTAAAAATAAAAAAAGTTAGTAAAAAAATCATTATCATACTAACCAAGTTTAACAGTTATTTTCCAGAAAACTATGACAATGAAAATTGGCTCAGAACTCCAAAAACTATGAGTATACCGGATAACTTCACTGCCAAAGAGACACAACAATTGATAGAAACTTCCTCAGACCGATAGAAAATTTTATGATTAATGCACACCAGTGTTTAGATCCACAGGAAGAATTATTTTAAAGAAATTACAGATTAAGATATTAGATTTTTAATGCCTTTTTGCACCACCAATTTATGTCATATATAGTTGTCATCAATATTAATTTAAAGGACAAACATAGGACAAAATTAGTTATTGAGGCAAATTTGACCTTGAAACTAATCCCTAATCACAAAAAAAAAATGAGTTGGAATCAAAACATGTTAGAAACTGAATTGTTTCTTAATTATTCAGTTATTTTTTTAATTTGGTTTAATGTGTGTTCAACAGTATAAAATTTTGCATAGATTACACAACATTAGGTTGATTTGTGTACACCTTGGTTTTAAAATTCCCCCCTCCCCCAGAAAAAAAAATCTAATGGCGTCAGATCAGGTGACCTAGCCGGCCTTCCGGCTTCCGACGATACTTTCCTCTGAAAAGTTTACATAAGTTTAGTTCTAACTCCATCTCCATACCCAATCATCTTTTATTTCATTTATTACTATTATTTATATATGTACTTGCTTTTATTTATTTTAAACACGTACCTACTTACACAGAAAAGATTTATTTAAATATAACAAACATAACGCTTGAGTAATATCGATTATCTCATACGTTTAACCGGGTATTTAAGAGATCGTTTAGTAATTACAAAATAAAATAAAATTACGTGATGATGCGATTTCTTAGCGCACGTAATTAAATGCCTTTCTTTGCTAATCACACGTTAAGTGCAACTGCATAGGAAATTGCGGTTGTTTGCGGATGCGTTTGTGTTTTTATTTCAAAAGCGTGATGACCTCGGGGTTCTGCAAACAATAATGCGCCACCTTGGATACAACAATGAGCCGATAAACTGCAAATTTTTAACTAACATACATATTCAGAGGACGTGACATAGCCTCCTTAGAATTTGCACGCAGAAAAACGGCCAAAATAATCACGTCTCCACACAATGTAACAACCATAACTGTTGTCAGATCGGAGATGGCATTCTTTATAACAGAAAATCAACCCCGGCAGACAAAATCGATCTATGGTTAATGAAGTCTTTGTATTTGTATTTATCTTTCCAGTATGGCCTGAAGACGAGAATCCTTTTTCGAAACGTGTAGCCACGAATACACAAAATAAGGAAAAACGTTGGCGTTTTATTTCACGAATATATTAAGTAACCACCCCAATGAAAGATGGAGTCTTTAACCCTATAATGAAGTGAGTTTTTAATGTTATTTTTTGATTTCTTTTTTCAGGATTTCAAAGGCGGTGAGGAGTCCTCCAGATGCCGCAAAGACATCACCATCCTAGGCAACAATGGGGCACGACAAGCTTTACACAGAACCCCTATCAGGTAGTGCGTATTTTCAATCTTAGCTTCTTAAATCTTATTGAATTTTTTAATGAAATATATACTAATCGATAGAGCTGTTTTGAACAAAAAAAGCTGGTGTGTTCAGGCACATGACTTTATCATACAATATATAAATATAATTGTTTAGCTGCATGGGAATCTATTTGATTCAGATCAGTCGTGTCTGCATTAAAATAAAATTAGTTAGCCAGGATTTGACAGATAAATAAATAATTCCTTTATTAACATAAAACAATATTAAATGCAACAAAATAATATTTATATTTAGGGCGGAGATCAGCACGCTTGTTTCCAAATTGCCTTGCTCTTCCAATCAACCCCTTACGCAAACTAGAACTATGACATAATTGTACCAAAAATATAACAATAATTCCGAGAACTTATCAAAACAAAAACAAACAAAAAATTACTCTAGAGTCTAATTACACGCAATTGCAGCAAATCCAACTCAACAAAACATCGCACATGCTCATAAAAAATAAAAATTAAAACTGCCTCCGATGTGCGCTCAATGTCTAAAGTCCCCCCTGTTGAGCAAACAGACAACACTTCACCTTTCCCCCAAAACTGTTTAACGATAATTTTTTCATATCTTCCCTGAGACCATTGTATATGTGACCGACCTGGTAAGAGAATGACCGTTTATACAGCTCGGCGCGATGGGCAGGTGGAGCAAACAAACCCATGAATCTTAAATTAAGGTTATGGCCGTCCGTTCTACAGCGTATCTTCCGCATGAGGTATTGTGGGATCCTCTTGGATAGCAACTTATGATATAATTTTGCTGCTTGCAACACCCTAGTGTTATCCATGTTCAACCACCCGAAATCGCCCAGCCCATTCGATACATGATCATACTTCCTCAAAGCAAAAACACATGCATTTTGGACACGCTGAACACGCTGCCTATCCGACGCCGTCAGGCAAGGACCGTACACGGTATCACAATATGAGACATTTTTACTATTGACAGTAGATATAGTGAGATATTGTCAAAACATCAGCATTCGACACTACCGGTACTGTCAAAAATGTTCAAGACTTGTTTTTTTTTTTTTTTTTGGCACAATTACAATAGTTCAACAATATTCATGCTACGTATGATAAAGTAAAAACAACCAGCAATATATACTTACTGCCAATGGTTAATTGGTTTAAAATAGCTTATTTATCTGGAGAGACAATTCAAAATTGGGATAATATCAACATGAATGATAATATGACAAATATTGATAACGTGAATGGAAAGTGGATTATTTGGAGTTGTTGTTTTTTGTTCTGATTAAAAATTCTAATCTAAAGATGCGTATCAGGTTGTTTTTGTAGCTTATTTGGTTTTTGTGTGTGAGCACATAAATCATATAAAAAAATCCCGTATTTTCAACAGTTTCAGCGGTAATGTTCATGTCTAGTATGCAAATGAAAGGGTTATTACAGCCAACACATATTTACTATCTTTAGATACTGTCATCTATCTACTGGACTGGCTTAGACTTGTGCTAGACTTAGTTCAAAGGCAAAATCGACAAAAATGTTGTTTTTATATTAGGTAGATAATATCATCATTTATTTAGCAAATAACTTGGCAATTTTTAGACCGGATTACTATTTATTTATTTTTTCGACCTATTTAATCCAAACGTTTGTAGTAACTGCAATATCAGCATGTTTTTTGAGACAAATTCTTTAATTATTCCAGCCAACAACTCTAGATCATCCAATACCGCACTCGTATCGACAGAAAAACGGCCGAGTTCGTCGAAACAGCCAAAGATCTTACCAGGAAGACCCACATCATCATGCGACGAGTTGCCCGAGCGATGACACGATCAGTTACTACAATGACATCAACAGCTACGAGACCCTGCCATCTAGGGTGCCTTCAAGGCACCCGGAACTCGCATTTTCCGACAGATCGGACTCTCCTAGGTTCCCTTATTACGAAGATATCTCCACCAGAAGGCTTTCCTCGCACCAAGCATCGGAGAGGAGTTTTAACAATAGGACGAACTTTTCGAGAGATGGTAGGCATTCCATGTACCAGAAGGAGTTCAGGCGGATCTATGCTGTCCACGAGAATCCCAGCGAGGCTTACCAGGAGTTAGATAGAGGGTATGAATGTGGTTTTTGGGATATACGATAACAGGTTTATGAATTGAAAAAAAATAATATTATTTTAGAGACTTGAATTTTTATGTACCTACCATTCTAGTGCTAGGATATTAGAAATACAAGGTCTAAATCAGCCATATTCAACCTCAGGGCCACACACTATAGATTCTAATGAACAAATTTTTATTTCAAACATCGTTTTGAAATATTTCTCCTGTAAAATATATCTACTTTTGACTGTGTTGTACTGTTTAATTATTTTGACTTTAATTGGTATGAGCAGACTGAAGTAAAACCTCATGACTAAGGTGACCAGACGTCCCGCTTTTTTACATATTGTCCCGCGATGTGTTAAAAATGTCCCGCTATTTTGAAAAATTTTAAAATTTTTATAGTTACATTGTCTATTAATACATGGCTATGGATATCTTGGAGGGTGGGATAATTCCCACAGCATCTAGGCCTCATTAGGCCCCTTTTGCTAACCTCTGAGGGGTTCATATGGCCTAGGCTGTCTGCCTCGAGTCATCCTGCGGCCTTCGTGAGTAGTCAAGAATTTTAAAGTACTCATCATACGTACCCACATACCAAAATAATTATATGTTATAATAATAAGTTAATATTAGTAATAATAATAATAATAAGTTAATAATAATTAGTTTGTCAACATCAATACTGTCGGCAGAAAGAATATAAAGTTCACGTTCCATTTGTACGTGAAGATTATTTAGTTGTAAAGCCAGGCTTAGCAACTTGGTTTTAATTATCACAACACCGAATTGGTAAACATAACTAAACAAAACTGTAATAATACACATACAGTATTCCAAGAACACGGTTTACAATTTTTAATTAAACATTATAATTCGTACAACTTACCAGGTTTTAGTAACACACGCTAATAATTTAGAAAAAATAATAACATCCAACTCTGTTGTTTTTCACTGCTTTGCTTGATAGTACATATCTATGAAATAGATAGCGGTCACAGATAAATACATTTCAATTTAGTTGATTTATTGAATTGAAGATCTACGGTTGTAATATTGTACTCATGAACAAACAATTTATTTATTTCTTTTTATAGTTTTCCTGTCATAGATCAAATCCCAATTAAAATTGCAGATATGTAGATTTTTTTTCTAGATGATTTGATACTTCAATTTTTGTTTTATTTTTTGTCTGTTATTTCTGGATGAAAGTGTATTTACATATTTGCTAAATCTATTTTGTACAAAAAAACGTGTATTTGGCAAAATTATGGTAAGGAAAAAGGTTAACATTTATAACTTAAATTATCTAAAAGATTGAATAATAATAAATAAAGATATACTATGGTGTATCAACAATTTTTTTTGTAAAATACAAATTCAAAAATGTTGATGAAACAATTGATAAAAAATTCAGTCTACCACAAGAGGCATAAAATTTACAATTTTCTTAAATAAAAAATATCACAAACATTTAACTAATTGAAATAAATATGGGAAAACAAGAATGACTACAGTTTTGTGCAAAATAATCATGTTTTGATCAGCATCACAAAAACTGTAAAATTATATCTGTGTATCCAATCCAACTGAAAATAATAGTGATAATAACGCAAGTATTTGGCTTTAACTACTACCCCCCCCCCACGCTTATGTCCCGCTTTACCCCAATCAAATTCTGGTCACCTTACACATGATGCTTACTCTTTTTATATGGGATACATGTTTCGGCTAATACAAAGCCTTCTTCAGTCTTAAATCTATAAAACAATACAAAACGCGCATTAGACATTTGAGTACAGATAAAAACTCACAAAAAACTCCTGTGTTTGACGGCTCACTTAAAACTACTGAACAACAACAATTAAAATAAAATGTGTCATACTCCTGAATCATTTCTATATAAGTTGTATGACTATCAACATTTTTTGCCTCCCGGTGTAAACAAGAGCGGGAGAGAAGTGAAAAAAAGGTACACGAGTTTTGCATTTCCATCAAAATCTTGATCACAACTTTTATTACATAAAAAGTTAAGACAACAAAAACGTCTATTATAGAAGATACTCTAAATGCAACATGAACAAAAATTGAAATATTTGTGGTAAACGGTTCAGGAGAAAAAACCCGAGAGACGAGGTTAAGTTAAAAATGGAAAAATAGGGTACTTTTCTCACTTCTCTCGCGGTCACGTTTACACCGAAAGGCACACCGTTGTTTTTGATTTATGACTAATGAGCCAGCTTTTGTTTAAACCCTAGTACGTAGAGATGTTTCTATTTAAGAAGAAGGTACCCCAAACATTACTAATTCAATATTTTCAATTGCCATTGTAAAAAGGCAATAAGTTTTTATAAGATATAAAAACAATGCAATGTTCTTACTATTTTGTATTACCACACACAACTCAAGTTCAATTACAATTAGTTGTCTTTACTTCAAACGACTTGAAAATATAACCTCCAAACATTAAGTGCGTTCATGAATTCATCTAATTTATTATTTTTGGTCTTTATTGAGTGAATTAACAGAAGTTTCTTCTTCTTTTTTTAGTAATCTTCATGCTCCTCCTGTAAGTCAACCACTGACAGCTACGCCATCTATGTTATCGGAGCGTCCAGTAAGTTCCCAAAACTCCAGCGTCACCAGCAATGTAATCCATGCTTGTGGGGGACGCTGTAGAACAATTGAAAGCGTCTGCTACTATTTTCTTCAGGTACTACATCAAAACTAACAATTTTTTTTCTTTTTAATTAAACTCTTCATAATTTACATGTTTGTATCTTTTCTTTTAGGTTGCCTTCATCATGGGTATCTTAATAGGTGCTTCCTTGGTAATAGCCGGATCAGTTTTAAGAAAATCTGCGTCCAGAAATCTACAAGTCTTAGTGTATATCGGTTCCCTGTTGTCGATGGTCAGTCTCCTTCTCCTGAGCATACAATGCCGGTCGAAGAGAAACGCTCGTAGACGAAAAAATGTGATCAAAGGTGTACGGAGATCTCCCATTGGTTTGGAACAACTGCCCGTGCATGTTGCGCCATCTCAGTTGCAGCAACAGCAACAACCAATGTTGGTCAATGATAATTTAAGGTAATTAAATAAATAAAACGATATGTTCTTCCTGTTCAGGTTTAGGTATTTTTAAGTTATTTACGTAGTTACATGTTGATTTGACTGTAAGTTGTCTTCATTGTGTTGTATTTTTTTACCTCTATTGATTTTTCCAGTGTAGTTTAAAAGGTGAAACATGTAACTACGCACCTGTTTTTCTGTGTTCTTTTTACTTCTTTATATAATTTAAGGTAAGCTATTTATTTATTTAAAGTAAAGTTCCATCTGACTGAACTGGTCAAAAGGTGGTAGATCACTATTTTTATCACCTCTGGTAATCCTATAATATACATAGTTCGATATTGTAGATTTGTTATTCTGACTTTTTTTTTTTAAGGGGAATACCAGTAACAATACTCCCAGTGCCTTTGATGAGACAGCAAATTGATTTAGAAGACATGGAAGAACAACCGGGGATCCCCTGGTGGAGGAGAAAAGACATTGTATAGAAAACTAGATGATAAAATTTGTACATAAAAGGAATACTCAAGAAAATCAAGACTGACCAATCGATTTCGTTACTTTAAAAGAGCCGTTTTTGTTTCTACCTCAAACGATTTAGATTTTTGTAAATAGTCTACTTCCTTTAGAATCTAGTCTCCCCTGTTTTTTTTTTACCTGGGAATTGTAAATAAAATACATACGTTTTTTCTATGAATATATATTTATTATTTTAGTAGGTATGATACATTATGATACAGGATCAAAAGTTGTCTGGTGTGATTTTTAATAGACTGATGTTGCGGGCGACTACAAAAGCTAAAATGATCGAGAATTTTATTCCGGAACAAACTATTAGTAATCATGTATGATCTTAAAAATATATATTCTAAGTTTAACATATAAAATAAACAAACACAAACAAATTAACTAGAGATATATATAAAAAAAACACTACAATAAATACTTGGATAATATTATAAAAGTAACAAAATTTGGGTTTGGATTTTAATCCGATTCGATTTTAATCCGTAACGTTAAATAAAAATGTAATGTCATTTTAAAAATCAGTCATCGTAAGTACAAAAGCTATTCGTTATAATTAAAGCAGCCGTAAGTCACTAACCAAAAAAAAACACAGGTTCGTGAAATTAGAACCTAAGATATGCGTAGTGCGATTAAACAATTATTTCTCATCTGGAAAACAAGATGCACGGAATGTCCCATCACAGATGTGTTTCTAAAGACACGACACAGAGAAAATACACGCAATTTTTTTAATATTTGAAATACAACCTCGGAAAATATTTATTATATATATATATTATATATAAATTATCTAATCTCACAAAATCTAGAGAAGGAATATCATTCGAAAATATTCAAAGATCCTAATACTGACAAGTTTCTAATAATCTCTTTATCCCTTTATTTATTTTTTAAAGAGCTATATGCGATTCGCTGATAATAGTGCTTACTATATTTCTAACGTATTTATTAAAAATGACCATAATATGATTTTAATTTGTCAAGCTGTTCGTTGTTAGTTGCTTATATATCACTTAACTCTTAGCATCAAGCAAGAATTTATTTTTACGATCGATCATACTGTGAAGAAAATGTGATGGTTTCGTTATTTTATATTTAACATTCCTCGTTGGCTGTCTTGAGGGGCCTTAATACGATCCTTGGGTCGCTTTCAACCATGCGGTCTGCGTCTTCGTTACTAAAAAGAATTCGTGAAGGATTTAGTTTTACAAGAGCAATTTTAAGGTTGCATTATTTAAATAGATATGTACTATCGTGGCCATATGTTATGTCCCTTTTTTTGACGTCGATTTTCTCGCGGAACAAGGGGCGAAAAAATTTGAAAAAATTCTGATGCTGTCGTTGATTAATATGCTACAAACCTATGAATTAGTGGGTAGCCTATTGTCTATATTTCATTATTCTAACTCTTCTAATAAAGGAATTGCTGGCATTGCATAATGTAGCCTTTTGTGGGTCAAGCACTAATCCAATGATTTTACAAAAATGCACACTGAAAGCTAGCATTCTGCAGGTGATTTTACTTTTTAATTCGTTGAAATCTATAGATTATTTCCGGAGTAATTAATTGCTAAACTTAAACGAATAAAATGTACGGGGCAAAAACAGCGCCAATTCCTCTTAATTTGGAAAAATCGGGAAAACGCCAACATATACAGCTTTCTAATTTTTATGAGTTGTAGCATATTAATCAAGGACAGAATCAGATTTTTTTCAAATTTTTTCGCCCCTAGATTTGCGAGAAAATGGACTTCAAAAGAGGGGACATTATTATGTCCCCTCGATATTATTATGGCCACGATACTACAATAAAATCAATGTAGTTTTTCTCCGTAGTTGACAATTTAGGGCTTAAATTTCTTTTCAGATAATTGATCAACACAAAAATTCGAAGCGTTGACAAATTTAAGCATCTATCTCCACTAATAAGAGAGATCCCCATGGTGAGTCTCGAAATTGAATCACCCGGTATATTGCAAATTTAGTTATGTTAAAATTACCTTATATTTGTGTTTTCTTGTACCATTAGGCGACTATTTTCGGTATCACCTTGCGTCTGTTGATAAGCAACGTCGGAAACAGGTGGATAAGTGGCAGAAACAAGCAAATCTGTAGACGGGTTCGTAGAGACGTGTTTTCCAGCCATGTCTAGATGCGTTTTCTTATTGCAGCAGTAAAAACGTCCAGTACGTTTAAAATGTAAAACTGCAAAACCAAAAGAAAAGTCAAAAACTATCCACACAATTAAAATAACGCTTACTCACCAAAGAAAACCACAGATACTGCACTTAACAGAAACCCTACGGTGAGTAGAATACAATTCGACGGATCTGTGTCTGTTGACGTATAACCTAACGCCCCGACAAGCGCAAGAGATAACCTAAAAAACGAATATTACTCGCCGTAATTTTAACAAGCTAGTAATTTACTAACCCGACAATTAGGAATATCAGGGCCAAGATTAGGAATATCGACTTCACGATTTGATGTTTGTCGACTCTCGTTAACGATGATATGTATCGTAGATTACCGGATATGCCGTTTCCATTCTCGCAGTTTTGCCTGTCGATAGTTGTCGGGCCGTAGACGACAGACATTTCGGTGTCTAAACTTTTACGCTTCGGGAAAAGTTAACACCTGCAATATAGAGTAATTTAGGGTTATAAATTGTATATTTATGTTTAATAGTGACTTAAAACATTGAAATAATCGTAATAATCTCACCAAGTATGAACATTTGTTCGTGTGGGAAGTTATTTTCTTTCCAGTTTCTTATATTTGGGTGAAATTTCACTCTAAACTTCGTGAGTCGGTTGAATTCCTTGTTTGAAATGTTCGTTAGTCTATGTTTGTTACTTATCGGTATTTTGCTTGGTTTTTCCTGATAAAAACAAGCAAAATAATGTACAAAGTACACCAAACAATGATTAGTTTTGACAGTTCACGGAGACTGCACAACAAAACAGTTAGTTTGCAGTGTCGCCAACCTAGTAGTATAACCGATCGGTGTTACCAAGCGCTACCAACGTTCTAATAATTAACAGTTTGATTTTCAAATTAGAATTTTGTGACTATTGCTTTATATTTTTATTAGTTACGTATATCTTGCAAATGAGGCCGTTATTACAGTTTAATTCTATGGTGGATACGTTTTTAGATGTGTTGATTGAACCTGTTTTAGTCAACAGTTTTTTTTTTGAATAGGTATTTTGTGAATGTGCGTCAGTTTCGTTCGGGTTCGGAAAGTTATAAAACGTGCGTATAAAAACAGTGTTTGTGTCAAAAATTGTGGCTCAAATCAGCGAACGGAAGATGGAAAAGGTAAATCAAACCTGTATGTGCTTGTATGCGTAAAACTAATACCGAAAATTACGTATCAAGATTTTGGGTGATGTTTTTTTTGGCTGAATAGGCTGAGTTGACAATGAAGTTTGCTATATTTCTCGTCGAGTAGTTCTCAAATTTTGATATCAAATTTGTTACAAACAAATTTGCAATTATAACTTTAACCAGCAACGAGAAATTGACCATGTCAATCCCTCTGCATATAAATTACATGATTGGGTGTTCTAATAACAGTAATTTTCTGCCCAACGCTGTCCGGTATTAAATATTTTATGTAGTCGTTAAGAATTTATGCGAAAATTGTGTTCAAACAAGTGTTTGTCTTTACGCAATACTACCTAAAAATACACGTTTTAACAATGTAATAATAACCACACGAAGAAAATCATTTGGAAAACGTTTAAACAATAAATAAACAATATGTTTTTCGTTTTTGGTATTATCTCCAGCGATTTAGTAAAGCCGTGGTAGATCGAAAAAGTTTTTTGTTAGTAGGAAAATTATCTGTTTCGGAAGTTTGTTGGAAACGGACTGTAAAAACCTGCCCAGTATTGAAAAATACCGGCGAAAAAGGGAAAAAATAAATTAATTCGTGGGAAATGAAATCGTCGCTGTCAGCGATATGTCACTGTGATTGGATTTCAGTGCCAGAAAGGCCGGAAAGTTCGCAAACTTTCCCGTCAACTTTACGTTTAGTTTATTAGTGTCTCCCCCTTGTGGTTGGCTAATTCATTTTTGTTGCCCTGAAAAAGATACTTAATTAACTTATTCATCCATATAGATATACCTAAATGCCAGAATTTCTAAGTAATTTAATATTTAACACTTTTTGTTTTATACCAATCGATAGCGTTTGGTTAAATCCTGGCTAACTAGTTTTAAATCAGACACGATCTCGATCAAATAGAATTTGCTCCTACAGCTAAACTATTAATTTTACCAAAAGATGTCATAGACATAAATTTTACAAAATTGCCTCTACTTTAATTTATTATTTAACTATTTTGACGAAATTACACTAATGGCGGCTCATTTGCAAAATCCTTGAAAAATGCTTAGAGGAAACATCCAGTTCCTTTGGACCCTTTTGAACCAAAAGCTTTTCAGCTCTAAGTTTGGTCATAAAACTTCTAAGTATGAACTTTCGTCCTGATACCTTTAGTAGTTTCTCCGGAATCGTCGCTACAAAAATCGAGTATACACATACATACAGCTTAGAATTAAAAATGTAAAAATATTTGTTCTATTAGAAAACGAAAAGGTTGCCAGTTTCTGTAATAAAATAAGCACTCTGTATATTATAAATATACTAATATATTTAGACGATAACTAAACAATCTGATGTGGCCAGGCGCATGACTTTATCATACCATATATTAATAGTTTAGCTGCATAAGATTCTATTTGATCGAGATCGGCCACGTCTGCATTAAAATAAAACTACTAGAACTAGACAGATATTTTGATTATATTTACAGTATGTAATGTCAAAACATCAGCATTTGACACTGCCTACTGTCATTAGAATCACAATATCTGACAAACCCTGGCTAACTAGTTTTAATACAAATGTTTTAATGCAGTACGAGCGATCCCGATGAAATAGAATTTGCTCATGCGGCTAAAATATTTATTTTACCAACAAATTTCATAGTCATAAATTATTCAGAATTTCCTCTACATTAATTTATTATTTAACTATTTCGACGAAATTTCAGAAATAGTGACTAAAGCTCCTTGTCATACTACATATGATAAAGTAAAAAGGTTATTGGTTCTGATGATTAATATATTATATTGGCTTCTAGCATACTATACTTTCGGGTTTTACCCCGTCTACAATGCTAACTACAAAAGGTCATAAAAAATTATGCTCAATATTCTAAATAAGTTTTATTGTTACCATACCGTCTACAATCTTTCTTGTATCTATCCGCGAAAACATTAGAACATGGCTATCCGCAATCGAAATACACATTGACACCAAGATGTTATAATATTGTTGCACTGTACGTGCGCGCGTGTTTCTCCTCTTCGTCGCATTCTCCATGCATTTGCATGTTGAATTGACGTTTCGCAACCGCGAAACTTTTTTAAAGGCTGGAAACGTGGAACTAATAAGATTTGTTAGACTTAATAAACTAATTCTTTAGTTCTAATTAATTAATTATTGATTTAATATTGGTATTAATTTTAATTTTCATTAGTAATCTTATAATACGGATGGTTAATTTATTGATATGCATTTGCATTTCTTCAATGATACACAAATAAATATCTATCTGGTATATTTTCCATTTTATCTTTGTGTGTGATTTTTTTGCTGATAGATTATAGTAATGGGGACGTTACAAATACAGAAAAAATACTATCGGATATTAAATTTAACATCAATGTACACTATTTGTTTTTTACATATAAATTTATTGTGTTCAATATGTTGCAATGTTTTTATTTCAATAATAAATAATTTATTCGATTCGTTACCCACTTTTCGGGTTGCATTGATGCACCGCACGTGTTTGATGTCATAAATAAGACCCCTGTCGTAAATAATACCTTCGGGTACACACAAAAAAGCTTTTGAGCCGCGTCATTAGACCGACATTGAACAGATCGACGCGAACGCGAACAAATAAAGCGGTTTATGGCGAGACACTCGCCGAACGCGCGATGTTTATCCAACTATACGTCTTCTGGCAGTTCGAATGTTAGCGATTTTGAGATTTTAAGTAGTTTTTCGATTTCGACTGTGTATGTTCCTATCTGTGTATGCAGAAAAAGTATGGATAATAACTCCTATAGCACAATGTCATGCTATTTAAGCCATTTGGGAGTAATAATTCGCGCGATACAAAGCAATTATAAATAGAACCTTGTGTATTTAGCGACAAAAAAGCAGCAGACAATGTTTTATTTTTTTTTTCGTAGTCACATCTCTGGGGATAGAACAAAATTTCGAAATTTCCGCCATATCGACCTTTTGCGTGCTGGTGTACGGCGCATCCCCGACCGTATGGCTCGGTTGCCACCCCCATATTTACTGTCAGTTTGGCGCCCTATACACCACGGCCACAGCCTACTTCTCTTACCTACTACGAACTCTCTTATAATTTTCGTTCGCTATTTCTAAATCTCTCTAACAAAATTAATTTCTTAAAGACCAAGACGACATACGGTGTGCTTTTCTTTTTAAGTTTTGTTTGTTTTCTGTTAGTTTTTTCGGCGGAGGCGAGCGAGACACTTACAGATTATAAAAAGAAACAAAATTGAAACCCAAGGAACGAATGATCTTACCTGCTAACCACTCTGTGCTCTATGATCTTATGTGCGTGCGTTCTCCTTCCGTAAATGATAGTTTTGATGAATTTTGACCGAAAATAGCGAAAAACTGTACCACTTTCTGCTAGCTACTCTACCGTTTTGCAAACCCTTACACGACTCGTGTGGTTTACTTATTATTTTTGGGGCGAATATATCGATTCACCCCCCAAAAAAATCGAGGTAAATTTAGTCTATTTTTTCTCCTAATACAAGTAGTGTACGATTTTTGTCTTAGACACCTTTGGCTTTATTATTATTGGTATTTTTAATTCCTGAATGTTATTACTATCCTTTTTTTAATCATTTTCACGCACCCTTCTCTTTAATTAACATTCTAGTTAGTCCACAACATAAAAAAACATAACCTACAGCATGTTAGATTCACGTATTTTCTATAATAAAACATCGAACGAAAAGGCATGAGTAGATTTTGTCGGTAGTCGATAAGCAGGCTGCTTCGTCGAACAAAAAAACAACAGAAAAACGCCGGTATCTTCGGTATATAGATGTGTATGTGTCATGCTACAAAAATAGAATTTAACATGCTAATATTACGGTTATATATCTTTCGTGGTAATCTTTTAGTGGTTTAGTCATGATTTCAAGGTGTGTTTATGTTAGATTCATGTGTTAGCATATGGTGGAATGCCCTAATAGGCGCGATAACCTTTTAGGTTAGGTTTTTATATTATGGCGGAGGTGCCGGTTAAGATTAAAAAAAACACTGTACTGAGAAAAATATGCTTATTTCTAATGATTTTATATCGTTTTGAGTGAGTAACGTTTGTTTAGTGCATGTTTAGTGGATTTCTGGATTTCCAGAGGGTTTTTAAGAATATATTTTGCGATGTTGCGACTTTTAGTAAAATTTGGTTCTGTAAAACAGAATATATATATTGATTACAATTTTAATTGTGCAATAAAAGCACTTGTTATGTCTTACAATATCCAAAAAAGATATAGCTATTTTACTACAAAATAACTTGATAACTTGTGCATTAAAGTAATACATATTGAGCATTCAATAAATATAAATATGTTACATGGAAAATGTTATAATGAACAATATTTTATTCATATTGTTCCCTAAAATGATTATTGTATTGCCCATTTATTTATTTAAGTGTACAAATATATTATGAAAGGAACATGTAATTATATAAATGCACAATTATTTAGTCTGGTGGACATTTATATAAATATACTGCACATATATTTTTTAATACACAAGTAATTTTTTGAATTCCTCCAATAGTTTTTGTATTAGACAAATGTTTTTGGTATTGGTCAAATATTTTATGTCCAATGGCACATCTTCTAAAGTATTAAGCAGTTCATTTGATAAAAAACGACGATGAATTTCCCCGTTTAGATTATCAGGTAATTCAAAAGGGACAATTATTTTATTTTATTTGCGTTTTATTTAGTTGTTAATAATACCCGTGACTGTATTTTGATTAGTGTTTTCATTCTATGTTTCTTTTTTTTTCTATTGTAAAACATAGCACGCGTTATACTATTTTAAACACTACACTAAATACTACGAACTCTCTTATAATTTTCGTTCGTTATTTCTAAATCTATCCAACAAAATTAATTTCTTAAAGACCAAGACGACATACGGTGTGCTTTTCTTTTTAAGTTTTGTTTGTTTTCTGTTAGTTTTTTCGGCAGAGGCGAGCGAGACACTTACAGATTATAAAAAGAAACAAAATTGAAACCCAAGGAACGAATGATCTTACCTGCTAACCACTCTGTGCTCTATGATTCTATGTGCGTGCGTTCTCCTTCCGTAAATGATAGTTTTGATGAATTTTGACCGAAAATAGCGAAAAACTGTACCACTTTCTGCTAGCTACTCTACCGTTTTGCAACCCCTTACACGACTCGTGTGGTTTACTTATTATTTTTGGGGCGAATATATCGATTCACCCCCGAAAAAAATCGAGGTAAATTTAGTCTATTTTTTCTCCTAATACAAGTAGTGTACGATTTTTGTCTTAGACACCTTTGGCTTTATTATTATTGTTATTTTTAATTCCTGAATGTTATTACTACTCTTTTTTTAATCATTTTCACGCACCCTTCTCTTTAATTAACATTCTAGTTAGTCCACAACATAAAAAAACATAACCTACAGCATGTTAGATTCACGTATTTTCTATAATAAAACATCGAACGAAAAGGCATGAGTAGTTTTTGTCGGTAGTCGATAAGCAGGCTGCTTCGTTGAACAAAAAAACAACAGAAAAACGCCGGTATCTTCGGTATATAGATGTGTATGTGTCATGCTACAAAAATAGAATTTAACATGCTAATATTACGGTTATATATCTTTCGTGGTAATCTTTTAGGGGTTTAGTCATGATTTTGAGGTGTGTTTATGTTAGATTCATGTGTCAGCATATGGTGGAATGCCCTAACTGGCGCGATAACCTTTTAGGTTAGGTTTTTACATTATGGTGAAGGCGCCGGTTAAGATAATATGCGTATTTCTAATGATTTTATATCGTTTTGAGTGAGTACCGTTTGTTTAGTGCATGTTTAGTGGATTTCTGGATTTCCAGAAGGGTTTTTTAGAATGTATTTTGCGAAGTTGCTATTTTTATAAAGAAATTATTAGTTTATTGAAGGAATTTAATGTGGATTATTATTGATAAGATTAATTTATTTGTATTAAAAAACAACCTTTGGTGATTATACTAGGACAAACAATACTTTTCAAACAACAAAGAATAAAGAATACTAGTACAATATACAAAGTTTAACCCTAAATTAAAATAATCTCTTTCGAACCTTTTTTTCTGCAAAATCGCGAATAACTTCTTTCAGATCTAATGTATTATTCAATTTATATTCAGTAGCCTTCATTGCTAACCCATTAAGACAATTTTAAGTAGACATGGTTCTTAAGTACTTATTTTATTATTTCTAGTTTAGCAAACTGTCTATCGGTCGCTCCGGTAGCAACTGTTATAGGCAGGGTTAGAAAAAAACTGCTAAGCAATGTTTAAATTTTGCCCAATGTTAAGGGAGGTAATAAATTTAAAAACGTCATCTGGACCTTCTGGAAACAAGGTCTATGGACGAAAATTCATTTAACATCATAATTAATTTGCCCGACTATTAAAATAGTACCAATAATACCATAAACATGTTTACTGAATGAAGACATTATTATTGAAATTTATTAAAAATTATCAGTGATTATCAGTGAATTTTTTCTTGAAATACTTGCATCAAATATCTCCAAAAGTATTAAGCTCAGCAGAACAAAATGTACACCATATTAAAGATTACAAGAATTACTTAAAAATATTGAAAGATGTAGATTTGGGAGAAGGTTAAAAAACGGGTTTTCAGAACCGAAATGTTATGTCAATATCTACACTGTTAAGTCATCTGTCATCAGCAAACTTCTGTCGTTTTTGACCGAATAGATATTGACATAATATCTCCGTTCTTTACATTTTCCCAAATCTAAATCTTTCAATATTTTAAAGTAATTCTTTGTTTATCATGTACCCAAATCTTCATCAAAATTTTATCTTTACTATGATGTATAATTTGTTCTGCTAAGAGTAATATTTTCGGAGATATTGATGCAAGGCATTTCATGGCGAATTTTTTAATACTACTTCAAAGACTCAGCAACATTTTGATATTATTTTTATAGGCGGGCAAATTATGTGTCTACCCAAATAAAAATTAACTAGATTACCATTTCGGCAGTAAATGCTAAACCGTTAAGATGGAGGAATCGCCAACTTTTAAAGCGATTTCTATATCTTTGGAATGTGCCAGTTATTCATTTGTACTTATGATGCTTTCTTTAAGTTTGTGGATATCGTATAAAAACTCAAAGGGATCGTAGGACTATTTTATATTTCTATTTTGATTTTTGTATGGGATCACTACAATACAGTACACTTTCATATTATTTTTTTTTTAAATTTCGTTAGGTAACTTTTCAGCTTCTATATAAATCTTAATTCTTTATAAAAATTAATGAGCTATTTTATTTAAGTATGTCTATTATTGGCTGCTATGCATCTTAAAATATAGGAATGGCCTGAAGCCTGTCAATATTAATATTATATTATTTTTTTGTCTTTTCTCTTTCTAATATCATAAACAATCAATATAAGTAGCATTTAAAACTCTATCTGTAAAAATATCCTGTATAGAAACACCGTATGTTCGTAATTTTGTACATAAAACTAACCACAATTTATTTAAATGTTTCCCAAAGTCATAAATTTCATTAAATCAATCCGTTCGTCCAGTTTCAATTATTAAATCGCGCAATACACACGTACAAACATACCTACTATAATATCCGTAAATTCTGCAAATTTTCAATCCAACAATAACCGATAATAATCTAGTTTTTCGCAGCGTTATAAATCCTGAAACGGCAGTTTGCAAACGTACGCAATTTCAGGTTATTGATCACGTGTTTAACTGTTTATGTAGCATTTGTGTATCGTGACTTGTCAGTTGACCTGTGTACATCGGTTCAATATTATTACAGATTTAATATTGTCCACAACGAGCGTACAATGTAACAGAATATGCTGGTATTATGTAAAACTCTGTTCGATTTATTGTATGGTGTGTTGATAGGAATTTTATAGACCATTCGCATACAGGGTATTTGAAACCAATCATTTGAGTTAAGAGTAGTTTGATGGCGATAATATTTTAGAAGATAAAACGTGAAATAGGAACTATCGTGGCCATATATTATGTCCCCTCTTTTGAAGTCTATTTTCTCGCAAACCTAGGGGTGAAAAAATTTGAAAAAATTCTGATGCTGTCCTTGGTTAATATGCTACAACTCATAAAAATTAGAAAGCTGTATATGTTGGCGTTTTCCCGATTTTTCCAAATTAAGTCGAATTGGCGCTGTTTTTGCCCCGTAAATTTTATTCGTTTAATTTTAGCAATTAATTACTCCCGAAATAATCTATAGATTTCAACGAATAAAAAGTAAAATCACCTGCGGAATGCTAGCTTTCAATGTGCATTTTTGTAAAATCATTGGTTTAGTGCTTGACCCACAATAAGCTATATTATGCAATGCCAGCAATTCCTATATTAGAAGAGCTAGAATAATAAAATATAGACTATAGGCTACCCATTAATTCATATGTTTAAAGTTTATTACACAATCATTGGTTATCCTGCATTTGCCCTACAAAAGATCGAGTTGAAGCATCTCGTGATTGGTGCAATTGACGCGGCGCTCTTCGGTCTTTGTGACGAGCGGGGGAAGGGATCGACAGCGACGTTGCCAGCAGTGGCGAATCGCACGTGCATTAGTTACTAGGAGAACAGTGTTTACGGACACAATACATATAACGACACGGCGATTATGCCTCGCCAAAGAAATTTGTATATCCGGCGACAGATTACCGAATTAAAAAATAATGGCAAAATGAGTCAATAAGATAACAGAACCACGAACAGGCATTTGGAAGTCCCATGGAAATTCTTGGCAATTTAAATCGGGTTTCGGGATTAGCATTTAAAATTAATGAGTGATCTGCAAAATATTCTATGTGTCTACAAATTTACGATGTTTAATTTGTAAAAGTATTTTGATAATTTTAAGTTTTATACGCTCAGAGCTGACGTTTGTAATATATGTAATATATCAAGAGTTGTATTTATTTTATATTGTTTGTGCATGTACTTAAATATTATTAATAAATAAACTGGTGAAACTGTTATAATAGTTTCAATATTTATATAATAAAATGCGTTTATCGAGCAAACTTAATTTAGTATTCACCACTAATCGGAAAGTCTGCTAACTCCATATTATTAGATCTATTCGCTTCCATCAAAATTTTGTTTACAACCTTATTGTATAACAACTGAAGAAAACATAAACGCCAATCGATAGTAGAGATTTCTCTCGTACCATATTATAATCAAAATTATGCAAAAATTAAGAATTTAATTGTTGGTTAAAATTACTACCTTGACAAGTTATCGTTCTTTTTGTGTATTGATAATAAGCTGCCCCGGTTCTCTCAGCTGTGTCGGTTCTCTCCGACATGACAGCACCGCTACGCCTCCCTTCCCCGCAGCACAAAAAGGCCGTAGAGCGTCGGAATCCTCGCGGAGTTTCAGCACGATCTTTTGTATTAAAAATGCAAGATAAACAATGATTATGCAATAAACTTAATACCTATGAATTATCGGGTAGCCTATAGTCTATATTTCATTATTCTAGCTCTTCTAATAACGGAATTGCTGGCATTGCATAACTTAGCTTTTCGGCCACGATAGTACAGTGACTGTATAATAGCACAATCACTGATGCTGCATAAACAGGTATGCGGTTATATACCTTCTAGGAGACCCGTCTTACGACGAGAAACTAAAGCTCCATCTATCGGAAACGTTCAAACTATTTTCAAGACAAGTACCTTCTTAAATTAAAACAATCGTTTTCTTAAAGCTAATATTTAGGTTGTTTTATATTAAAGAAATTCTGTTATTACAAGTATGTGTCTTAAAACAAACAAATTATGTTAAGAATGTCAATTTCTTAACTGAGATGATTATTTCTCTCGATTTTGATGGATGGTAGACGGCAAGTTTACAACTGTTGACCGGACTATAAAAATCTGGCAGGGGTACTTTTTTAAATAAAACCAAAGTGCACCCATAAAGAACAGTGGCCACGCGCAACGGTAACATTGTTTTCAATTCAGGCTTTTGGCTGCAACTTGGTGATTTACGCCCTTGTTTACCCCTGCATTTCGAATTCACAAAGCACCATCGCGGTTTATATTCCACTCCACTTGTTTATCCGAAGTTGATATCATCAGGATAAACATTTCAAACGCACTACTCGACTACAATAATCCTATATTAGTAGGTATATACCAGTAAGAATTTATACATGGTGGTAAATGAGTACGAATGACTACTATTTACAGATGGTTCGAAGAAATTCAATTTTAGCACACCCCCCCCCCCTCCCCTCGTGAAGATAGCTCATCCTTTTGATACGTAAGAAAGAAAAAAAAAACACCTTGAACTCAAAACACTAAATTGTATTTACTACAATACTATCAGTTATTTGTAGGCTGTTTCGCTTTTTCGTCAAAAGATTTGTGACTGCACTAAATACTTGTTCAACTAAATATGATGACACAAATGCTATTATATAATAGAAAACTATCGTCAAAAGACGATTGACCACAATTCGGGTATAATCTTGGCAAATTTGATCATACTATAGAGGCGTATGATATATTATTATAAATTATTTTCTGCTATTTAGTTCCAATATTTGATAATCCGAACAATTTGATAATCCGAATGACCTTCGGTCCTAATTAGTTCGGATTATCGACGCTCTACTGTACTTGGCACCTTGTTGCACTGCTCAACTGGTTATCTCAAATATAGTAGGTGTTAAAAATAAGTGTAAAATATAGATATACTAAACTAAACTGAACTTTTGATATCGAACTCATTTCCACACACCTGACACCGGTTAGGTACTGCATAGAGCCTTAATATATTATAGAATATATAAATAATTTGTATGTAAAACTTTATTTGTTTAACGTATCTAAAAAGAATTCAAGATAACCCAAATTGGCCGAAATTGGTATCAAAATTACAAAACGGTTCTCATTAACTCTTTTCAAAGACGATAAATAATAAAAAAAAGTCACACAAATGTTATTTGGCTTTAAAAGTGCCGTCCTATGATACATGGCACTATTTTTCCCATGCTGTTTGTAAAATTGGTTCAATCTTCCGACTCTCTCCAACGGTCGAACTATATATTTCCGGACATGAGTTCATTCAAAAATTTGTCTAGTATGGTCATACAGAGCATTCGTACAGCTTATATATAACAACAATTATTATTAACTAGTTGACTTAGTATTGTCGCCTTTTAAGTGTTTACGTATAATAGTAATGATAGCAATTTTGAATTTCGTTGTCGATGATCGTTATCACAGAATTTTCAAGTTTGTGAACTTTTCTTTATATTTAGTCATTGTTTTCCGTTTATGTGGTTACATTTTAAAATAATATTTTCACCTTTTATTGTTTACCAATTTGTTATTAATACTTTTTATCGGATGCTCGATTGACACGATTATAGAATTAAATTATCAATTGTATTCATTTTGTGCCTATATTTTTGGTTTTGAAAGGTGCCAGTTGCTCATTATACATTAGGCCTTGCTTGATGAACACGAGCTGGAAATTCTTATGAAAAATTAACAATGTTTACTCCAGAATATTACAAAGTAATAAACATTCTTCAATATTGGTTGGCAATCAGACCAAATCTAAAATTCTAGGATACAAGTTCATTACATTCATAGATAACTGTCGTTGTACTGTATTGTCGCTCAAAGGAACAATCTTGATAATGTCAGACATCAAATAGTATGTGGTTTCTTATCTTTCTTCGATGGATCATATACAATAATATGATAAACGATGTTGCTTCACAAGTTAAAGCTTGTGATATGCACCTATTTGCAGACGATACACTAATATCAATTGCAGGAGATAACTTACCTGATGTAATCGCGACATTAAACTCCGAACTAGTATCGATATCAAATTGGTATAAAGAAAATAAATTATGTTTGAATGTATTGAAAACAAAAGCTATGGTATTGGGAAATAGAAATTCGGTAAACCCTACACCAGACATAGTTATCGATAACACAGTTGTTGAGATAGTGGTCGAATTTAAATATCTAGGTGTCATTTTAGATAATAGTTTGAAATTTACGAGTAATATGGAATATATAGTTAAAAAGGTGAGTCGAAAGATTAGCTACTTAGGAAGAATATCTAATAAACTTACATTAAAAGCTAGAATATCTTTGTACCATACGATTATAGAACCATATTTTTGCTATTGCAGCAGTATAATATTTTTGTGTACAGACAAAGACATTAAAAAGATTCAAGTACAACAAAATCGAGCACTCAGAATTTTATTACAAAGCTCCAGGTTAATCAGTGTCGAGTCCATGCTGAGTAAATTAAATTTTTTGAATATTAAACAAGGAACGGTATATCAGGCACTCACGTTGGTATATAAATGCATAAATAATAAACTCCCAAATTATATGACTAATTATTTAACATACAATAGTCAGCAGCATGAATACAATACTCGGCAAAAGGACCACTTCAGATTACCAAAATATACAAAAAGCAGCACACAAAATTCATTTTATTATAAAGCACTGAAGATGTTTAATACCCTGCCAAGTGATATAAAAAACAGTAGTTCGCTAAGTCTTTTTAAAACATCATGTCGGGTTCATGTATTGGCTAATTTTAAGTAGTTGATAAGTTTATTACTTAGGAAATCAAATTTATTGTGATTATTAGTTTCTTTTAACTAAATAAATATCATTATTATTATTATAACAATAACTGAAGAAGAAATCTAGGTGATGAAGCAAACAGTTTGGATTGGCAAACCTCTCAGAAGATCAATTAATCGCAAAACATTGGATTAGCGCCCCTAAGTCAGTTGGGGTCTTAAATGGACCCCCCATAAAAGCAATTTTGGCGAGGGGTTGCCCACCGCGAGAGGTTGGTGGGGGTTGGGGGATTTACCTCGGGGTGCTCTTAGCATACGCCCCAGATTCCCACCCTCTATATACACACCCAATTAATATTTATTAGTTTTTGTCGGGCAGTTAGTGTGCTCCTTTACCGACTCGACTGCGCCAACACTTATCAGATAATGGAATCGACTCGGACATAATAAAATAGTAAGTAGGTTGTTGGTCAGAAATAATCGATCGTGAACGCGTTTACGCAAAACGCACCACTTTTCGAAAGTCAAGGAATATTTTAAGCCATCTCAGGTACTTGTGTATAACACCTAGTCTGATGACTATCTAGCTATATTAATCTAACCTAAATTGCTACGTATAAAAGGTGTTCTATATTAAGTGTTCCCCATTGGTGTAACTTAAATTTAATTTGGATACTGACGCTTTAAACTTCACACACTGCACGTTGCTCTGCTTTGTTCACCTATCAGCTATCACTCACATAACACTGTGCTCTGCTTTTTGAACTTCACTTCACCAACTCAAAAGGTTTGGTTCTTTTGAGTCTTCGTACACTGTCACAATTGTCAAGAAGCTGGATTGCCTCGACATTCGTGTGCTTGAGAAGTCTGTTCTGATGATTCTCTGCAAACTTTCCAATTTCGTTCGTTACGAATTCCATTCCAAGATCCCTGTGGAGATTTCTGTTTCTTATATACCACGGTGCACCCACGATGTTTCTTAGCACCTTTCTTGGAAGCGTTGAATGATGGTGATATTGCTTGGCTTAATGCAGCCCCACAGTTGAATACCATGGGTCCACAGAGGTTTAAGTATCTGCTTTTAAAGTAGGAGTTTATTATATGTCGATAACGACGACTTCCTACCAATAAGCCAGTACATTTTTTGTACCTTATGCCCAATTCTTCTCGTTTCTTTTTAACATGTGCTTTCCAGCGGAGCTTGGTGTCTAGCGTCATACCGAGGTATTTTGCCGTGTTCGAGTAGGGTACGGTGGTGATATTTATTGTAACTTGAACGTATCGTATTCGCTTGTTGGTAAAGTTTGTGTGAACGGATTTGGTTTGGTTCAATGTAATTAGCCATCGTTGCATCCAATCACTAATATCGTTGACAGCATTCTGCGGTTTTAGTATTGCTCCTTCAACATTTGTATCTACTGCCATCATAGCAGTGTCATCAGCAAACGTGGCAACGGTAACACCATCTGGTTGCGGAAGATCATGTGTATATAGAAGGTAAAAAATTGGGCCAAGTATACTACCTTGTGGTACTCCAGCTTTAATACATTTGATTGTTGAGTACCCATTATCTTGCTTTATGCGGAAGTATCCGTCAGAAAGATATGATCCTAATAGTTTGCTATTCTCGAAGGGTAGTAGCCTATCTAGCTTATAAAGTAGACCTTCGTGCCAAACTTTGTCGAAGGCTTTTGCCACATCCAGGAATATGGAGGACCATATTTTTTTTTCTTCTATAGTTCTTTCTATGATCATTGTTATTCTGTGCACCTGATCAATTGTGGAATGTTTGTTTCTGAATCCAAACTGATAAGTAGGTATGATGTTTCTTTCATCTAAGATTGGCTTCAGACGTTTTGCAAGTAGCTTTTCAAACAGTTTTGACAAAGTGGGCAGTAAAGAAGTTGGCCTGTAGGAGGATGCTTCATTTGGTGGTTTTCCTGGCTTGGGAATCATCACTACCTCCGCAGTTTTCCAAACAGATGACACATATTTAAGCCTAAGTGCTGCGTTGCAGAGGTTAGTTATCTTTGCTATGGCTTTTTTAGGCAATTCTTTTAAAGCCATCTCATCTGAGAAATAAATACGTTTCATATAATCGGATTAAAACGATAACGGTAGATACACAGGTGAAAAAAAATATATTCTTTTGAAATCATTCTTTTTCTTTGACACATAAAAAGCATTTACTGAGTACTCTAGTAGAAATCATATTTTGTAAGTTGGTAGCTATGAAAAGATCCATAATAATGGAACTAATTAAAACGAAGAAAACATTGATAGTCTGTGTACAGTATTTATTCAAAAAAGGTGTCTTATGGTTACAGTTTTTCGACTTTTGACAAGTGTCAAACAAAAGACCAAACACAAAATAAATTAATCATAAATTATGTCGATCCTTCCAAGACTTCAATAACATTAATAAACTTTCATAAATTACACTTTCTTTGAATTAGTGTTTATTTAATTCATTAATAAACAGCATTTACCAAAAGCTTCTATTTCGTTGATTTTCACAAACACCTAAAAGCTAATGCACACCTTAATTTACTAGTTTTTATGTCTGACTTTTGTAACGAAATTCTAGTTTTTAAATAATTACCAGTCTGACCAACATCCACTGCGCAAAGAAAATAGGGGAATACTTTTTCGAAACCTGTAAGTCTTTAAATAATAGTTCTAGGCAAATAAAATTTGGTATACTTCAACAGCATGAATTAACTAAAGAAAATTACAAAAACAATATTACAACTCTTAGTTACTTAAAAAGTTACACTTAAAAATGTAAAGTAATAACGCAAAATAAAATGGAAATAACTGACATGGTTAGTGGTGGATTAGGGCGCTTGCGAACGCGTCAGTCAAGCTGATCCCACACGTGTTCAATAGGATTCAGGTCAGGAAAATCAGTTCTGTTGTCTATACTGATTCCAACCGAAACAGCTCTTCTAACATATTGGCCAGTCTCCCGAAACCGATTTCATAAACGTTGTTCATAATAAGTTACAGGTTCCAAAAAAGTGTTCCCCTAATTTTTCTCGTCGAAACTGACCCGATAACAATTTCTCTCAACTAGAAAAATGCATTATTCTGTTTCACACATTTATAAAATATCAATCTCAAAGTCTGATTTGATTTCCTCGTCAAATAATTCTAAAAATACTGTTGTTTGTACTGAAATTGTTTGTTTTATTTGACATTTATTCTTGTAGTAGCCCAAATGTGTTAATTTAATTGATTAACAATTTATGAATATTAAATTGTGCTTGCACGTATTGTCTAAGTGGTAGCGCCTAGATAAAACGACGTAGAATCGCACTTAATATTAATAACTATCGATTTATTTTGGGGGAAACGGTTTACGGTCTCTTTTCCGTGACAAATGACAAAAAAAAAACAGAACAAAACTCTTTCGACGACCTATTTTTCACCGGTTTCGACGTATTGTATCACGGTATCGAACGCGCCTAAAAAATCACACCAGACATGCAACCCACCACTAAATACTTATTACGTATTCAATGACCACAAACGACTGTCCCGCGTTTGAATAGTTCGTTGTTAAATATTATTTTCTCTTCGTGTTTCATATTGACACTTCACCTTTCCCCCAAAACTGTTTAACGATAATTATTGTCATATCTTCCCTGAGACCATTGTATATGTGACTGACCTGGTAAGAGAACGACCGTTTATACAGCTGCGCGCGATGGGCGGGTGGAGCAAACAAACCCCTGAATCTTAAATTAGGGTTATGGACATCCGTTCTACAGCGTATCTTCCGCATGAGGTATTGTGGGATCCTCTTGGATAGCAACTTATGATATGATATTGCTGCATGCAACAACCTAGTGTTATCCATGTTCAACCACCCGAAATCGCCCAGCCTATTCGATACATGATCATACTTCCTCAAACCAAAAACAAACAGAACACATGCATTTTGGACACACGTACACGGTATCACAATATGAGATCTTTTGATAATATTGACAGTAGATATAGTGATATATTGTTAAAACATCAGCATTTGACACTACCGGTACTGTCATCAGACTGAAAATATGATAAAGTAAAAACGAATAACCCAACTATAAAACTCCCAAAAGTATTGCCTAATGAATAAATGATAGGACAACACAGTTTTAAGGTCAAGTAACGCGTGAATATTAAATTTCGTTCGCCGTAGTTGTGGTTCCGGGAAAACGCCGCAAACAATTCGTGGGGCAATTGTTTCTTTATTAATATCGACCACAGCAATTCGTTGTCCCGCATGCACAGAGGTTACCACATTCTCTGAAAGTTAACAAAGTGATATTGTCTGCTAGTGCTGTAGAAACAATACGCATACTTCGATCGCGCTTATTCTTATGATTATTATTTATTTTTCTTGCATATTCGTGAAGTGCCTTTGTTAAATTTTCATATTTTGCCGTTTTTAAAGCTATTGACAATGTTATGTGACAATAATAACAACTGAGTGGTGGATATGTATGAAATGCGGTAAGTTTTTGTAGCTATATTTTCGTGGTTTTGAGGTTAAAAGGACAAGTACAATTGTAGGTTTGTACCGCCCTGGTTTAACTGCGAAGTTTTCCAGGTGTTAAAAGAAAATCTCTCTTGTTAGAACTTCTGCGAAACTTTCTTTGACGTGTAGTTCCACTAAAAGCTAAGTGCTTTTTTTCTTTTTGATGTCGAATATTATTTATATATTTTATAAGTATAACAATTGCCCCTACAGTCACTTGTGAAGTCGGTACGATTTTTTAAATTAAACAATAACTGTATAAATTGCACTAAACATAGTCATAGATTCACAACTCTGGAAATATCCTAAGAATTTTGATAAAACTTTCCAGAATTGATAAAAGGGAACTAATAATCAATATAAAGAACGTAGTAACTCACATCAGTCGCTTGTGAAGTCGGTACGATTTTTTAAATTAAACAAAATCTGTAAAAATTGCAATATACATAGTCATAGATTCACAACTCTGGAAATATCATAAAAATGTTGATAAAATTGTCTAGAATTGATAAAGGGAGACTAATAGTCAATATAAAGAACGTAGTGACTCACATCAGTCGCTTGTGAAGTCGGTACGATTTTTCAAATTAAACAATAACTGTAAAAATTGCACTAAACATTGTCATAGATTCACAACTCTGGAAATATCCTTAGAATTTTGATATAACTTTCCAGAATTGATAACAGGAAAGTAATAATCAATATAAAGAACGTAGTAACTCACATCAGTCGCTTGTGAAGTCGGTACGATTTTTTAAATTAAACAAAATCTGTAAAAATTGCACTAAACATTGTCATAGACTCACAACTCTGGAATTGATAAAAGGAAACTAATAATCAATATAAAGAACGTAATAACTCACATCAGTCGCTTGTGAAATCGGTACGATTTTTCAAATTAAAGGATAACTGTAAAAATTGCACTAAACATAGTCATAGACTCACAACTCTGGAAATATCCTAAGAATTTTAATAAAACTTTTCCAGAATTGATAAAGGGAACCTAATGATCAATATAAAGAACGTAGTAACTCACATCAGTCGCTTGTGAAGTCGGTACGATTTTTCAAATTAAACAATAACTGTAAAAATTTCACTAAACATAGTCATAGACTCACAACTCTGGAAATATCCTAAGAATTTTGATAAAACGTTCCAGAATTGATAAATGAAACTAATAATCAATATAAAGAACGTAGTAACGCACATCAGTCACTTGTGAAGTCGTTACGAATTTTTAAATTAAACAATAACTGTAAAATTTGCACTAAACATAGTCATAGACTCACAACTCTGGAAATATCCTAAGAATTTTGATAAAGCTTTCCAGAATTGATAAAAGGAAACTAATAGTCAATATAAAGAACGTAGTGACTCACATCAGTCGCTTGTGAAGTCGGTACGATTTTTCAAATTAAACAATAACTGTAAAAATTGCACTAAACATTGTCATAGATTCACAACTCTGGAAATATCCTTAGAATTTTGATATGACTTTCCAGAATTGATAACAGGAAAGTAATAATCAATATAAAGAACGTAGTAACTCACATCAGTCGCTTGTGAAGTCGGTACGATTTTTTAAATTAAACAAAATCTGTAAAAATTGCACTAAACATTGTCATAGACTCACAACTCTGGAAATATCCTTAGAATTTTGATAAAACTTTCCAGAATTGATAAAAGGAAACTAATAATCAATATAAAGAACGTAATAACTCACATCAGTCGCTTGTGAAATCGGTACGATTTTTCAAATTAAAGGATAACTGTAAAAATTGCACTAAACATAGTCATAGACTCACAACTCTGGAAATATCCTAAGAATTTTAATAAAACTTTTCCAGAATTGATAAAGGGAACCTAATGATCAATATAAAGAACGTAGTAACTCACAACAGTCGCTTGTGAAGTCGGTACGATTTTTCAAATTAAACAATAACTGTAAAAATTTCACTAAACATAGTCATAGACTCACAACTCTGGAAATATCCTAAGAATTTTGATAAAACGTTCCAGAATTGATAAATGAAACTAATAATCAATATAAAGAACGTAGTAACGCACATCAGTCACTTGTGAAGTCGTTACGAATTTTTAAATTAAACAATAACTGTAAAATTTGCACTAAACATAGTCATAGACTCACAACTCTGGAAATATCCTAAGAATTTTGATAAAGCTTTCCAGAATTGATAAAAGGAAACTAATAGTCCATATAAAGAACGTAGTGACTCACATCAGTCGCTTGTGAAGTCGGTACGATTTTTCAAATTAAACAATAACTGTAAAAATTGCACTAAACATTGTCATAGATTCACAACTCTGGAAATATCATAAAAATGTTGATAAAATTGTCTAGAATTGATAAAGGGAGACTAATAGTCAATATAAAGAACGTAGTGACTCACATCAGTCGCTTGTGAAGTCGGTACGATTTTTCAAATTAAACAATAACTGTAAAAATTGCACTAAACATTGTCATAGATTCACAACTCTGGAAATATCCTTAGAATTTTGATATAACTTTCCAGAATTGATAACAGGAAAGTAATAATCAATATAAAGAACGTAGTAACTCACATCAGTCGCTTGTGAAGTCGGTACGATTTTTTAAATTAAACAAAATCTGTAAAAATTGCACTAAACATTGTCATAGACTCACAACTCTGGAATTGATAAAAGGAAACTAATAATCAATATAAAGAACGTAATAACTCACATCAGTCGCTTGTGAAATCGGTACGATTTTTCAAATTAAAGGATAACTGTAAAAATTGCACTAAACATAGTCATAGACTCACAACTCTGGAAATATCCTAAGAATTTTAATAAAACTTTTCCAGAATTGATAAAGGGAACCTAATGATCAATATAAAGAACGTAGTAACTCACATCAGTCGCTTGTGAAGTCGGTACGATTTTTCAAATTAAACAATAACTGTAAAAATTTCACTAAACATAGTCATAGACTCACAACTCTGGAAATATCCTAAGAATTTTGATAAAACGTTCCAGAATTGATAAATGAAACTAATAATCAATATAAAGAACGTAGTAACGCACATCAGTCACTTGTGAAGTCGTTACGAATTTTTAAATTAAACAAAATCTGTAAAAATTGCACTAAACATAGTCATATATTCACAACTCTGGAAATATCCTAAGAATTTTGATAAAACTCTCCAAAATTGATAACAGGAAACTAGTAATCAATATAAAGAACGTAGTAACTCACATCAGTCGCTTATGAAGTCGGTACGATTTTTCAAATTAAGCAATAACTGTAAAAATTGCACTAAACATAGTCATAGACTCACAACTCTGGAAATATCCTAATAATTTTGATAAAACTCTCCAGAATTGATAAAAGGAAACTAATAATCAATATAAAGCACGTAGTAACTCACATCAGTCGCTTGTGAAGTCGGTACGATTTTTCAAATTAAACAATAACTGTAAAAATTGCGCTAAAAATAGTCATAGATTCACAACTCTGGAAATATCCTAAGAATTTTGATAAAACTTTCCAGAATTGATAAAAGGAAACTAATAATCAATATAAAGGACGTAGTAACTCACAGGAGTCGCTTGTGAAGTCGGTATGATTTTTTAAATTTAACAATAACTAAAAAATGCACTAAACATAGTCATAGACTCACAACTCTGGAAATATCCTAAGAATTTTGATAAAACTTTCCAGAATTGATAAAAGGAAACTAATAATCAATATAAAGAACGTAGTAACTCACATCAGTCACTTGTGAAGTCGGTACAATTTTTCAAATTAAGCAATAACTGCAAAAATTGCACTAAACATAGTAATAGATTCACAACTCTGGAAATATCCTAAGAATTTTGATAAAACTCTCCAGAATTGATAAAAGGAAACTAATAATCAATATAAAGAACGTAGTAACTCACATCAGTCGCTTGTGAAGTCGGTACGATTTTTTAAATTAAACAAGAACTTTAAAAATTGCACTAAACATAATCATAGATTCACAACTCTGGAAATATCCTTAGAATTTTGATAAAACTTTCCAGAATTGATAAAAGGAAACTAATAATCAATATACAGAACGTAGTAACTCACATCAGTCGCTTGTGAAGTCGGTACGATTTTTCAAATTAAACAATAACTGTAAAAATTGCACTAAACATAGTCATAGATTCACAACGCTGGAAATATCCTAAGAATTTTGATAAAACTCTCCAGAATTGATAACAGGAAACTAATAATCAATATAAAGAACGTATTAACTCACATCAGTCACTTGTGAAGTCGGTACGATTTTTCAAATTAAGCAATAACTGTAAAAATTGCACTTAACCTACTCATAGATTCACAACTCTGGAAATATCCTAAGAATTTTGATAAAACTCTCCAGAATTGATAAGAGGGAACTAATAATTAATATAAAGAACGTAGTAACTCACATCAGTCACTTGTGAGGCCGGTACGATTTTTAAATTAAACAATAACTGTAACAAATGCACTAAACATAGACATAGCTTCACAACTCTGGAAATATCGTAAGAATTTTGATGAAACTTTCCAGATTTGATAAAAGGAAACTAATAATCAATATAAAGCACGTAGTAACTCACATCAGTAAATTGTAAAGTCGGTACGATTTTTTAAATTAAACAGTATTATTTTATGTTCTTCTGTGTATTGTTTAAAATATCAAATAGAACTTTGGTATTTGGTTTGATTATTCGATTATTTGTTTTTATTGTTGTGTTTCTACAGTTTAATGCTTTGTGCTTGCAGGCATTTGGAGATGGAATCAGCGAAGCAGGAAAGGACAGACCGCCACGCTGGTATTGGGGTTGTAGGCTTCAATTTTTGCAGCGTAAAAAGGCCATAACCTTTGGCATGGTATTTCTGAACAACGGAATAAGGTGAGTGAATTAATTTGCTACCACCTATAGTAGGCCCAAAACTAGATATCTAGGGCACAGTTTTCGACCGTGAACTTTGCAAGGGTGCAAACTACCCCCACAAAAACTACCCCCAAAAAAACAAAGGGTATTTTATGTAGTATTTTCACGACAGGGATTTTTTGTTTTATTATATAATATACAGCTGTTAGTATAATATGGAGGATCTATATTTTTATTAACTTGATTATTGGTTGAGTGACTCTAAAACTAACCTAGATTTTCCCTGTACGGTAGTAACCATGAACTTTGTGGACCTCCTTTGCAGAGAAGGGTATATTTTTGTAGCGGAAACTGTCCGTTATTCGGGGGACTAAGGTTTTTTTTTTTGGATTAGCAGAAATAATGTGGGGAAACGAGACGCGTAGAACGGAAAGAATGTCGTATAATCCTAAGGGTTATCGTCGAAAATGTCAGAGCGCTCTTGATGTAGATACGGAAAACGTCGGGACTTTTCAAATTTGATGTACGAGGGTCACCCTCTCTGACGTTTCAGATAATGGTACTGAAAAATACGACAATTATGAATGGATAACATAATAGAATTTACAGTTTTGCATATACAGGGTGTCCCATCAACAATTTCACAAATGTAATAATACTTTTTTAATGCAGCAGTTTTAGTAACAGCATTCTGCAATTTTGAATGACACAAACGTATAATTTGTTATATTGACTTTCTTGAAAGTCAATGGGTTAAAAAATATTTATTAAAGACGTTAAATTGTCCATGGTTCAACGCTTTGTAATCATGAAAATATAATTGTTAGGTTTATGGTTTTATCTCAGTAACCTAGCTGCCTTACTAATACACATCAAGATAGGTAAAGCTTATTCTTTTTTTTAATAATAATGATGTTTATTTAGTTAAAAGAAACTAATAATCACAATAAATTTGGTTTCCTAAGTACTAAACTTATCAACTACTTAAAATTAGCCAATACATGAACCCGATATGATGTTTTAAAAAGACTTAGCGAACTACTGTTTTTTATATCACTTGGTAGGGTGTTAAACATCTTCAGTGCTTTATAATAAAATGAATTTTGTGTGCTGCTTTTTGTATATTTTGGTTATCTGAAGTGGTCCTTTTGCCGAGTATTGTATTCATGCTGCTAACTATTGTATGTTAAATAATTACCTACTCATATAATTTGAGAGTTTATTATTTATGCATTTATATACCAACGTGAGTGCCTGATATACCGTTCCTTGTATAACATTCAAAAAATTTAATTTACTCAACATGGACTCGATACTGGTTAACCTGGAGCTTTGTAATAAAATTCTGAGTGCTCGATTTTGTTGTACTTGAATCTTTTTAATGTCTTTGTCTGTACACAAAAATAATATACTGCTGCATATTGTAAAAATATGGTTCTATAATCGTATGGTACAAAGATATTCTAGCTTTTAATGTAAGTTTATTAGATATTCTTCCTAAGTAGCTAATCTTTCGACTCACCCTTTTAACTATATATTCCATATTACTCGTAAATTTCAAACTATTATCTAAAATGACACCTAGATATTTAAATTTGTCCACTATCTCAACAACTGTGTTATCGATAACTATGTCTGGTGTAGGGTTTACCGAAGTTCTATTTCCCAATATCATAGCTTTTGTTTTCAATACATTCAAACATAATTTATTTTCTTTATACCAATTTGATATCGACACTAGTTCGGAGTTTAGTGTCGCGATTACATCAGGCAACTTATCTCCTGCAATTGATATTAGTGTATCGTCTGCAAATAGGTGCATATCACAAGATTTAATTTGTGAAGCAACATCGTTTATGTACAAATTAAATAAAACTGGTCCAAGAACAGAACCTTGTAGTACCCCTAAGCTGTTTATTAATTCACTTGACACATTTTCTCCAATCCTAACCTTCTGTCTCCTGTTTGTTAAATAGTTTTCAAACCATTTCAATTCTTTTCCTCTGATTCTAAGTCTAGTTCTTGCTCAAAACTGAAACTTACTAACAATATTATCAAGTGAAACAATCAATATTTCAGTACTAGCTAGATTTAAATCTAACGTCTTTAGTGTGATGTTTTGTCAATATCAGAAAGAAAAAAAAAACAGAAACACGGAAGCAATTTATAGTTCATCAACCCTAACACCCTAGATTCCAAGTTATACCCAGTCAAGGCAACAGAAGCGGTTGCAATGTAAGAAAATGCAGGCTGGAAATATATGGAAATATGTCGCGGTGTTACGAGAAAATTAACATACGTAAATGTATTACTGCGTACCCTATACAGGGTGTCTCAACAGTGCGATCTCGGAAGATTGTGCCTCTGTTAATGAAGATATTTTAAAACTGATTACACTCATAATATATAGAACGCCGAGGCGCACATTTTAAAATTATTAGCGTAGTACCAACCCAAACTTATGTTTTTTGAAATAGAACAAGCTATGTTTCGGCATAATTTTGAATTCCTCGCTAAATTTTACGCCAATGAAACATAACATTACCTTCACTAAACTTTATACTTTTTGATTTATTGGCATTTTTATAAAAAAAACAGTAGTCTAAGCAAAACTGTATATCAGATAACAGATGAACTCATGTCATCTCCATTGAAAAAAATCTGATATGGCCAGGCACATTACTTTATCATACAATATATAAAATTAATAGTTTAGCTGCATGAGATTCTATCGAGATCGATCGTGCTTGCATTAAAATAAAACGAATTAGCCAGGATTTGACTGATATTGACAGTAGGTATTGTCAAAAAATCAGCCTTTAACACTACCTACTGTCATTAGAATAAAAATATCTTGCAAATCCTATATTAATGCAGACACGATCTCGATCAAATAGAATTTGCTCCTACAGCTAAACTATTAATTTTACCAAAAAATGTCATAGACATAAATTATACAAAATTTCCTCTACTTTAATTTATTATTTAACTATTTTGACGAAATTACAGAAATGACGGCTCATTTGCAAAATCGTTGAAACATGCTAAGAGTAAATCGCCAGTTCCTTTGGACCCTTTTGAATCAAAAGCTTTTCAGCTCTAAGTTTGGTCATAAAACTTCTAAATATAAACTTTCGTCCAGATACCTTTAGTAGTTTCTCCGGAATCGTCGCCACAAAAATCGTTTACACAGGTACACACACACACAGACATTTTTTTGTACCTTAGTCAAAAATGTTCGGGGGACCCATAAAGACCTATTTCCGCTAAAATCTGCATTATTTTTCGGCACGATTACAATACTTCATCATACTGCGTATGATAAAGTAAAAATAAAACAAGTAGTCAGGAATTGACAGATATTTTGATTGATAATATTGACAGTAGGTTTGTCAAAAAAACAGCGTTTGAGATTGCCTACTGTCAGAATGAAAATAATTGACAAAATCCAGACATTTTTTGTACCTGGGTAAAAAATGATCAGGGGGCCCAAAAAGACTTATTTCTGCTAAAATCTCACTTTTTATAAGTTTATATTATTTTGTGGATTGGCATAATTTGCCAACTAGACACTATTCTCTGATAAGTTGACATACTTCTTGACTAGTTGTCATTCCTCCTTACTAGTAAAACGTTAAAGTCATTCAAAACAAAAAAGGTTCTGCAGTTCGTCAAAAACCCACGTAAATATGATGTTCAGTCATCCACCTTCTCGATTTTCTCCCTTCAATCATAGCTCACCACCTTATATATCTATAATACGCCGTTCCTTTCCAAGCGAAACCATTATTAATGACGTATTTGCCGTTGATATCAAATTACCGCCAAGCATCTAGATTTCACAAGATGTTCCCGGGTCCCAGCTGTTAAATGTGGGCTGTAGGAGTCGTCGGAAGGGTTTCCGCTCTCCGGAGGGGGCGTGGGGGCGCAGAGGAGGCCGCGGGAAGTCCAGGGCCAGGCACGATCTCATCGATTCCCGCTTTCAAAATCGCGTAGCATAGCGGGGCACTGTTGGAGTCTCCTCATTCAGTTTGGTTCGCATAAAGCGAAAACTGACAGTTCTCTCGCGGTGGCATTACGCCGCCTCCCGTAGAACCGCCGCCACCATTTGTATCTCACTTCACGTCTGTCCGTAGAGCGTATATTATAAACAGCTTCTTCTCCATGCTGGATGCCCACAGACAATTGAATAAGACAGACGTTGGTGTTGTTGTGGGAGTCGAGCTTAAATTGACGCACAATTCAAAATAATTGCAGAATCCTGGCTGGATTTGACAGATAATAATAATAATAACAATAAATCTTTATATTCAGAACAAAAAAAACACTATACAAAATGAAAACCACAATACAAAATGAGCGAATAAAGATCGGTTAGACATGCCACTGCATTGAATGAACAATTGTGTGTGGCTTTAATTTAATGAGTACGCATACGCTCGAAGCCCAAGAAAAATAAGATTAACAAATAATATAATAATAAAATTATAAACCCCTAACCACAACAAGTATTTTAGAAACCTAAATACGTATTTCAGCAACTATGTTGCCATCTTCAGTAGAACCTAAAAAGAGGAAAAGAGAGATTAGCACTTCATAGTATCTTTACTGGATATTGTCCAAGCAAATCACTAGTGGAAGTGACGTCCATGTTAAAAATTACCCTATATATACCCATTTGTTGGTCACGCCTCGGTGAATTTTGATCATTGAAGCGTAAAAAACAAGTTTTAATTAAAGCAGGTCAAACAATGGCGAACTAGGTATAGGATCCCTGTCTGAATGTATTAATTTATCTCTATTCAAGTGAATAAAGATACTTTCCATGCTGTTTAGTTCCCTATTATTTGACACAGCTTTTACAAGTTTTAAGTCATCTACAACTACTTTATGACCTGTGTCTAAAATATGTTGAGCCACACTAGATTTTTCAAAACGATTATATTTAAAATGAGCTACGTGTTCTTTGAACCTAGTTAAAATTGTTCTTCTAGTCTGGCCTGCGTATTCTTTTTCACAGTCATGACATTTGATACAATATATACCAGATTTATCAAGTACATCTACCTTATCCTTTGGGTTTCCAAGAAGGATTTTTATGCTATTATGAGTTGAATATGCTATACAGAGATTTTGTGATGTAAAAATACTTCTCAAACTCCTTGTATATGCACAATCGAACGGTATTTTAACATATTTCTTCTTTTCCAGAGACAAAGTATTTAAAGTAGATATTTGATTTACATACATTTTTTGATACTGCTTCTTAATCATTCTAACAACTATTTTCTCAGGGTACCCATTATGTATGACAGCATTCTTAATAAACAATAATTCTTGCTGATATCTATCTGCGGACAATGGAAATTTCAATAACCTATTTACTAAACAACTAATAAAAGACAATTTTTGTTGAAAAGGATGCTGCGAATCATTAGGGATAAACCTGATTGTGTTAGTATCTTTCCGATACACGTCAATTTCTATTATATTTTTGCCATTCCTGACTACCAGAGTATCTAAAAATGGAAGTGGGCCGTTAACTTCTTGTTCTACAGTAAAGTTAATGGTGTTGAATTTAGAATTCAAAACGAGAAGAAAATCTTGAATACTGCACTTCTTGGTGTCAAAAATGGCAAAAATATCGTCGACATACCTAACCCAAGTCTTAGGGAAATATGGTGCTATAGACTTTACATTGGTTTCAAATCTGCTCATAAACAAGTTGGCAATAAAAGGTGAGAGACAGTTACCCATTGCAGTTCCCTCAAGTTGTTCCAAAAAACTTACCGTTTACTTGAAAACAATTTTGAGACATACAAAGGGCAGTCAATCTTACATATTCATCTATTTCTGACGGGTCAAAGTCGTTATTGCTCAATAATTCCCTAAGAAACTCCAAAGTTTCCGGTATAGGCACACTAGGAAACAGTGAAGCAACATCAAATGAAATCAACAATTCGCCATCCTCAAATTTTACATTGTTATCCTTAGTTGCTGAAATACGTATTTTGGTTTCTAAAATACTTGTTGTGGTTAGGGGTTTATAATTTTGTTATCCCTCCTTAGCACAAACTACACCAACCCATCAATACTCATCGAACAAATAAATTCCCTAGAATGGCTGCAAAACATATCTCTGTCCAACGAAAGTACCCCCAAGACATTACATATCTTTGGTACAACACTCAGAAATGATCTCTGGACAATCGACTTACTCGCTCCATAAGGCAAACTCATAGCTCCGCCCCTTGTAAAATAAGAATGTGAATATCTACTTATCAACTCAGAATCCGCATATGAGACCTTCAGTACAGAGTGCAGGTAGAGCTGTCCTAGACTCATAAGCTATTATTAATACAATATATTAAATAAATAGTATATATTAATACAATAAAAAATGGTTGGATTCCTTAATTTTCTTTTATTTTAGCAACCGCTACATGTTTTGTGTCCTACTGGGCACTTCTTCAAGCGCTATAGGAATTGAGAAATAACTTACACAATTGACAATCAAATCAAACTCCAAAAAACTCTACGGTAAAAACTTATACGGGCGCGGCCCGTGGAGAACATAAAACAACATACAAAGGTCACAAACAAAGATATATGAGACTGCAGGACAGATTTTTTTAGTAAAAATATCTACGATTGTCAAAACATCAGCGTTTGACACTATATACCTACTGATATTAGAATGAAACTTGGGCAAATCTTGGCTACTAAGATGCAGACACGACCGATCTCAATCAAATACAATTCGCTCATGCAGCTAAACAATTAATTTTACCAAAAAATGTCATAGTCATAAATTACACAAAATTTCCTCTACTTTAATTTATTATTTAACTATTTTGACGAAATTACAGACATGGACCCTTTTGAACCAAAAGCTTTTCAGCTCTAAGTTTGGTCATAAAACTTCTAAATATGAACCCAAAAATTCTATACGCAAAACGGAGAAATAACTGTGAAATGTGATGTTTTATCAATACCAACTGATGAACAGCAATTTAGGGTGCAACCACCCCTAACACGTGTCAGCCTATCCCTAGCAACCCAAATCGAAGATGTAAGAAACAAACTGAAATATAAGTCTTCAGGTTTGACTCGATTTTAACGTTGTAAAATTGTAATATAGGTTATAAAACGGGACGAATACGTAAAGTATCCTCAGTGGATTTAGAAGCTACCCAACTGGTCTATTGGAAAATTTAATTCCGCTTTGGAAGCGGAAAACGAAGCAAACAAGAGAAGCAAAGCGAAATATTCGGTTGGAATGGCGTAATATTAAAATGCCAGATTGCGGCTTCCAAACTTCGACTTTTCTCTCCTTTCCTAGATATTATGATGGACTAGATTTCTACTATACGTTGCAGGTAGTAAAATTGTAGAATAAGTTGTGCCTTTTCGCATGTCTTATATCCGTATGGTCAATCAAAGTATAAACATGAACGTAAATATGTAAATTTTAGTAGAGATACGCCATTAACTCTAAATAAAAGTTTCCAATTTGAAATGCAGTTATCTCTTGTTGATACAACAGCAGGCAGTGTTGACCTGGAATCGCATGAAGAAGCTTTAGTTGTACAATAATTGTCATATAGTAAACGATGTAATGGTATATTGGTATATATTATCAAGTGAATTAATAAACAGCTTAGGGGTACCACAAGGTTCTGTTCTTGGACCGGTTTTATTTAATTTGTACATAAACGATGTTGCTTCACAAGTTAAAGCTTGTGATATGCACCTATTTGCAGACGATACACTAATATCAATTGCAGGAGATAACTTACCTGATGTAATCGCGACATTAAACTCCGAACTAGTATCGATATCAAATTGGTATAAAGAAAATAAATTATGTTTGAATGTATTGAAAACAAAAGCTATGGTATTGGGAAATAGAAATTCGGTAAACCCTACACCAGACATAGTTATCGATAACACAGTTGTTGAGATAGTGGTCGAATTTAAATATCTAGGTGTCATTTTAGATAATAGTTTGAAATTTACGAGTAATATGGAATATATCGTTAAAAAGGTGAGTCGAAAGATTAGCTACTTAGGAAGAATATCTAATAAACTTACATTAAAAGCTAGAATATCTTTGTACCATACGATTATAGAACCATATTTTTACTATTGCAGCAGTATAATATTTTTGTGTACAGACAAAGACATTAAAAAGATTCAAGTACAACAAAATCGAGCACTCAGAATTTTATTACAAAGCTCCAGGTTAACCAGTGTCGAGTCCATGCTGAGTAAATTAAATTTTTTTAATGTTAAACAATGAACGGTATATCAGGCACTCACGTTGGTATATAAATGCATAAATAATAAACTCCCAAATTATATGACTAATTATTTAACATACAGTAGTCAGCAGCATGAATACAATACTCGGCAAAAGGACCACTTCAGATTACCAAAATATACAAAAAGCAGCACACAAAATTCATTTTATTATAAAGCACGGAAGATGTTTAATACCCTGCCAAGTGATATAAAAAACAGTAGTTCGCTAAGTCTTTTTAAAACATCATGTCGGGTTCACGTATTGGCTAATTTTAAGTAGTTGATAAGTTTATTACTTAGGAAACCAAATTTATTGTGATTATTAGTTTCTTTTAACTAAATAAATATCATTATTATTATTATTAAAATACAAGTTTTATAAGACAAAATTGGCGCACGAGTTATGGAACAAGTGCACCAATGCGTCTTATAAAGCGAGTGTTATATACTATTTTTTCTACTCTGCGACATTAATCTTACATAAATTTCGAAAATTGCTGTTGTCGTCTTACAATCTAAAGTAGTTTTATCTTTAACAGTTGTTAGGTGAGGCAAAATCCACAAATACGATTGAGGCAAGCCAATAGCGATTGAGATATCGGCCTTATTTACTAAAGGTTTCTGATCTAGTGCTTTCATAATGACACCGAAAGCGGTTTCGTTATGATGTTATAACGAACGCAAAGTAGAAAAAATTAGTTCGTTCCTTGTGTAAAGACAGCAATAGAGCCATACGTATTACTTCTAACCGTGTACACATATCCGACACACATGTCTGATTTAAGGTCGTGCTATATTTACATGTACCTAATTCCGGCACCTTAAATTTGTAAATAATAGTGGTTAAAAGAGTAGTGTACCGTATTATTATGAAAATATAAAGCATTTTTAGTCAAATCAACAACCCGGATGTCCTAAAATAAAATTCTATCTCGTAGATTTCTTATTTTATCCAACTAAACTGTTTAATTTTCTTATTTCATTATATTACACTATCATTTCTCTGTATGTAGTACAGAGATGTTAATTGCGTGAATTTAGCGTTCAGCACACACCGTTCTGAAACGGGTTCAGCAATTAAAATATTCCTTCAAACAGGGTGAATTCCTAGCAAATATTAATGGCATACAATGCACTGAATCCGGAATGCCTCCGGCGTTTTCTCGCCTCGTCCTGTGTTTCAGGGTTTCATCCTCTCATGAATATGCATCGTTTATACGTAATTTCGTGCGGTGAGATGCTACTACACTTCATTTACTCAAGCCCTCGCTTAATTAACAAAAAATAATAATGGTTTCAAGTGTTTTCCTCTTTACAACTTGTGATGGATTCAAAAAGAGAGTTCATTATATAAGCGAGATTTATTGTAGGTACCTATAGTTGATTTTAATTCAGTATTATAACCACATCGTCTACCCAGTATATTATCCTATTTGTGTTAGCAAATTGGGCTGTGAGATTGGTATTTTATGAGATTAGTCAACGTTTGAAAATATCTGAGGTGTAAACATGTTATTTCGATTCAAAACATAGCAGATGTGAATTTATAAAACACGTTTCAAATTCTCGAGGCGGACCGGCCGGCTGGACAAAAACCTGTTCTATTACGGCTGTGAAATAACTACGCCGCATGTTGCTCGAATATTTGACGAAAACATACTCGTACAGTCATAGCTCCACAGAAAAATACATTTTTCTTGACGAAAGAAATTGTTTTCGAGGCTTAGAATGAAACGTATTTTTATGTTTCAATTTCGAAGAGGAAATAATATCCTGGTACGAAGTATGCACGTGTTTGTTTTTGCTGCATTACTAACGCGTCTCGCAAAATATAATAACATGCAATTATTTAGGAATTTAATGTTCAATAAGAATTAGTTTTTTAATGACAGCCCCTTTTTCTTACTGATCGTTAGATCGTTTAATTCTGATTAGTTCCGTAAAATAAGCAACATACGTTTGTTTTCAAGGCCTACTATGAAGTTCATTTTATCCATACTGGGTTTTTACGACGAGTTACTATTAGAAGTATATGGAGAATCAAATGAAATGAGGAATTGAAAATTTTGTGGACTAATGTTGTTCGATACGATCTTTTTAACTTATTTATTATGAGTTTTTGTTACTTCCGGTTTCACCGGAAATGGTGTTAACTTTCATATTTCAAGCCGCACCGACAATAATATGTCAAAAATAATCGCATGTTTAGAAGAAGGGGCAAGTTTAGAAGAAAACGGCAATATTTTTGAACATTTACCGATATAGAAATAAATAGTTTTTGGGATTTACTTAATCGGTGCTGTTTTATTTTTAATTTTGTGTGTTTCATTGTTGCCGATCTTATAATTTTAAAGTAATTTCATCTAATTTCATCACAAATGACTATACAGAGAGAAAAAAATATATTGGCCCTAAACAGATATTTTATTAACCTAAATAGATTTTTGTTTATAAGAGTGAATTCAGTCTCTTACCTGGTAAGATTCAAATACACACATTTATTTAATGATTTTGTAACAATAAAAAAATATTTGTTTATTTGAACCTAATACACCAACGATTCAAAAGAATTAAAAAAAATCAACTTATATGAGGCTATTGTCAACTGTTTCCGACCTATTGTGAAATCAAATTAAAGATGAACAAACGAGAAAACTCATTCTAGACAGTAAAAATATCACTCTTTTTAAGAGATATGGTTATTCAGATTATAATATGAATTATATAAAATACATAATGATATGTTAAATGTCAAATAACTTAAGATTTTTAAATGGAATACCCTGTATATTATAACACCATTATAAAGTTCGATAGTCAAGCTTTCTAAAAATGCCAAATTTATTAGGTCTATCATCAACAGATAAAAAGTTATCAACCCACAAGTTTTCAATATTGAATAAGTAGGCTTTCACCCACAATCATAAACTAAAGAAAATGAACAAAAACAAAAAGAATGTGAAGAGGCAGATAAGTATTCCACTACAAATGTTCAAATATCTAGCCTCTTTGTTGAATGCATTTTTGAAGTCGTGTTTCAAAGTCCCTCTGAACATTTTCTAGTGTTTCCACTGAAATATTGTGAAAACTTCGCCTTATCCTGGTCTTCATGTCTACTTTAGTGGTGGGAATATCCCTATAAACTTGTTCCTTAACATGCCGCCCAAAGAAAGAAATCACACGGCGTTAAGTCAGTTGATCTATCTGGCCAAGGTGTTGGAGCACCACGACCAATCCAACGACGTTCAAACATATTATTTAAATAGTTTTGGACTACTCTAGAATAGTGTGGTGGAGCCCCGGGGTCTAACTGCAGTATCATTTCTTGTATTGTCCTTAAATCAACCTCTTCCAACAATCTCGGCAAATTATATTCCAAAAAATCTTTTGAAATCTTGTCCGTTGACAATTCCATTAAAAAATGGCCCGACTATGTTGAGATTAACAATTCCTCCCCAGACATTCAGTGACCACGCATTTTGATTGTTAATTTGTCTTACTTATCGGGCGTTTTCGGTGGCATAATAATACATATTATGCCGGTTTACCAATGCTTTACTTTTGAAAAGAGCTTCATCCGAAAAAAGGATTTTTTAAACGTAGTTTTGTTTGTTGTTCATCCATTTTTTGTAACATGCTTTCACAGAAAGCTATCTATCCTGTTTCCAAAATCATTCCCATGTAGCTCTTGGTGTAAACTTAGGTGGTATGGGTGAAATTTATGAAGTTTTAATATACTATGGACCAAGGTTTTGGTGATCTAGAGTTCTCTACTCAGTTCTCGTGTACTGACATGTGGATTTTCCTGTACGCTTAATAAAACATTAAACTGGTTAAATTGGCCTGTATTTAGAGTCATTTGAGTAAAATCGACGTTTAGTATTTTTCTTGAGTTTAACTTTAATTTCAACACGTGTTGATAATATGTTACCTTCACTACAAATTTGCCGGACAATTTTTTTTTTCAGCTGTCACAGAGGATAGTTTATAAATAATTGAATGTAACCTTTGCAGCTGTTATTTTTTTAGTGACAAAATGCTATAAAATGCATGGTGTTTCATTTGAAAAATGATAGTAACTAAACCTAAAAATACTTTAGTTTTAGTACAATATAAGTCGACAAATTTTCAATCTTTCATTTCATTTGCTTCACCATATTCTTTTAATGGCGCTAGTCGTGAAAAACCCTGTATATATATAACACACTTTATAGCAACATATAACGTAACAACTACCAACAACTCTACCTGACGTGCAGCTGAAATAACTCCATTGATTGACGGAATACGACTGTAATGCCGAAGAGTTGAACTCGACATCAGCAATTTCATCTCGCCCGTTCTTAAAATAGAAAATAATAGTATTTTTCGCGTTGAACCGGGGGTATATTTTCGTCTGTCATTCTTGATACGCGGGCCAAAGGGTTGAAAAGGAAAAAAAATGCGATGTCATTTTTCCGGCAAGTAATGGACAGCAATTCCATTTCGAGCCGTTGCCGGGTTTGTCCCACTGGGACACTTATGTTTCGTATTCAAATCAATGAGCGTTTTCCCCGGGCCCAAACGCCTCTGTGGTAACCATATTTCGGTATATTTTAGCATTTTAGACATGCTGCAGGTTCATTTTATGGCAGTTTCATATTCCCGTTATGCCAGAACGTTACGACTATTTCGTATTTCTTTTTTTTGTGCCTCTTTGCGTTTTTAATTTGTTCCGCTGGACGGAAATGTGAGTTAAAACCCTAAATTCCGAAAGGTTGAAGAATTATTGTCACATTTTTAACTGTAGAATTTTAGAAAGTTTAATATCTCTTTAGTTTTGTAGATATAATATAAAATTGTGTTTTTTTAAATGGAAACCTTAGCTTGCTATGACTGAAATAAATCGAGCCTTTTCCCCCCAAAAATCTAAAAATAGGTAAATAACATCACAATAATGTACAAAATTACAAACATGTATAGTATCTTACTTATTATTTGCAGGGATTACACACAGTTCACTCAGAACAAAACGTACGTCGTTCAGCGCCACCTACGTCTCGGTATTCGACAATAACACGACGCGGTACGATGTTACCATGTTCGAGATAGCAATTTCCTAGTAATCCATTGTTTTCGCCAGACACAGCAGTTGCTAGGATGCTGCTGGCTAGAGAATTCGCTCTGTAATTGTCTGCTAATGTTTCACATGCCAGTTGTTGACGAATTGCACTGAAGTTGGAGACAAGTTTGTGGCATTTATACCCACTGCCTCTAAAAGCTTCTAGTTAATCAAAATCTTTAATGGATTGTAGTTTGTTTTAACCCTGCAGTACATACATAACATTTTTGACTATATTTACCATACAAATTGCTAAAATGTTGAATGTTAAAATAATACATTGGATGTTTTTGATCCCATTAGCAACATAATTTCTTTATCTGTAAGGCCGCTAATCCACCGAGGCAACACATATAAAAATACCAATGACCGTATATAATACATGTTGCCTACTGTTGCCCCAATTAATAAAATTTCTACCAGTTTTGATTTCCACAATATTTCACAAGTATGTAGTAGTGATAACTGCATGGAGGTGGAATTTAGAACCTAGGTTGTGTGCAGTATCATTGAATAGATATCTTAAGATGCAACATTTGATTCAAAACATTGCGTATACATCAAATTCTTGTATTTGAATGAAAAATACTACTTATTTTCAAGGTTTCAGTTTAAAGAATAAATTATAATAACAACACTCGCTTTAAACTTGATTTAAATCAAAATTAGAAGGAATAACACTGTAAAATCGCCCACAGTTATACCTTAGGTATCATCTTTGAGTACCAGCTTATCTAGATAGCGAAATAATGCCGTTAAGACGGCTTTCAGGCACGTTACCCAAATTGGCGGAGGAGCCGGGTCTTAAAATTAGATTTCCCTCAACATAATAAATTAATATATTTAAACAGTAACCGCGCGAAGTAGGGTTATTTTTTCGACGAATCGAACCTCATTATAATAAAATCACTCATCACCTACTTCAGCAACCGTCATACTTCACCCAAAGCAGCTAGAATACTTACGTACTGAATGTTTGGGAAATTCTCCTGTTTCAGCCAGAGTAGACTGAGAGTTGCAATTTTCAGGATTGGTAATCTAATTTATCTGTGACCTACGCATGGATGATAAACGTCTCAATTGCATTTACTTTTCTGATAATGTCACAATAACCATTTCTAAAATGTTGAATGATAAAATAATACATTGGATGCTTTTGATCCAATTAGTAACATAATTTCTTTATTTGTAAGGCCGCTAATCCACCGAGGCAACATAAATAAAAATACCATAGTAAAAATACCATAATACCATGTAATAATACTTCCTATAGAGGTAAATATGGTTAAATAGGTTCTCGCTTTACAATATGTAAGTTATTAACCCTTAAATTCCTTATTTAAAACACTAATTCGTAGAACATCACATGCTAAAAACTGAATACCAAACTTTTACCACAAACAGCTAAACTTTCCTCTTTTTGTGGCGTACAAACAAACTTCCTAACATCATAATTAACAAGCTAATGTCGCGGAAAAGCCAGGGTATGACTTCTTTTCAGTTTTGCTCTTTTATAAACGCCCTCTAGTGGGCGAGTGAAGAGAGTCGAGTGCCAACAGTCACGCTATGAGAGGGACGGTATATTACGACGTCCGCACCCTGTTCCACATCGACCACGTGGACGCATCGCACCCCTTTCTGCTAATTCACCCTCTATCTCGTTCCTTCATTAACAGCGCCGTTCGATTCGGTGGCGGTAAGACCCCGAAGTTCAAAGGATTACATGAGACGTCGGCACCCCTTCTTCTTCTTCTACTACTCTAACTAACTAAGCACCCTCGGATCTCGACATATCGACGTATTTGCTTTGATGCTATTATTTTGGTCTTTGTGACATAACGAGGAAAGTAAATGGGATAGAGGCGATTATCATACATGCGTTGGTCACAGATAAATTAGATAATCAATCCTGAAAATTGCAACTCTCAGTCTACTCTGGCTTAAACAGGAGAATTTCCCAAACAATCAGTATGTATGTATTCTAGCTGCTTTTATGCTGTTATTTTGTTTTTTGTGACATTACGAGAAAAGTAAATGGGATAGAGGCGATTATCATACATGCGTTGGTCACAGATAAATTAGATAATCAATCCTGAAAATTGCAACTCTCAGTCTACTCTGGCTTAAACAGGAGAAATTCCCAAACAATCAGTATGTATGCATTCAAGCTGCTTTGATGCTGTTATTTTGGTTTTTGTGACATTACGAGAAAAGTAAATGCGATAGAGACGATTATTATACATGCGTTGGTCACAGATAAATTAGATAATCAATTCTGAAAATTGCAACTCTCAGTCTACTCTGGCTTAAACAGGAGAATTTGCCAAACAATTAGTATGTATGTATTCTAGCTGCTTTGATGCTGTTATTTTGGTTTTTGTGGCATTACGAGAAAAGTAAATGCGGTAGAGACGATTATCATTCGTGTGTTGGTCACAGATAAATTAGATAATCAATCCTGAAAATTGCAACTCTCAGTCTACTCTGGCTCAAACAGGTGAATTTCCCAAACAATCAGTATGTATGTATTCTAGCTGCTTTGACGCTGTTATTTTGGTTTTTGTGACATTACGAGAAAAGTAAATGCGGCAAAGACGATTATCATACGTGTGTTGGTCACAGATAAATTAGATAATCAATCCTGAAAATTGCTACTCTCAGTCTACTCTGGCTTAAACAGGAGAATTTCCCAAACAATTAGTATGTATGTATTCTTGCTGCTTTGAAGCTGTTATTTTGGTTTTTGTGACATTACGAGAAAAGTAAATGCGTTAGAGATGATACTCATACGTGTGTTGGTCACAGATAAATTAGATAATCAATCCTGAAAATTGCAACTCTCAGTCTACTCTGCCTTAAACAGGAGAATTTCCCAAACAATTAGTATGTATGTATTCTAGCTGCTTTGACGCTGTTATTTTGGTTTTTGTGACATTACGAGAAAAGTAAATGCGGCAGAGACGATTATCGTACGTGTGTTGGTCACAGATAAATTAGATAATCAATCCTGAAAATTTTAACTCTCGGTCTACTCTGGCTTTAACAGGATAATTTCCCAAACAATCACTATGTATGTATTCTAGCTGCTTTGACGCTGTTATTTTGGTTTTTGTGACATTACGAGAAAAGTAAATGCGGCAGAGACGATTATCATACGTGTGTTGGTCACAGATTAATAAGATAATCAATCCTGAAAATTGTAACTCTCGGTCTACTCTGGCTTTAACAGGATAATTTCCCAAACAATCAGTATGTATGTATTCTAGCTGCTTTGACGCTGTTATTTTGGTTTTTGTGACATTACGAGAAAAGTAAATGCGGCAAAGACGATTGTCATACGTGTGTTGGTCACAGATAAATTAGATAATCAATCCTGAAAATTCCTACTCTCAGTCTACTCTGGCTTAAACAGGAGAATTTCCCAAACAATTAGTATGTATGTA